>JAAQRM010000365.1:0-423281 GCA_013396095.1 Fusarium sp. NRRL 52700
TTGATCTCTTCTCTCCTCCCTCTCCTCCTCTTGATCTCTTCTCTCCTCCTCCTTCTCCCTCCCTATACCTCCATGAAGCCCATAGCGCAGGCACATACAGTCTATCCTTCTTCCAGGATACAGCCATCCCCTGCCGGGTATCTTCTTAACGAGGTATCTTCTTAATGAGAGGTACTCCTCATACTCGCTACGCCAGGTATATCCTACCTTGGCAATGCCGTAACCCACTTGCTTCGCGCCAGTTGCGGCACTCTCTCTGCTTTTAGCAGAGTCTTAGTGTTTAAAACCTTTGTGCCTTATTTGAGGGTAAGTATTTTGGTTTTTCTTGCCTGTCTTCCTCCGTCCTTGTCCTACTACCTTTCCTTCTAGAGTGTCCTTTGTCTCCTTTTCTCGAGTCTTTACCTTCGGTTCCTATCCTTCTTTTGGATACTTGTAGCTTGTAGCTCCTATCTTCTTTACGCTTACTTGTCCTGCTCGTTGGTTACTGTAGCTTTATGGCTTCCCTCCTTTCCGCGCTGTGACCCTTCTTGCCATTCCATCTATGGCCGGTCCCCTCAATTACCCCCATACCTCTCATTCTTTTGCATTTCCCTTGGTGAATGGAGATACTGACGATGTTGAGCAGAAGCTTTATTTAACTGAAAATATAGTCCTGAATACGACCGAATCTCCAGTAAGCCTTCACTCTTATCCATTTCCACTCTAGCTGCTGAAGCCTTGAGATTGGTCGACTGATCCCACCAGACAGACAAGCTTTTCCGCCCAACGCCACCAACCCGTTTAACTTTTCCCTGTACGTCATGCCATCCACTCTACCACCATACCCATGATCTAATAGGGGTGACGGCTCAGCTCACAACTCTTCGAACAGCACAGTGATCACTCGACGCTTGACTCGTCATGTACGTTACCACGCTCCTTCAACGCGTCTGTCACTGGGATAGTCGCTCTGACGATCCCTCTTCTAGCAGGGCCAACGAAGGTTTATTCTCTCCCACAAGTCCACCACGTCATGCGCCCAAGCCGGGTTGTAAGTTGAACGTCCTTCAACAATTTGCACCAGGTTTCCTAACTACCGCAATAGCTGCTTCGCTGTATCGATCGCCACCGTTTCGTCATCTAGCAGCCAATCTCTCTCATCTTTGGCAACATCCTTCTGGTGTCTTAGTTGCTCGCAGTGGTATATATAGATATCGTACGCGAAGTAGACGAGGCGTAAGTTTCTTTTTATGTATGATTTTTTCTTACTGATGGTTCTTGGTTATTAGTCGCGAGGACGGAGTCTTCGACACAGACTTCTAGGATCTCCTTACGGAGCCTTTCGTAGCTACCAAAGCGCCTGAGCTCTGGCTGTAGTGCCAGGTTGGCGATGTTGCAAGGCGTAGGAGTAAGTCTTAACTTTAGTGAGACTACAAGATATGCCAGCTGATCAGTTACTAGTATGTTGAGAAGTGAGGACGCGTCTGAGGTCGCTCACCGATCAGCGCCCGTACGGGTAAGTCTTTCTCCAGCACTGCCTCTCGTTCTATAACACCACTAACAATGTAAGTCGCAGTGGAAGTCATCTAGAGAGTGTTATCCTAGTTGACAGCCTCGCTTGTATCGGGCATCTTACCTTCTGTGTGTTCTGTGTGCTTTGAGCCTGATCATCCTTACGGAGGAGCAGCAGGTAGGTCAATTCAGTCCTTATTCCTGTTCATCTACAGATACTGACTTAATTCCAAGCACTTATTTATACACCTCTGGGGTCAGTCATCAGGATATCTAACTTTTCAGCCAAAAGCAAGATCCTAGGCGACAGTGAGGGCGATGAGTATCTTGCCCGTATGTGTTTATTGGTGTTCTTTACCTTTGTGCGCTGGGGGCTGAAGCCTCTTGTGGCCTGCCACAACTCTATCACAGTTACTAATGATACTTCCATGAATTCACCCTTGTCGTCCTACCTTGTGATGTATTATGTTTGGTCTGTAATGATGGCTGGCGCGACAAAGTTCTGACTCAACGTGAGGGGCTTGAAGTTTGTGTCTCATTACGCTTTGTGGCTGTGTGAGTCATCAGCAGTGAACAGTTGTAGCCTATAAAAGGCCACTGCCCCTCGTATCCCCACTTCCCTCGTTCAACCGATACTTGCCCTTTACCTTGCTCATTCTGTATCGTCACAAACTACCCTCGTCCCCTCAAAAGATGGTTATGGAGCATTCTTCCCTGGATCAAAGGCCCAAGGCTACATTCCTCGGTCTTCCGTTGGAGCTGCGCCAGCAAATCTATCATGAATACTTCAAAGTCGATGGTGGTTATGTCTATGATGGCGACTCCAATAAATTGGTCCAGGCTGATCGCCACCCCATCAGCCTATCCTTACGCTATGCTTGCCGATCTGTCGCAGAGGAAACAGAGTCATTCCCGTTCCAGCTCAATTCCATCACATTCTCGACCCTTTATCGCAAAGACCTTCAGCATCAGGCGGCAACTCACAGTAATCTCATTCGGTTCCATACCCTGTTGCTGTCTGAGCTTTTAGTACGAATGAGATATTTCATCACTCCTGAAATGTTTGATCGGGTGGAAGAAATAGCTCCACAATACCTAGAAATAATCAAGGCGCGCATCAACAACCGCATTCTGGACGATGAATACGAGGCTCCCGAAGAGCAAGATAACTCTTTGTTTTACCGTGAGGATTTCTGGGCCATTACTGAGTTCGAAGAGGGAGGGGGGCACGTTACTGGCGCCAGTTTGGGCTGGAATGATAGTACCATTGGGTTCCAACACGCCATTGTGTGTATCCTTCGTCAGGTCAGTGCGAATAATACAGCCGAAATATCTAAGGCCATTGATGAGGCTCTCCCAGGGTGGAGTGATTCAGCTTCGCCTGAAGAGCTTTTGGATTTGTCATTCGATCATTGGGATATCCCATCACTTTCCCGCCTTAGGGAAACTGCGCAACGTCTGCAACGGCATCGCTTCTTGGAAAGCTTGGGTAGCTGGCTTCTGATCCAGCGTGATAACCCGAGGTGGTTTGACGTAAATTACAATGGACCAAGGTATACATATCGCCGAAAATACTGGTTTTCAGCGACAGCTGTTGCGATAAGGTTTCTGAGTCGTATGTCGTCAACTCAACGTGGATATCTACAAAGGCTGGTTCTCAACGAAGGCACGATTGCAGTTGGATTCCCCGAGTCCCATGCTATGGGATTGATTCCTTTCTGTAAAGAAAACCCAAAACTTCATGTTGAACAGCGGGTCGACGTCTGGCATAACCTCGTCATGAGCTCCGAATACCCAAGTGCCTACAGAGCGAACGGCTTAATCTTTGAACGGGGTGACCCACAGCCCGGAGAGTTCCATTGCCTAGACTCAATCTCTGGATCAGAGCAGGATGAAGCCTTCTCTGATTGGGTTGTGCATGGCATGGAAGCTGTCAGGGCGGGAATGCCTGTCGGGTCATGGTCCCTTGTTTTTGACGGAAGCCCAGACCTAAACCTTGCTACAGCCTTGTTCACTACGATTCTCCAACGTACCATTGTCTGGCAGACGTTTTACACCGACTATGTATCTTTAGGACTTTTTACAGACCCAAGCCATCCTAAATATCCATTCTCCACTGTCGCATTAGAGGAGAAAACCCTTGAAAGTGAGAGAAGCTCAATCTTTCAATGTAACTTCAATCTCGATCGTCCTTGGAACCAAGATGAGATAGCAGTCAAGTACAACGTACATAAGGAGGACTTCAAATGGGAATTGGACTCTTGGCTGCACATTGAAATTAGTTTGAACTCCCCCCGTCCTCTCAGATTTCCCATGTCAAGCCCGACGATAGACCTTGAAAAGGTACGTCTTGGCTGCTTTGAGCGGAAATTGATATCAGACCATTAGTTTCCGGCCCATCTAGACCGAATTATGATGAGGATACAGTCAGTATTCAGCAAATGCGAATTCATCGTTCATAAAGCCTTTGTCAGTTAGTCAGTGCTGCATTTTGAGATAAATCTAGATCATTCTCCAGACTGTTACAGAATTACATCCATAAAAGACTCGACCTTGACATGCAAAAGCCCATGAATGACGTATAAAATATTTGTCATATGCCAATATCAAGTTGCATCATACCACCTGTGAAAGATGGCTGAGACTACGTCTATTTCATACAAGCCTAAGAAACCGAGAATTCTCTAAGATCAAGTCAATATCCTAACATATATTGGTCTAAGGGCTTGTGAAGATAAACTTAGTTAACCTAAGCCTTTTCATGGCTTTGAAACGACACGTCTTGCCTCTTTAGGCTCCATTTGATAAGAGAACGACTGACCCGCTGAGTTACGCAGAGTCTAGACCAATCATCGCAGGGCTTCTATGACCCATTGAAGTGCGAGATATGATTGGGTTTCTCGTAAATATGAAAGCGAGGCCCCATTTCCATCTAAGCCACTCTCATGCAATTTCTCACCAGCCCCAGCGCTCTCATTGGCATAAAATAATCTCGTCCGTACCGTGCACATCCAATTTGCAGACTCACAACAAGCAATAGAACCTTTTACTCCCTCGTCCCTACAATTATGACATCCAATCAGATCGTATCAATGAGAAGCAAATTCAAACGAGCCTCAACGCCCAAGGTCAGAACAGGTTGTATCACCTGGTACGTTTTTAGCCTACCGCCTCGCTTCTCGTAAAATTTAACTAATTAGGAAACACTGCAGCAAGTGAGTCCAAACATCATTATAGGCCACCCTGTATAAGACTCATACGGCCCCTCTCTTTAGAATCAGACACTTGAAATGTGACGAAGAAAAACCTTTTTGTCGACGCTGCCATAAGGACAAGATGAAGTGTGACGGATATGCGCCGCCCAAGCCAAAAGCCTCAAAGCGTTCTATTAAAAGTCGAGATCCCTCCTTGAAGCTTGTTGTCTCTATTTCCCTCCCGCTGCTATCTATGTAGACTGTTGACCAACTGTCTTTGTTGTCAGACTCTGAAAAAGGCTACCCCAAAGTTTCCTTCACGTGACAGTAAAACAGCTTTCGCCTTCGTCTGCTGCCATGAACTTTTGGCTCAAATATGCCCTCCCGACGTCATATCATTATGATGCTATCAGGTATAGCATGATTGCAGCTGGGGCATCTCATCGAGCCTAAATGGCCCAAACTCTACCGTACTGCCCTCCTGATCATTTACAACGTCCTGTCATACAACACTACAACAGAGCCATATCTTTGATTCTTGCCATAGTGTCAGCACCTTCGAATGAGAAAATTCGTTGTATATTGATCTGCTGTCTGCTCTTCGTGACTTGCGAGGGACTGACTGGTCGCTACGATGAACTTCTGCAACATCTCGCTGCTGGCGATACGGTATTTCAGTCCCTGGGTTACCAAAGCCCCACAGACACGTCAGATATGATAGAGGGACTCATCGACATGTTTAGCGAGATGAGTCTTGCATCGTCTGGCTACATGGGAGACCACCCTCTCTTGGGCATCGAGAAATGGTGTCGTAGTGACACTGGTACTGAAACGAGTGATGACTCGCCGTTTACAACGCTTAGCGAGGCCTCATATGCTTTACATGATCTAAGATTGCATCATGATTTCAGCCATGGAACCCGGATAGGGAAAACGGATTGGCTCATGATAGCGCATTTGAGGATACACTCTATCGCTGGAATTCCTGGTTCGAAGCTTTGACCCAACGATTGATGCCAAACTTGTCAGTCGATGAAATAGCACACATCCAAACTCTGGAGCTTCACTATCAATCCCTGCAGATGTACATTAACGTGTACAATAACAAAGGACGACAGCATCCATGTCCATACAAACCCTTCATAGAGGCCGCCGAGAAAGTCGCCGCACCTCTCATAGCGCTTGATCAACCTACTTTCTCAATGGACGGGTGTCTGGTCTCCGGTCTATTATTTGTCGCCGTCTCGAATGAAGGCGGGGATGAGAGGCCACAAGCACTGGACCTCCTTCGCAAGTTGAACCACCGCGAAGGCATTTTTGATAGCAACGATATCGTTGAGATGCATCAACTGGCAACCATGGATATGGATTGGGGATCTGACTTAAGAGCGCCGAAAGGAATACCGCAGATGCTTGAGGTACTTGCTCGTAAGACTGGGACGACGAGCAAACGGCTGGAAGGCCCGTAACCATGAGAGTATTCAAGGTTTTGTTCAGGCTACATATCTAGCGCATCTTTATAGTCGTTCGTCACATTTCATGATCTCTTTCCATGGTGTCTAAGATTCAAAGAAGAGAAGTAATACAGCTTGTGGATGCAACTTCTTTATTCTTCGTGGGATTTAATGTAGCGAAGTAATACCCACTACTGGTACGTCAAAGTCGAAGACTGAGTTCACTAACGTGAAATGTTGATGTAAAGTTTCCAATGTATGTTCATTTCAACTATAGACAAGTAAAAGGCTATGTACAAGGTTTAAATGCTCCACAAGATCCGGCTATTTACTGACTCATCCATCAGCTACTGAAGCTACTTACAGTGTCTTCTTAGCCCAGCCAACCTGCTGGTTACCGCCATCGAAGACAACGAAAGCAGCCTTGAGAGCAATGTCACCAAAGATGTTGATGCCAATGTCGTCGCTGGGCTGGATACCACCGAGGCAGGTAGTAGAGCCGTCCTGAACAGGGGCATAGTTGATGTAGGAGCCAGGGATGGTGATGGTAACACCACCAACAACGAAGCTGAAGCTGGGGAGGGTAGCAGAGCAGCTAAAGACATAGCCACCATAGCTGGAGCTGTATCGGGCACCGCTGACCTTAGCATAGTATGCGGAGTTGACGTCGTCGGGAAGGAGGAGAAGAGTAGTACCGGTATCAGCAATACCAGTGATGGGGCTCTGGTTGATGGCAGCCGAGCCGATACCGTATCCAGTAGAGGTAAACTCCCAGAAGCCGTCGGAGGAGTCAACAGAGGCGTATCCAATCTTGCCAGTGTAGGCTGTGCTGTCGATGTAGCCGAAGTTGTACTTTCCGGGCTTCTGGTGCTTCAGATCAGCGGTGAAGACGGCTGAGCTCAGGGTACTGGCAGCATTGTCGAAGAAGGTCTTCTGCTGGGTAGGCTTGACGGTGTTGATGGAGCTGAAGCCGAGACCGAGGAGACCATCGAGGCCAGTCTCTTGCTCGAACTCGGAGGAGACCTTCTGGGCAGCCTCAACGGCCTGGGAGCTAACAACGAGGCCACCGACGGAGACCTTGTCCTTGTAGACATCTCCAGAGGAGGAGCTTCCGTCACCGTAGCTGATCTTCCATGTAGCGCCAGAAAGCTTCTTGGATGTGCTGCTCTTGGCAGGGTTATACTCATCATGGCCGCTGCTGTTAGATGTCTCGGTGCTGAAGACCCAGAGATCAGAAGAGCCAGTGTCGAAGTCCAAGTTAAAGGTCTGAGCAGGAGTACCGATCTGTACGGGTGTCAACCACTCGACATCCTCGTCGGAGGGTGTAGTGGTGGCGCTGCCACTGCCGCTCTGACGCTTGGAGTGGGCGTGGGGAGGTCTCACGGCCTTGACGGCCTTCTCGAGTCCCTTGGGAAGAGGAACACCGTACTTGGCGTAGACGTGGGCAAGGGCGAGAGGACCGTTCTTGATGAACTTGGGGTTCTTGACTTGCTCAACGGTGAACTTCTTGTCCTGGGCAGCAGGGGCGCCGAGGGCAATGGAAGCAAAGGCCAGAGAGGCTGTGAGAAGAGCGTGGATGGAAGGCATCTTGATATCGGTGAGAGACTTGGAGGTAGAGGTAAGACCAGAGAAGAGTGAGTGAGTGAGTGATGATGATTTATTCCAAGATGAATGGCTCATAACTGGACTTATATATATTTACTGACTCGACGGAGTCTGACATTGATCGAGATATTCCGCCATATCACCATTTGGTGATGCTTCATCTATCGCTCACTCACACCTCGCTCGGCTTCCAACATCCGAGCCACCTTCCGAGAAAAGAGGCACATCGCTGACGTGATTAGTCCCTTTGATCCGCGCGATAGATGCCGGACCTAAACTCCTTGGCTGATCTGTCTATGCAGCCTCCCGTCCTTGGCATCTGTATGGCTTCTTGGCTGCTTCCATGAATCGTGGCAGCCATGAGGTGGTCGGCCCACTAAAGCCCCAGCTACCCCTATACCTTAGCAAAAGGTCTTTCTACAGTAGGCATCTTGATTGCAGGAGCGGAATGAAACGTCTAGTAAGTAAGCAGCAGTTCCGCCGCGGCGCGACAGGGGGGCATCGCCAGTCTTGGCTTACGCACCTACCGAGAAGGGATGCTACCGCCGACTATGTCCGGAGAATTCGGCATTGCTAAGGCCCTGATAGGGAGTTGGATCGGGACTCGGCAATGGGGGAGGGACGTTTGTTATGGGTGCAGCTGAGACCTAGGATCTATCCGTGATTAAACTGCGTTTGTAAAGGAACTATTGGTTAGTTTATCATGTGAGCTTTCAGGACATAACCATTCTAAAACGAGTAGGGGCTGCCAGGAGGTGATGCTATTGGTCGAGACGGCGTTTACGATAAGCGTAATGAACAAGTTAGATTTCGTGATGCGGATACCCCTGCAGATCATGCCTTATCCGCTCCTAGTCGCGTGGGTTAGTGGGTGCTCGACGGCATTGCTCCTTTGGCCCTAGATAATATTAAGTCATGCGTTGTTGGCCTCTTGACTCCAGACGAGTCGCTTGGAAGAAGCTTCTATGCAGATCATTTCGGAGGCCGTGCGCCCAGAGCGATTTACTTTCTGAGCCAGTCAGTAATTATGGTATGCTCACGATGAGGCTTTAACAAGGTCATGCCCACAACATTCTTCAACGCAAACAACAAGAAATAGTTACAAGATGTCAATTTATGCACACAATAATTATCAACACGTCTTACCCAGCTCCTATTGAACATTCATGAAACGCTGGAGTTCCCTGACTCTTCAGGGTAGCTAGAGACATGATTGCCGAGGTCTCTCATTACCCCTGTTAGAATCTCGGACGACATACAGGGATTAGCCAAGCTAAACCCCTTGATACAACACAGCACTAACAAAGTCCCCAAAACCAGGCTAAAACCGAAACAAGTGCAAAAAGTCCTGTATTATCATGCTTAGACTATAGACTAGCAGATAAGAGATGCTGCAATCGCTATGGCTGTGACTCCGCCAATGAGCACATCGTTTCCACAACCTCATTGTAGAAAGCCCGTATCACCGATCCCTCCCCATGATCCAAATCACCGTTCAGGCAACTCCTTACCGCCTCTTGATACTCTGTCCCCATGAAGTGAGCTAGCCTGTCGTCTACCCTGCCGAGGAGCACTTCCTTGAACTTGGCAGGGTTTTCGTCGTCGCGACGGAGACTCCATGCTATGCGCCACAGACCAACTTCGAGAAGAACGACGCCGAGACTGTAGATGTCGAAGCCTTTGCGGTATGATTCTCCGGGAATACCTTGCGCAGAAGGATGACGATAGAGATTGAAGCGTACGCTCTGCTCGGGCTTTTCGGTGGTCTCATCGGCTGAATCTGGACGGGACAATTCGAAACCGACCAGGTATGGTTGAGACCAAATGGGCCGATTGCGCCGCACTGGAATCATGATATTATTGCTTCTGATGCTCTTATGGAGCCAGCCTGCCGCATGAAGAATGGCTAGTGAGAGTGAAATGGTGTAAGCCATACGATATCGGTCACCCAGTGTTGGTAGAGTGTCAGGCGTTGGCGATTTGATCAGCACTTGTAGAGATGCCAGATCTGTCTGTTCACTGACTCCAAGAGGATATTCAAAGATCAGGCCATATCGACTCTTCTCAATGTCTTCAAAAACACCCAGACAGTTGAGAGTCAAAAGTTCTTCGGGCTTTGCATCAGCGTGCAAGAGTCGCGCAATATTCTGGACTCTTCCTCTGAGTCTGATTCCTTTTTGTCCTTTCCAGGTAATGTCATACCGCTTCCACTCAATGACTATGGGGGCCTTGGAGTCAAGTATTCCAAAGCTTCTTAGTCCACCAGCAGCATCGTCATCTTTTATAATTTTGACTCTGTCTGAGCGAATGGTGAGATCAGCATCGCCAGCACTGCTTTTAAACGCCGCGACTCGCTTTTCCAAGTCTTGATCTAGGTCGTATCCCAGTTGGCGAAAGTTGATAGCTCGTTTGAGCTTGTCAGGCTGTATCACATGCTGAGTCGAGTCGCTATCCTGAAATAGTACTTGCTGATTATTGCCGATATGCTCCAATGACAGGACAGTCTGTGAAAGGGCAATATTTGGGTCTCGAGTTGGCAGCAAGCGATACAAATCGCTGAGGACTGCGCTTATCTGCACAAGCGTCTTGTCATGTTCTTCGGCCCCACCAGTCACCAACTTCAGGCGCTCGAGTGCAACTTCTGATCTCGAGGCCTCACGAAGTGGTTCTAGTGATTCAAGTAGTATTTTGACTGTTGTTAACGAGGCGAGAACAACATCTTTGTGTCTCTGAAGGATCCGTTGCTTCTGGATGTCGATTCGCTTTGAGATGGGTTGATCAAGCCACTCTCTCTGCCATTGGTCTAACAAAGCCTCCTGGAGTATAAGCTTAGTACGAAGCAGGCCCAGATATCCATCGAGACCGCGGAGTGATTTCCATAGGCCATAAATCTTGGCGCAGGCTGCGAAGGCGTCTATCAGGCCCCCAAATGCCCCGATCCCAAGACCGGCCGCCCCGACCTGGAAATCTACTAGATCGCTCACCATGATGGCCTTGTACCAGTCACCAAACAGGCACGTCGAATTTCTGCTGATTTCAAGAATAACACCGGGAAGATGAGATCTTGAGCCGCATAACATCAGCTGCGGGGTTTACCATATTCGTGGCGGGGTAAATTGATAATCCGGTGATTCCTGCAAGCTGAGGTCATGTGTCACCTCACAATCATGATATCAGGTTCGAGGGATTTACGAGATGCTGCACGTTTCTTCATCCTGTAGTATAATCAAAATGGAGTTCTCCTCAGCATTTACCTTTCGGCAACAGCCTCAGGAGAACCGAGAGTCCACTAGTGAAGAGCCTATTCCCATTCCATCTCCTGGCATTCACTGCCCGCACTTTGCGGGGTTTATGGCAGTATCCCTCGCAGAAGGTCATAACACTATTGGCCTGCAGCCTGTCATATCGAACGCCGCCCCCACATTCCAAGATGTATCTCTTGGTGGTGGCTCGTTCGATGTTCGAAAAGTCAAAGCGTCCTCTTTTCCCATTGGTCTAGGTACGGAGATCTTGAAAGGCCGGAAATATGTCGCAGTTAAGCATCCTCGGACGCAAGATGATGGTTCTGTATCATTTGCCGACATAGCCCTGGAGCTACAGATCTTGCGGCACCCTCTTGTCCAGAAACATGAGAATATTGTCGACTTACTGGCTGTCATGTATCATGATAACGGAAACAAAGAGGGAATACGGGTTGTTCCCGCTTTAGTGCTTGAATATGCTGAGTATGGAAATCTCAAGTCATATCAGGAAGCAGGCTACGCACCGTCGCTGCATGAGAAGCTAGACATTGCTATCGACGCAGCCAGAGGGCTTGAAGGCCTCCACGAAGCAGGGATCGTCCACGGCGACGTCAAGCCCTCCAATCTCCTCGTCTTCAGACATCCAAATAAAAAAGCAGTTGTTAAAGTCAGCGACTTTGGCTTTGCGATGCCAATGCAGGGAGGCCAGCTCATCGGAAGCACCGAGGTCTACCTTGCACCCGAGGCAGAGACGGCACATTTCAACAGACGCTATATTCGTCAACAAGACATTTACTCTTTCGGCTTGACGCTATGGACCATCCTTGGTGATGGGGTGGCTTACCACAGCACTTTACCAGAAGGCGATAAGCTCGAGAGTATTTGGAAACTCAAAAAGAGTAACCTGATAGCGAGCCTTGCTACTTTCAATGTCCTACATCGTCTGCGAAACGAGAAATATCCCCTCATGACTCTGGCGAAAGTCATTCTCACGTGCTTGCAGTGCCCTCCAGAGAAGAGATTCTCAAGCATGTCCAAGATTATCCATCACCTCGAAGTGACAAAGTCTCTCGTCAACAGTACGGATGGGCGTGATACTCCAGATGCCAGCGCTCTAAGAGCTGCGCTTCCTACCTTTGAGAGCATCGTATACAGAGCCAAGATCCCCACGACAGATGATGAGAGGTCAGAAAGGACGATTCTCAAAGGCCTCACTACTGTGGCCTTTGCATATCTCCGCCAGGAGCTCGGTCTTCACAACACCCCTGCGAGTATTGATCCATGGCAGATATGTAATATGATGACTCACTTCTTGCCAAAAGCGCATGAGCGGTACTATTCCTCTTTTAGCCGAGACGAGACTCCCTTTATCGCTGCGCTCCAGGGAATTTCAAAATCGAGACTTGAGAAGACGATAACCGAGCTCTTACCCACCATATCACAACTCTTGCCCAGGGAACCCAATCTAAGTGAAACCAGAGAAGCTCAGCCTGTGTCTGCTGTAAATGCCTGTTTACTTATCTTGGACTGTGCTGGACTCTTGAACGAGCCATTCAATACCGAATTGTTCTCATTGTTAGTGCCCTACCCTAGCCTATAATCTGCCGCAAAGCTTGTTTTCAACTCCTGAACTCAATTCGGTGGCGCTAAGCTGATTCATGGATAGGGTTGCAACCAAATCGAAAGCGGAACCAATGCAGCTTTTTAAGGATGAAGACTTCATACCCGATGTATGTTACAATACCAACCCAGAGATCGACAGCGGCACTGACTCAATCAAGATTAAGAAAAGCTCGAACATCCTGCAAAAGACTCCAAAAGCTGTCCGGGTCGCCCTTTTCAATAGTCTAAAGACCATCTTTGACACATCCACCAATCAGAACGAAAGAGCGAAAACCGCCCTAAACCTTGCTAGTGCCTGCATGGACGATATAGGGGTTGAGTACGATCTAAGGTCGGCAGCTTACTATGTCCGTCAAGCAGCCCAGCTCGGTTCCGAAGAGGCCCAAACTCTCTATATATCCGTGTTTTGTCAAGTTCCTGACCAAGAGGCTCCGGATGAGGAGACCCTACGTACATGGGTTGTAGAATCAGCCCAAGCCGGGAACCCAGTTGCTCTTCAGAAGCTGAAAAAGGACTGGCCTTCTGACTGGCGACAGGTCAAGCAGAAGACTCAGCTTGATGAACTAAACCGTCTCGGCGTCAATGCGAGCGCGTCTGAGGACTTGTCCTCTATGCTGGAAGCCTTGTCCCTCAGTGAAGTCGAGTTCTCCTACTCCAGAGATTTGCTTTTATGGAGTATTGTTATGGACAAGCCAGATATAACTGTCACCTGCTTGGACCAGAATAATAGCTTGGTTGAACTAGCGCTGCAGAACGAGGAGACGCCTTTGCTACTCGCAGCTCGTCTTGGTCGGAAACGCGTGCTGGAGGCGATATTACAACACCACAGCTGCGGCAGTGCCCCACAGATTGCGGACCAAAAAGGCATAACACCTCTTCACTGGCTTTGCTCCTTTGCAGATGAAGACCATGAAACCATTGCAAAACTTCTGGTCAGCAAAGGCGCCGATCTGAACTCCCCTGCTTGTGTAATATCACGCACCCAATACGGAATAAGACTCGATGGAGGTGGAATTCTGGCTCATACTCCACTGCACTGGGCTATCACACAGAAAAGACTCGCTGCAGTGGATGTTCTCCTTAAACTAGGTGCAGATCCAACATTCTGTATGGAGGTAGAGGAGGGGGAAGGGTCGCATCTCTCACCACTTGAGCTCGCATGCGGTCTGTGCTACTCGCCAGTGGTTGAACGGCTTCTTCAAGAGCCGCAAGTTCAACAAGAAACCAGCAAGCTAAAACCAATGGTAGGTGGGGGTGAACTAATGTATCTGCCTCTTTTCCATGTAATATCCGGGACCCCTCGCTGGCAACGACTGCTGACATTGGGAATCGACTTTGAGTTGGAGACAAAGAATACAATGAAAGTCATGATTGAGAACGGCGCCCCTACAGATACTGTCTTACAACTTGGGAGCAATGTTAAGATGGCAGCAGTGCTTGCAACGGCATATCATCAATGCGCGGCAGACCTTATGATTTCAGGTCTTGAGTTTGGCTTCGCGAATCAGATCAACGCGACATTCGGCAGGATTTCTAGTGGAGGCTCTGCTCTATTTTTAGCCATTACGCATGGCGATCGTGACATGTTCAAAGCCCTTGTCGACGCTGGTGCAGATGTCAATGCGGTAGACGCTGATGGCCTCAACGCGCTGTACCGTGCTGCAAAAGAGACAGATGACACCTACTTCGTGGAGAAACTTCTCGAAAAGGGCCTCCCAGTTGATCCAATCACACCAGAGCCTCTCAGCGCTTTCTATGCTGCCACTTATAGTGGAAATCTTACTGTTGCGCAGTATCTCTTCGATCATGGTGCGGATAGAGACCGCGTTCCTACGTCGATCAGTAAGAGTATAATGTCAGACATGCTCTTGACGGGCACTAGGAATGCCCTCCATCGGGTCAAGTTCTTGCTCAGTCTTCCAGACCGCAATGGCTCGGATGGATTCTTGGTAAATGTCGGCCATGATACGTTTTCCTTGTTCCACTTCACTCTTAAGTACATGGGGGAATTTGCTGAAGACAACGAGGTCGCTGAGATCGCGATTGTTGAGCTCCTGCACAAGTACAACACTCAAGACCACCTTGACAACACTGCGGGACCATACAAGATGACTGCAATAGCAGTAGCCGGGGAATCTGGGAACTATTTCGCCGTCAGACGGCTCCTCGAGTACGGCGCAAGCCCAAATATCCCGGATCACTATGGCCGGACAGCGTTGGACCTGGTTTACAGGAGATATTGTTTCCCAGAAAGGCTTCCGGCTTTTAAAGAAGCAGATGTGGATGATGAGAAGGCTGTGAATAAGCTTTTGAAGGTCACTAATGAGAACACGGCCGAGTTGCTGAGTCTTCTCAAATCACATAATGCTGAGACAAAGAGTTGGAGTGCACCGTCGTGGATGGAGAATGATAGTGGATTTCGTAGCTTGGATTGGGTGTTGGAGCGCCTACGCGACGATCGTAAATCTAGTGGGTAGGCTCAGGTCAAGACGGCTCAACCGTCGCTTACTAACAGCAGGAGACGTCTGTTTCATGGGTATGTTCTTAGTTGCCATAGGATGAATAATAATAATATTTCTGCTTATAGGTTTGAGCTTTAAGACATTTCTCTTATTAGTGCCTATTTGTTGCCTCGTCATGGTCCAGGTTCGATATCAGCCACTGGTCTGCGGATTCTCGGAGTGTCAGGGAGATTACTATCAAGGGAACCAAGCGACATTTGATCGGGAACGGTGGCAACTTTGGAGACAAGAAGTACAATGGCGTTGCTGATGTTGTTGTTCTCATTCCAAAGCTCTGAACTTATGGGGCGAGGTATTAATATCCGCGCTGAAACAAAATTTCCTACCGGTATATAAGCAATAAAGAGCCCTGTAATGTACGAAGGACTTCCATAAGCAGATAGAGTTTATTAACTTCCTCATCAATCTCTTATTAAATAGCTATTCAAGAATTTTATTTTCATTTTGCAATTATCCTGCCTATTTGTGAGTAGGGCTTCTATTAGGTAAGATCTATAAGTATGTTTCTTTATTAATTATTGGGGCAAGCCTTTTCAAATGATGAGTATGGTGAGTTATCCCTCACGATGTAGACCTCTCCCACCAATATCAGACAGCCCACAGCCATCGAGATCGCAATGATGGGGAAGTTGACGCGGGCGAATTCGTGACTCTTGACATGTATATGTTTTCGAGCAAGAATATCTCTCCAGAGAAGACCAGCTAGTGATGCGCTAAAGGCGGTGCTAAATGCTCCGTAGTTGACTCCAACAGCCATACTGTAGATTGTGCCCCAGTATGTTCTGTCGCTAATGAGTTGGGCGTCGTGGCAGTTGATCTCCTTCCATGCTTGTATGATGCGTGATAGTAAGATAGTGGTACCGATATTTGTACCAGAAAACTAGAAATTGTCAGTGGCTATCCAGAATCACCACTTTTGCAAGAGACTTACGTTGGACAAGACACACGAGAGGAAGCCCATCCCCCCAATGCTTCCAACTGTGCCAGTACGTTTGGACCAATGATACCAGCCATAGGCAAACACGTTGACCCATCCCTTGCTAACTAGTGCCTGGACTAGTACAAACATGGCGAAAGCGAATGGAACCAATGCGAACGGAAGATGAGCCATGACGGCCATGACTGTTGGGAATGTCTCTTGCAGCCACCCATAAGCCTTTTCGAGCGACGCATAGCCCTTTTTAGCCTCGGATAGAAGCGTTGATCGTTCTTCTGGTTTTGTTGCCATGGGTCGAGCAGCCTCGAGCTTCTCTGGTTCCATTTGAGGACTTGGCAATGCGGACAATGCTCCCGGGTGCAGCGTATTTTGATCGCTCGATGATGAAGGGCCGGAGTTGGGTGATTGAGGCATTGACCCTGAGATGATGACAGGACTGTTTCCGGCGGTGTTTGATAGAATCACCTTGGGGATAGAATGTGAGTTGGTTTGATCATTGGAGGTTTGTAGGGGAGTCAGAGAAATCCCATGAGTCTGGTCATATTCTTCCGAGGTCTGGTTATCAGGAAGCCCAGTCACCGTGTCCGTATCAGGCTCAGACTTGTCCTGTGAAGTCCCAGCATATTCCGCTGCAAACCTCGCCCGTTCAGCTCTCGCACGCTCCATCTCCCGCCGATAATGAGCTGCCGTTTGCCGCGTCTCCTTGCGATGCAACCACCCAAAACCAAGATCCCAGCAAAACATAACAAACGCCGCTGGAAGAGTGACCCAGAAAACAGGGTGCTCTCCACTGCCGGCACTAGCAGCGTTGAGAGCCAGAACAGTGATGAGCGTCGCAGACATGATTAGCGCACCAAACATGGCGCCCTTTTTGTCAAGAAAAGGATTCATAATGTACGCAAGTGACAGTGTCATTCCCTCGCCTGCATTTTCGGCATCTTCAACCTGGTGCTGCACGTAGGGGATGTTGGGGTTCACGGGCCGTTGGGCTCTAGCCTCTTCTGGTAAGCTGTGCATTTCAATCTTGGAAGGGATAAGCTTTTCGTCAGCGAAAATGACGTAGAGCAGAAACGGGAACAGGACAAGGGCGGTGACGACGACGGGGACTATCATGTTGGCGGTGTAGACGATGAATTTGATGTCGAAGGCTCCAGCGAGGACGAGGTTGGTGGGGTTTGACGAGACGAGAATTGCTGAGGCGATGTTGGCGATTGCGAATTGAGTAAAGATCCATGCTCGCGGACTCGTGATGTTGCTCGATACGCGCGTCATGTACGCGAGGAAAGCCGTTCCAGATAAAATGATGGGATCATTGCCGATGAAGCTGCCGAGCAGAAAGAAGAAGGAATAAAGGTAGAAGAACAGCCGATGGCCAACTTTTCCTCCCCACGACAACACTTTGAAGGCCAGCCACCGAATAATACCGGATGCATCGATAGAAATAGCAATGTAGGCCAGAGTGATGAAGAAGACCATGATATCAATCGGGTGGATATTATCAGCGCCTATTGTCCCGTCGTAAACCTCTTGGCGTCCTATCGCAGAAATAGCTAGTAGAAAAAGATCCGCAATCAAGGGCGCAGTGATGAAGTTAACGGGAAAAGTGACTTTGACAAAATACTTGGAACATCGTGGATTATCATGAAGAATCGCATGATGTGTGCTTGGGGGAATAACTCGCAGTTTGACGGCTAATCTGCATATCAAGTCGACGAGGGATTTTGGGATGTAAATGGGCATGTGAAATGGCCATAGTACGAGAATATCTGTAGAACCGGGTCAGTGCGTGCACGCCGTGTATCCTGTGAGAGGGTGTTTCTTACTGGCGAGTACAAAGGCTATCAGCGTTACTATTGAGCGCCATTGCCGTATCTCGCTGGTGTCGACGCCTTTGGCCATGATTTTTGGCTGAGGGGATTCAACTCGACTCGATTTCTCAAAGTCAAAGACTCAAAAGTGGCACTTTCAGGTTAAATACAGCGAAAACCTGACGACGAATGTGGGTCGTATCTAAAGTGGGGGAATTGGCACTTAAGTGGCCAATTAAGAGGGAGAAGAGTGTCGTAGCGTCAGCATCGTTTGAGGTAAAGGACCGACAGTAGCTTCTGTTCGATGACCTTCTCCCTTGCGATCTCTGGCTGAAGAACAAAAACAGGGCTGACATGAGCGAAGCAAGGGAGAGAAGAAAAGAAGAAAAATTCTTCTAGAAGGTTTCGTTTGTTCGCTAGTGACAGGGCAGGGTACATTTGTTGGTGCCTAACGCAACGCAGTATGCAACCCGAGCTATGCTTAGAAGAGACTACTCTACGCCCCCCGTCCTCGCCCGGCTCAAGTGATCTTCGTGGCTGTGCCAACATGTCAGCTGAATGCTCACCATTCGAAAAGTAGAAGCCTGGCCCATTGATGACTCCCCAGTGACGCTTACGGTAAGGCCTCATCGTTGAACATGCGAGTATTAAAATGAAAAAGAAGCTTCTGCTAAGATCTGGTTATTCCCCCACATTTTGGGCTGACTTGGCTTTTTTTCCCCTTCTTCCCCACGGATTCCACCTTGCCAAGACAGAATGTCGATATGCCTGCGCTTTCAGTCACCGATGCGGCTGAGACAATAGCGAGTGATGTGCTTTTTTCGCGGGCTGTCAATGGCACCAGTGATGCGCTGCAGGTTATTTGCGCATGGCCTGTTTCGGGGCAGTATGGAACTGGTACACGAGTTTTGTAAGTTAAATCCCTAATTCATCATTTGATATGGAACTAACTGACAATCATTTAGATACTATGTTCTTATCGCTGCATGTCTTGTTGCGCGAAGGGAGGAGTGGCTGGTGAATCCTTGTTTGGCCGCTGCGTTAGTGCTCCCAGCTGTTGCTGCTATTCACGGTATAGTTCTGACGGCAATGCACAATCCTGGTGAGTGATGTCCCTCGAAAAAAGAGCTTCAATGGCTAATTGATAAGATGCGGTTGACATGGACATTTTTGGTGCCTTTCAGCTTTGTGCGATTGGTATTTTGGCAGCGCCAGTAACGATTATGCTGTCAAAGACATACTTTAATGATCCTGGTAGAAACACTATTTTTCTGTGGACATTTCTGCTATTGATCGGTAAGTTGCGTCGAATCGCACATGATCAAATTTCTAACGAGAAACAAGGTCTTTTGAGCATGACAATAGAGTTCTATCGCATCGAGACTCACTCATGTTTGACCGACGCCTCAGGCAACCCAGTATCACCAAACGCATCCCAATTCCATTACATCGAAGGAAACAACTGTAACCTAACTTGCTCAACACAAGACGGGCCTTCATCTCCAATGAGGGGAGGCTCCGCGAACAACATATATGTCATACCTGCACCACAAACCCTCACATTCGGCACGGCGACTTTGCTCGCTGCAGCATGTTGCGTGCACGCCGTTTTATGTCTTGTCTCTATGTGGGACAGAGTGCTTGAGATCAATTGGCGGCGAAGATTCGGAAAGCAGAACGATGATGCAGCGAGTGAAGACGATGACGGCGCCAATAAAGGCGTTATGAAGAAGGTCAACGATACTATTGGCTTTTTCCTTCGTATCCTAGCGATTCCCGTTTTTGGTGGCGCCGGTTTGGCTATTCTCATCGTGGGCGAGATTAACTTTTTCAGCCCCCAAGTCAATTACCAGACTGAGCCAATGGCCAACATCGGTAAGCATGACCTATGTCAGCACTATACAAATGTTTACTAATAATCTGGCTTTCAAAGGTCAATGGGCACCGATCACCGGTACTGCGATGGCCATGATCGGTTCACTGTATCTCCTCCTAGCCAGACATGCAGACCAAGCAGCCGAACCGTATCCATCGCACCATTGCAATTGTTCTCATTGTCACTTTAACGACGAGATAAGCCAAGTCTCTCATCATGAGAGTATTTCATCACTGAATAGCCATCGCATCACATTGACTGTCACAAATACCGATACGCGAACAAACAACCAATTATCACCGCACCTCGATCCAACTCAGCCCCGCTCTTCAATATCATCTCGACTTCGAGACCACTCGATTTACGAAGAGCACAGCCAACCGCCCCGTAACCCCTACCGACAGAAAATAGAAAATGCATTTTTTAGATTCGGCGAGATGATTGGTACACCAGCGCACGATTTCATCACTGAACCTAAAGTCAAAAGAGCAGATCGTGTTGATCTACCAATGATACCGGGGGAAGAGTTTCGGAATTTAGGTGTATCAGCGGTTGAAATTGAGAGAGATCAACACCAAGATGATGATCTGAGTCCTGTAAGGTCAAGGTCTGGGAGTTTTATAGGCAGTGATGCTTCTGTGCCAGGTGTTGGAAGATCTACATCGATGCCTATATCACCACCACCAGTTGCTGTGACGAGACCGAGGTCGAGCACAAGCCCTAGACCGAGACCTGCTTCTTTGTATCACTAAGATGGGAACTGATGGGATTTGCTTCTTGTTGAAAGATATTATTATTATTATAGAATATTATGTTAAAACTTATGCTTTTGCATCGGGATCTTGGTCTTTTGTTAACGAACTCTCAGCCGTGACCGTGATCTCGTGACTGTGCTCAAGTCCAGATAGCACAATCCAAGTGGGCGCGATACATAAGATAGTGATTCCAAAGTTGAGACCGATGCTAACGAAGTGGTTGGCGTTGCCTTCGGATTGCATACTATTTTTCGTTAGCGTCTGTTCCAGTAGAGATAAAAACAAGATTTACTTACGCCCAAGCAACTGTTTGGCCCAGCGCCTCAAATCCTCGAAGAATACCACAGTGATAAGACAAAGAAGAGATGTCAGTGGTGTACTGTCCAACAAGCCAGTACAAGAACTGTTGGAACGCTTGTCCTCCAAACTGCCAGAAGAAGATGAGGGTATAAGCCTTGCCGAAACCGCCCTTGAACCAATCAAAGACAGGTGGCTCTTCAGCGTCGTAGAATTGCTTCTGAAGAATGGATGCCCAGATCCACGTGCCGATAAGAATGAAGATGATGGAAGCGAACGCAATTCTAGCGCGAGTCTTGATAAAGATGGACTGACGATCCAACAAACCAGCAATCAAGAATGAACTGATGATCCCGGAGAAGTTGGTGAAGAAAGACGAAAAGGCGCGAGCTCGAACGGTGAAGTACGTTGTCAACCAAGTGCTCATGAAGCCATTGTAGAAATAGCTGATGAAGAAAGCCGGGATCAACAACAGCATGCGCCTGGTGACGAGAAGTGACAGAACAGCCTTGAACTCGGCCAACCAAGAGGGCTGCTTATGAACGACGACGAGGGTGCGGTCTTTTCGCTGGACCTTCTCCGCAGGGCTTAGAAGTAGAGCGATGGGCAGACCGAGACACATGATGACGATGAAGACGATGTAAGTCGCTGAGCTGACGGATCCTTTCGACGAGGTTTGCGCATTGAGACCGAGATTGATGGCGCCTCCAACGATTGGGCCGGCTGCCTTGGCAGTTTGCCAAATGGCTGTTCCCAGTTAGTCGATTATTAATAATTCATGTCCAAAATCACAACGTACCAAGATAGAATGCCCGATCCTTGGGACTGGGATAACCGATAATGATGGCTGCTTCAGCCGCCCAGAAGAAACCCGCCGAAATACCACAAAGCGCACTTCCAAACAGCAAAAACCACGTCTTTGGCGCAACGTTATTCGTGTAGAGACCAGCGCCGTAGATAGGATATCCAATAGCTCCCAGTGCCAAACCGTACCGAAGACCAATCCTGTTATTAATCGCACCAGCTGCTATACAAACAGCCGCGAATAATCCGTAGACAAGCGCGTTAGCGGCTGATACAGCGTAGGGTTCCGCTGCTCCTCCGGCGCCGAGACCACCGAGGGCGTCCCACATTCCGGGAGCTGTGAAAGAGACACCGCATGCTATGGCGATCTGGAAGGGGATGGAGCGGAAGAAGGATGGTTTAGTTGGGGAGGCGGTTGGGTGGTTGATGACGGAGCCATCGTGTGAGGAGGCCATTTTGAGAAGCAGCCAGCAGGCAAGACGTGATAAAAGACTTGAAGTTTACAGAATAGACGATTCATCAGTTGTATTATATGTCTCTATGGATATCGCGTGCGATTGCGTGCTCAGTTAACTCGTCCCTATTCCTGGCTCGATCACCAGTGAAACCATACTAAAGGGGGCTATCGATGGGGATCATGAGAACTAGTTCCCGTAAGGACCCATCGGCAATCTTGTACCTGCAGTTAAGAGAGTTTTCCACGGTTTGAGTGCCAGAAGATCAGCCCTATGGTGCTAGTGTTGATGGTCGGCTATGCAGCTGCACTACCCCAGCTTTCATGACACGAAGGCCCTTTCTTTGGAAATTTAAATTGGTGATCGTGAGATCTTTACCTGCTGGTGATTTGAGTCAGAATTTTTGCATGGCCGAGTACCGCCGAGCCCGGGGAGTTCTGGTTCAGAATTACATAAAAGTAATTCGATAATTGGGTCTCATCGCCGTTGAAGTGGATTTTGGAGGCAGCGGTCCAATTTTTGCGCCGAGTGACACTCAATAGAATAGACCGGTAATAAACTTTACGTTATCAAGGAGCAGGACGGGTTATCTTTTATTAAAGGTTGCAGTCAGAACACCGTTGCATATGTATGCAAGATTTACTTCATCTGGTAACAAAAAACTCTATAAAAAACGTATTTTTTCTTGTTCACTAGATGATAGCGCAGGTTTGTTTTAGCGCGCCGCGGCGCCACTTCCGGCTCCCGGGCCGTTTCGTCATCGACAAAGCCAAAAACCAAAAAAACTCACCTCGCCTATCTTATCAGAGCTTCACTTTTGACACTATGCTGTATCTACCCTAAGCTGGAGTAAAGATCGTAGAAACTTGGCATTTATATGCGCCTCAATCCTGCAACATCCCAAGACAGGTTTTCATCGGATGCTCCGTGCCGATTATGCATTGGCATTTGCACATGAGCCTCGGCAACGGTTGGACCCCTCTTTGGAGAAGGAGATGCCAAGTTTACCATGAAGAGACACGTCAAGATAAAAGATCGCTATTGTCAAAGCCTTTTGTTTTTCATACTGGGAAATATTCTGTTCAAACAATACTTCTCTGTTGTAATGACTGTCGACAATACTCAACCAGAGGGGGAGAACCCCATCGGCGACATTCAGGTTGAATTTCTCGGCACTCAAAAGTCGAGCAACACAGCGAGTCGGCGCGACTTGGGATTCACAGGTCAACTGGGAGGGAAATGGTACGCTGTTTACGGTGATGTACTATGGTGCGATTCAGGTGTCACCGATCCTGAACAAGATAACGAGGGGTTTCATGGCATGGTCAGAAATGCTGTTTCTGCTCTGACGGATGATCCTCTTGTTGTTGAGGACTTGCATCTCAATGATGATGAGCCGGTTCCTCATCAGAAGCAGTTCATGCCTTTTAATGAGGATTGGGGCGAAACGAATACGTTTGGCTTTGGAGGGACGGGAATCGTCGAGGTTGATCCTGATACCGCGACTGGTGCGCTGTATTATCTCGTCGTAAGTGACACCAAGCCCTGCGCAGCATCCTGCTGACCGAGATCTCTTCAGAACGACGATGAGCATTACAAAGGAGCTGGCGTAGCCAAAGTTGAGCTCATAGACGATGTCCCGCATATTACCGATCGCTACGGCGAAAATGGCATCTGGTGGAACGGCGATGAGGTACCCAAGTATGGCGACGTCGCAACTTATCGGGACGTCAATAGCGAATACATCTACATCCTCGGAAATCCACCAAACCCAATCACGGATTTTCCTGATAAGCTGTACATCTACATGGCTCGCGTGCCTGCGAAAGATGCTTTCGACCTCGATAAGTATGAGTATTGGTGGGGTAGACAAGAAGGATGGAAGAGTGAAGTGCTCACCACGTTCAACTGTGAGACAGCCGTCATGTGGGGTGTCGGGCAAGGTCAGATTGTGTATAACAATCACTTCCAGACGTATTTCTATGTTCATCTTGATCTTTGTAAGTAAGCTCTTGTGTGGTGGTGAATGCTTTGCTGACATGGCTGCAACAGCTGGTACTGTTTTTTTAAAGACTGCGCCAAGTCCTGAAGGTCCCTGGACGGAGGGGAAAGAGATCTACAAGGATGAGCCCATAGATGGAGGTCTGGTGTATGCCGGAATAGCGTACCCGCATTTGGATGAGTCTGGCGAGACATTGACGATTGGGTTCACCAACAACAACTGGATTCGGGTTATCAAAGTTAGTTTCACATAGAAGGAATGTAATCAATGCGTTTTGTTAGTATTGTACAATCTGTTCTGTTTTGCCGCTGTGTTGTCGCATTACAACTCATCATCCTTCTCTTGCTTATTCTCACAAACGCCATCAAAATCCCCATATTTCTCCATCCCAGCGCTAACAATCTTTTTAAACTCATCGAATGGACAACTTGCCCCGGGTCCGTTCTGACATAAAGGCAAAGGCCGAGGTGCAGTGTTTGCAATAAATCTGATAAACTCGTCTTTCTCAGACGTGCCATCTTTCGCAACCGGTCTCTCACACGTCATCTTCTCCATGCCAACGTGACCCAAGAATGGAATGAGATCAGACATTTTCCAAGCTCGAACATGGTTGACGTGTGTAATAGGAAATTCGTCGTATCCTTCGCGGGACGATGAGTTGAAGATGCCAAGGGCTGTAGCGACAAATGGAGGGACTTCGCGATGAGTGAAGTAGAAAAACAGACGTTGCTCCTTAGGCCATCCCGATGATTCATCATCAATCAATTCGGAGTTTTTATCGATTTTGGTGAATAGCTTAGACTGTGAATGTAACCATGGAAAACCGAGATAATTCGACAGGGGATTGAAAGGGCCGACCATGTGAGCGTATTTCATATCCCAAGCATATTCATACGACAGCCACTCTGCATCAGAAAACAATCCACAAATTAGAGATTTCTTTCCTCGAATTGCAGATTCATAGCCACAAATCGACTGAAGTGCAAAAACATCATAGGGATCAAGTTCGTAATCGTCAGGCGTATACGGACGTAAGCGTTTCGCAACGCCACTTGCGTAGTTTTTGACAAACTTTTGCTGCTGTTCCGTACCAGGCGATTTGGAGAATTTCGAGCAGGCCTTGTGAGGGAGAAGAGCGCGCGTACCGTTATTCAATTCTTTCTTGTCAAACCGCGTAATTTCGATATCGCCGTCTTCGGGGAACGCTTGCAGAAATGCCTTGGCTGTGTCGTAGGTTCTGTCCTTCGTATCGGCGATGACGCGCTTTACTGATGACGCTAGGTGTCGATAGCGCTTCACGAGGTGATGACCAACTTTCTTCGCGTCAACCTTGCCCGAAGGCGTGACATCTTCGAGATGATTCTCTTCAATTGGTGAATACCATTTGTTCAGAAACTCAAGCGGTCCTGAGAAGTCACCACGATGCTTTTCGAGCTTGTACAGAAATGGCTTGATGTAATCCTCATACTCGGCGTCGTTTGCGTAAATCGCAGCGTGTCGGATGAGATACGACGCTGCTGTAACTGTACATCCTTCAGGCGCAGCATGCGACAATCCAAAGCCTACGGCATCGAAATAGGGCGATATTCCCGGGAGGTGAAGAAGAGGATCGAATTGATAGCCTTGGGTATGATCAAAGCTGTCAATTGGCTGTTGAATGACGGACGCGACAGCAATTGCAGGTAAAGCTGCAGCCGTAATGGCACGCAGACTGTGATGCATCGCGAAAATCAATAATGGAGAAATTATTACGTAGGGAAGAGATTTACGATGTTGCAGTCTTGGCCTGTTTTATTCCAGGAACAAGCTTGGAACGATCGATGACGTACAGGGAATTTGGTGGAACCTAGAGCCAGTGACATCGCTGAGATTAGCCTGAGCGGACGCTAAACTCGGGCTTCCACGTCATTCCAAGACATCCAACCTCCAACGAAATGTTAACGGGGGCATCAATTGCCATTGTCAATCATCTTGGGCAATTGCTCAACAAACAACGTCTTTCGAATCGCATGGACAATAAATCCCGGGATGCGCCAATTTCCATAATGCCCTACGCCAGACTTGCCGATCTGCATCCCTCCCATTGCTGTGAAAATTAGCATTGTCTGTCATCTTAGCTCAGGAATAACATACCAGTTGTCGAGGGTTTGTATGGAATCATAGGCTTTCCAAGCATTATCTGCACCAAATTCTTGGCCATATGGCCAGCCTGCGTATTCACGAACCAGAACTGCGGTGCTTCAAGATTAGACACGTCGCCAATCGCAAAGACATCTTCTCGGCCCTCAATGGCGAGGTATTGATCGACCTTGATATAGCCGTGCGCGTCAACAAGATCGGGCGGAATGAAAGATGAGTTGGGAAAAACGCCAAAGGTTGGAATGACGAGATCTGTAACAACCTTTTTTCCACTGGACAAGGTAATTTCTTGCTTGCCGTTGGGAAGATTGATAGACTCTTTGACTTTGGTGTTGAGGCTGATCTTGACGCCGAGCTTCTCGAGCTGACTATGTGCGGACTTGGACACGCTGTTGGGGCGATTATCGAGGACACTTGGACCAGCATTGATCTATACACGTTGTTGGCTTGATTCAGTCTTGAGTGGAAAACTTTATTACCAGGGTAATTTCCTTCTTGTTGCCATAGTGTTCCGCCAGCTCCCCTGTAACCTCTACACCAGTCGGTCCTGCACCAGCGACAATGATGGAACGTGCTTCGTCAACACGCTTCTGATACGCATTGACATAGTCCCTCGTCGCATCGGTTGAACCCCTAGACTTGAATGGGGACTCGGCTTTAGTTGAAGATCCAGTACCAATAAGCAGATAATCATAGATGATAAAAGTCTCCTGCCCTGCTTTATAAACCTTGACTTGCTTATTGCTGATATCAATGCCAGTAGCTGTACCGACGATCAACTCGAACTTGTCACCGTATTTGGCAAACCCAGGCGCAATGGCTTGGAAGAGATTATCGTCGGGGATGGTTCCTGGGATGATGGCGCGGGGCATGGCAAGATTCCAAAAGAAGTGCGAATCTCGAGAGATCATTGTCAACTTGCAAGCTCCCGCATTTTTGTTTTGCATTCCCTGAAGGAATTTATGAGCTGTTCTGACGGAGGCAAAAGAACCGCCTATTGTGACGATATGTTTGGGCTTCTGAGACATGTTCTTTGGGTCCGGTGACGGATCAAGAAAGATTCCGCAGGTGATGAAGTAGAAGGCGTTAGCCAGGAAATTGAGAAGGATGCTAAGAAACATTGCAGGCAATATTCACGGACTTGTATGAAGTGTAAGGACTTGTTCCTACGCCACATATTTACATGCATCGGACTTGGGCAATTGTCCATGATATGCTTACAGTTGTAGCCATGTTGGGCAAATAAGCAATTACACATCATCAATAACCCCTATATTAAGACATCGGCTTATATATTCCCGCGCGGCCAAGTCCAGATAACCTCAGATCTTAGCTGAATGCTACTGTTGGGGCTGACATCGCACCATCATGCCGCGCGGCAATCTGTCAGCAGAGTTCCGCGACATTCGAGTTTCTCACAGCACCGTTGCTTTTTCTTCATTCTCAGACAATCTAGATCACCTTGTCACATGGAGTGGCCGATTAGCCAGTAAGCAAACTATCTAATTTCAGAATTCTACTTCGACTTAAAGGTGCGAGGATCACCACATTGACAGTCAAAACAATAGGTTCATGTTGAACAAACTTGAAAGATGTGACATTGCTGCAATACCGACAGTCATGAACGAAATAAGTAATTCACTTAGCTGACTTAGATCACAACATTCAATACAAATTGTTAGAAATCAGACATTACATATTTTAAGGAGTCAGTAGTTTGGAATTCTAGGTTAAATAAGAAGGTTTAGGGTAGCGCACCCACTAGCCTCAATTCGTGTCTCGACCACACTCTTTGCCCAACCCGGTTTTTCAACTTTACCCAATTTCTCTCTGTTCTACAGGATGGATAAGGCCCTTTCAGCCTATTTCAGGCAGCATTGGGCTAGTCCACAAGTAGGACGATTTGCCTTGGATTGTGCTTATATCACGTGACTGCACTGCCTCAACCCCTCTATATCCTCGCGTTGGACGACAGGCACCTATCATAAGTTCCTCTTCCGCTGCCAATCTTCCAACCATGGCTTCAGAAGAATCACCACCACCGAAGACCATGCTAGTATTTAGTCACAAGCCCCCCGAGGAAGCCGCTATTTTCGGCCTCCGAGGCAGTGACATCCAAAATCTCAGGGCTGAACCAGTATCTGGACCCCCCGCTACGCCCGAGGAGTGGGGGTTTACGAGCCCAACGGCAGATGGAATTTGCAAATACTGCCAACTGATGCTTCACCCAGATCCGCCACGTCTTATCCAACATCAGCCCAATGTCATGCACCTGATCAACTCAGGCGACACGTGCTCGACTTGCAAATGGCTTGAAGTTAGCATACAGCGAGGTGCCACCTCAGTACTAGCTGAATTTCAGCGAGGTAACCCGGAGTTATGTGACGAAAACAATTTCTCAAGACCTGTTACTGTCGAGTTGACCAAGCATGAGAAGCATATTATGGCAGTTGGCTGGGTTGGAGACAGGACCCTTTACACCAATGGTGGAATACCTCTAACAATATCTTCGCCATCACGTTTAGGTATGATTTTGGCACTGCTATTAGACGAACGCCCTAACGAATCAATAGGAAGTCTTGCTACTCGGAGATTCTGGATTCCTCACGACGAACTGGACGAATCAGAACCTTTCAAGCGGCAAGATACACTGAAGATGTGGCTGAACGAATGTGAATCTCACGAACAGTGCCTCAAATCTCTTCCTAATACCAAAGAAGCAAAGCTTCCAGCAAGGGTATTAGACCTGAGTGGAAGTGTGGATATCCCATCGGATCCCAAAGACATCAAGATCAAACTACGGGAGACAGAGGAAGGAGAAACTGGAACTTACACGGCTCTGAGCTACTGTTGGGGTGCTAACCCAGATCTCCATTTCAAAACCACAAGCGAGAACCTCGAAAAGCACAAGGAAGGAATCGATTTCTTTGACTTGCCTCTGACGCAACGGGAGACTATTCTCGCAACACTCTATCTAGGAATACGGTATCTTTGGATCGACGGCTTATGCATCATTCAAGACTCTCGTGAAGACTGGGAAACTGAGTCAGTCAAGATGGGATCTATTTATACCAATGCACATCTTACACTGGCAGCTACTTCATCCGATAACCCAGAGATGGGTCTTCTTCTTCCCTTTCAAGGTGCCCAGTGCGTCAAGATTCATGGGGAAACGATTAGTGTTCGAATGGAGACTCACCGTGAGCTTGATATGATGTCAGAGCCTTTAAACACCAGAGGCTGGACACTCCAGGAGGCTGTGTTGGCATCGAGAATTGTCTGCTTTGGTAAGGAGCAGTGGCTCTGGAAATGCCCTAGCCGCTATGCCACGGAGGACGGACTGATCGATGGACCGCGAGACTTTGATGGTGGCCTGATTCAGTGGGCAGATATAGTGCAACAAGGTCCTGGAGACGATGGAAAGAACTATCTGCGACATTGGTATCGGATGGTGACAAACTACTCGAGCCGTGATCTGACTTATCAAAGCGATAAATGGAACGCCATCGCTGGCTTGACAGAAATGTTCATAAAGCAGACAGGCTATACCTACTTAGCAGGTCTTTGGGAAGAAGATCTCGCAAACGGGCTACTTTGGGAAGCGAAAATGCGTGGAGTCACTCGTGAACCTGGGAGCATTCCATCATGGTCTTGGATATCTGTTAAAGGAGGGATCAAAGGTTATGTACACACAGCCCCCACAGTCTCTATGATCGAACTTTTGGAGAGTGATTTGCAGTGGAAAGGAACTCCACTTGCGTCCCCTCTCAACGTCGCCCGCTTGACAGTCAAAGGGAGGATGATCCAAGCAACATTGGGTGCGCGCTCTGTTACACAGGACTCTCGGCACCATGTTCTTGCAGCTCCGGGCAGTGACGAAATCTTTGGCGAGGCGTTTTTGGATACCAAAATTCCTGATGGGTCTGAAATGCCGACTGTCTCGTGTCTTTTCGTCATGGAAGTGCCCGAGAAGGAATATTACACGTTACTTCTCACGCCAGCATCAGATTGCGAAGGAGACGGTACGGAAAAGGGAATGACAAGGCTTGGTATTGGCGTCTTCTGGACTAGGTCTAGATTTTACAGTAACAGGACTGAAGGAGATGAGATTTTGAACAAGGCTTCAGAGGCTATAGTAGTGCTGTTATAGAGATGATTTCATGGCGGTACATTTCTATCTCGGAGAAAGATGTACGTATCAAATCAGGCTCCGAGTTTGGGAAACAATGAGTTGTCCGTAATCGCTGCCTGAAATGTGCATACGCCCCGTAATCATACATTTCCCTGCTGGTTTGGTCCACTCGCAACCCTACCTGGCTGAAACCTTGGGACGGCTGAGCCCGCCTCTGCGAAGATCCCGGACCAACGTGCATAAGCTGAAAAACTTGATGGTAGATCATGATCCAAGTAGTGTCAATAAATTACAATCATTCATCACTTTGAAATCAATCTATCGAAGGGAGACTTAGGCAAAATCGACTGAAACGATAGTTCAGAACAATAGGCATGGATGGTCACTCTTTAGGTTGACTTATGGGAAAGAAATGAGGAGCGGTTTGAGTGGTTGAAGCAGGCTGCTAAGCCCAGCAGTACTCAGTGCGCGGGTTACACAGCATATGCTAGGTTCGGAAGAAATGAGACATGTCGTATCTGTGCGCAGTGAAGCTGGCGCTTGCTCATTAACCTCACCAATCAAAGTAGCTTGTTATAGCCGCCATTAATTTTGTTATTGCCCTCGCCATTGTGCAGTGACAAGAGCCTTGTTTCTCAAATTACAAATACCCCGTGGGTAACAAGACATAGCACAGGATCAACGTAAGCTAGACGATACTGATTCACGACACCAAGACCAAGACCTCTGTCCTGATCTCATTGCCCAAAATGCGACTACACAACTCACAGCTTGGAGACGCATACCAAGATAACAAGAAGGATGAAGTTAAAAGTCGCCTTAGGGATGACGGCGAAGATTGGGAAGGGTAAGTATCTCATGTAAAAATCCAAACAACACTGAGAAATCATAGGCTAGGGAACCGTGGACCTTATTTTAACTACGTCAAGAGTCTGTCAAAGAGATGGCCGCAACTCGAGCTGCTACATGATTTCATGGAAGTTGGGACTGTGCCTACGCGTTGGTGTATTTTCCCAGGAGAGGAAAAGGAAAAGAAGGAGCAACGACGATATACATATGATGTTGACATAGGAAGTGAGCAGCAACACATCTCAAGTAATTCAGTGCTGACCTTCAATTCCAAGAGAGAAGAGAGCAACAAGAAAAGAGGGCCACAAAGATGAATGTCGCGTTGCTGGAATTCAAAGACGACGGACAGATACAAAAGGACCCAAACAATAATATTGGTACGCCCGATGATCTTAGAACGGCCACCAAAAAGTCTAGGAACCCTGGATCAGACGTCAAATTCAGCTTATTCGTCGTTGAGGATCTTTCACGAGATGTGATTGAGACCCTTGGATCTGAGCTAGCTATCGACCCCCGATTCTTCCGCGCTCATATTACCGACTATGCCTGGAACAACATCCGCGACCGATGGCGTGAGCCCTCAATACTCCAGGTTGATGCCAAACGGCAGACGTGGTTTCAGCTTCGCTTGATCCGCTCACGGTACTTTGAGAATCAAGACCAGCTGACGAGAGCAAAAGCCCAAGTCAACGAGTTCAATGTTATGAGGCGCCTTGATGCGGATAAGAATCAAATCTTCTGGGACAAGAATCCAGATCCAACTATGTGGGAAAGGCTTGCCGGCGGATATTCTGAAGATAAGGATGGAATGAATGGGAGAGTGGATGCAAAGGTTGGGCATATGCGCAGTCGTGCTACGTTCTGGTTGCATCCGGAATCAACTATCGGTAAGCATACTGAGTCAGGACAGGAAGTCTAGGCTGAAAATTATCAATTATCAGGTGTCCTCTTACTTGAACCAACTCCAGAAGCAGGGTATCCTCTTTGGCGCGGATATCCCAACTGGGACGAGCTCCCTGCGTCCGATACCAACGATGTCCCTCCAGATGCAGTGCGCGACCCTCAGATCCCGCCATCTTTGAGATCCAAGGATTCTGGAAACTCAATGAGCTGGTTCGAAGACTACATCTTCTGGGCTCAGAGGACCGAAAATTTCGCGAAGCTCACAGATAGTGGGAATCAAGCACTTTCCATTCCAATCCAGTGCTTGCTGCACTTGGTATGTGGCGAGTGGCTGACGTTTGCTGACTATCTCAACGCCCGGCTCAATCAAATCGACTGGGGAATTATTAACCCGTCATTCTTCCCCGAGTCTGGTGGTACAGACCACCAGAAGCAGAGTCTTAGGAAGCTCCATTTCTGGCGGCGATGGGTGCCTCAAGCACGCGATATGCTTCAAGCAACCATGAACCAAGTTATTGATGACAAAGACAAGGAAGTTGAAAAGTCTTTCAAGCTTTACGAGGATGATTTGGAAATTATCAAGAAACGCCTGGAGGACTACGAAACACGGATCGACCGCCTCAGCACGGTTGTCAACTCGACAATCAGCCTCACCGACGCCAGTAACACTTCCAAACTCACCATACTGGCATCGTTTTTCATACCGCCGAGTTTAGTGGCTGCGCTGTTATCAATGAACATGGATCCGCTGATTGGGCTTGGTGATACGCTGAAATGGTGGGCCGTGGCGTCTTTCGTGGCTGTGACCATTCTTTTCACCATAGGTTATCTCTTGAAGACCAAGAAGTCGGAAAGTTTGAAGAAGAATTTGTCGATCACGAAACTTATATCCAAGTTGGAGGAACGATGGAGGAGTAAGAGAAAGTCGAGTTTGAGTACGAATGGTGCAGCTTGTTAGGAGATGGATTTTGTGATGATAGATCTAGAAGTCTGGCCTCTACTAGAGTCATAGTGAGAGACGGAGATGGAATGAGGTGGGATGGGATTTGGTTGGCTAGTTGGTGATATTGGAACGAATGAGGCTTTGTTGTCGTAAATCCAGCCACTCATGGCGGCCAAGGAAATTGAGGCCAGCCATACAGGGAGCCTCGTATTATGCACACCAAGCTGCAAGGCGATATCCCGACAGCTAACCTGCATCGCTAGCGGTGATGTTGCAGATATGAAAGCGGGACACGTTGTAAAGTTATAGGACAAAAGTCTATGAGTTTTGCCCTGCTATATGGACCAGTGATTTGAGCGACGGTTGTTCTGCCACCAGAACATTATAATGAGAAAGCGGTAGTTGAGTTAGGTATGGCATTCGATCGAAGCAGTAATGAATCCAGCATATTGGAGGCAGCAAAAGACGAGCTCACGATAGTTTGAGCCACCAAGACAGTAAATAACATAAGAAGATAGCAATCCAACCTATGTGAATAGGTGCTGCAAATAACACCTCTGTGTTTGAACAGCGCGATCCTGCTGGCCATGGCTTCCAGTTTTCTAGTACAATTGCGCATTAAAACACAATGACAATATTTGATTGATTATCTAGATCTAGCCTGCCTAGATATTGAGAGTACCTACGCGAACGCCCTAACAATATATTTTGCTGGGCGATCGGCCAATTGCTGAAAACCCCGCTACAAATATCTGCTCAAGCAGTGGTGATTACACCTCCCGCGTCAAATAGATGGAGCGTGGCCTGCGTGGTTAGTTCGGTCACCCAAGTATAACCATGCATTGTAACAAAGCGAGTCTAGCTTTTCAGCCAAAGGCAAGATTCTAGGCAACAGTGAGGACGACGAGCATTTTGCCCGTATGTGTTTATTGGTGTTCTTTACCTTTGTGCGCTGGGGGCTGAAGCCTCTTGAGGTCTGCCACAACTCTATCACAGTGACGAGGATGATGATGATGAAGACGATGATGACCCAGATAACCCCCAAGAAAACATGCCTGTGGATGGTAATGTAGAAATGAAATGACAGTCAAGGCACCAAGAGATACTGCAGGACGCTCTGAGAACCTCGAGCCCCTCACGGATGATATGTGTCTTGTTGCGACACCGTGGCTGAAAGGCTTTGACCTGAAGGCCAAGGACTGGGGTAAGTTGAGATGTCTCTGGATTCCACATGCAACAGCTGACAGTTGCCAATAGCCCAGTTCCATGCAGATGACCTAACTCCGGTGGTGTGCAATGATGATGCATTCAATAATCTCGTGCTTCCAGGCAGAGAAGCAGCTTGCCTGGGAGTTTGTGGAGAACAAGACTCTCACCCATACCTTTGGCGACTTTGTCCAAGACAAGGGTGAGTAACCTCTATCGGCAGACTTGAGTCCATCTAACATTCGTAGGGCGCGGTATTATCATTCCCATGTTTGGTCCACCTGGTGTAGGAAAAACCTATACCGCAGAAGCGGGTACGTGAACTTGACCACTGTAAGTGTATTCATAGACTGACTCATGATATAGTTGCTGAGAAGGCACGGGTGCCGCTGTACTCCATGAGCGCTGGAGATCTGGGAACCGTACCGAAGGAGGTTGAGCTTGCACTGGAACGAGCACTCACTCTCTGTGGTCTCTGGAACGCAATGATCCTCCTCGATGAAGCTGATGTATTCCTCGGTGCTCGATCCGACAGTGATATAGCTAGGAACGAGCTTGTAGCTAGTAAGCACCATGTCTTCCAACTCTGCCTCTACACGCATACTAATAAATACAGTATTCCTCACCAAGCTGGAGTACTACACAGGAGTATGCTTCCTCACGACCAATCGAACAGCCAGTATCGACATTGCCTTCCAGTCCCGTGTGGATCTTTTCCTTCCATACAAGGACTTGACTTTCGAAGCTCGCAAGAAGGTCTGGAAGAACTTCATCAATCGCGCTGGTGGTACTCAAGTTGAGATTCCAGAGGATGATATGGACAAGCTTGCTGAGATGAAGCTGAATGGTCGTGAGATTAAAAACTTAATCAAGAGCGCGCATCTGCTTGGGCTCAAGAATGGTGGTATCATTCAGGCTGAACGACTGCTGATACTGGCTCAAAATCGGGTTGCTGCTCTTGATGAGTTAAAATAATTTAAAAAAAAAAACGACAGTTGAAAAATGGCAGTTGAAGATTAGCAGTTGGAAAACAGCAGTTGAAAACCAGTAGTTGAAAAATAGCGGTTGAAAAACAGGATTACTATGCCAAGGATATCTATGGATAGTTAGCCTTGATATATTGCGAATACTCAAATGTTGTTATCCAAACGAATATGTGACTTCTGATCCCGTGAACCCCCAACTTGCAGGAATGACAGTTATTATCCATCCGGGCCCGCGGCCCATTATTGGGGTGTATTTCTTCTCTTGGCGCTGACAATTGTTACTCGAAGTTGATGACATTTATTGATTGGCATCGTGCTTTGCTCTTGAGACTATCGTTTCTTCTGCCTTTGTACTAACCCTATTCCATCTTCTTTAGTAAGATGTGATTGATGGCTTTATTCTGACCGAGGCTTGCTAGCCGAGGTGATCGGAGACTAGGGCGAGTTACTACCTTGGGTCTTGACATATGCAATGGAACCATCTCCCGATTGACCGTAACCCCCAACCCCCAATCCCATTACCTTAGTTGACTAGCCAAGACTTAAGACGCAGACAAGAAACAATCGCTTGATGTCGACACAGGCTTTGAGTCTCCCCAGAAAACCCAGGGGCGATGAAAACAAACAGAGGAGGTGATCATTATAACATTATGTATGGTATATCAAGTCAATGAACGAGATTTCTGTTGTCAATTGCACAAAATCTCCTCTCAAGATAACATAAAGAATACGAAATCATCACGCAATTTAAGCATACCATTCCCTCTAGGGTTTTCCGTTCGTTAGCACTGCTACCTACCCCAATAAGGTCCGAGCCGATCAATGTTTATCTTTAAGCGTAATTTGACGGCGAAACAAATCCCACCACTTACAACAACCCCCAGATCTGCGCCGTTCAATGAAGCCTTCTTCTCGTCTGATCATTGGTGCTAATTGTCGACCCCGACAGGGGTTCCCCGCAAACACCCCAGAATTAATCAGTACCTTATTGCTAACCGAGCTCGGGGTCCTTCGATGTAAGGAGAAAAAAGCGCAGACGATCTTGTATACATATACCATGCCAAAGACCATGTTTGTGCCATCGCCATTTCATCTCCTTCTCATTCTTGTTCAACTGCCAGGATGAAGCTGTCCTCGGTTCTCTGTGGTGTCTTTGCGACTCTCACTGTTGCGTTTCCCAAGGAATACCTTAGTCTTGCGACTTGGGGTGTTGAGGGTTATGCAAAGGACAATCCCATTGGTATCACTACTGGTGGCAAGGGCGGGAAGACTGTCACCGTCACTACCGCGGAGGAGCTTGTCGCTGCTGTGAAGGGTACTGAGCCCAAGATCGTGAAGCTCAAGGGCAAGGTGACTCTTCCTTCTCGCCTCAAAGTTGGATCCAACACATCTCTTATTGGTGTTGGATTGACTGCTCACATCACTGGTGCTGGCGTTGATGTATATAATGGCGATAATGTCATTCTGCAGAACTTGAAGATCACCCATATTTTGGATAACGACTGCATCACTATCCGAAACAGCACTCGCGTCTGGGTTGATCATAACGAGTTTGCTTCAGATATCAACCAAGGCCCCGATCACTACGTAAGTTTCGTGCAGCCCCCCAAATCTCAGACTGCTTAGCTAACCTTTTTCGCCAGGATGGACAAGTAGACATCATCCGCGCCTCAGACTGGATCACCGTCTCATGGAACTACTTCCACGACCACTGGAAGTCCTCCCTCGTCGGCAACGACGCTACCTTCCGCGATCTCGACTTCGGTCATCTGCACGTCACATATCATCACAACTACTGGCGCAACATGGGAACTCGTGGTCCTGCTGGCCGCTTTGGTCACCAACATGTGTACAACAATCTCTACGAGGACTTCCTGTACCAGGCTATCCACAGTCGTTCTGATAACCAGGTATGTCTCGCGAAGCTTGTTAGCGAACTTTGGCTGATTGAAATAGGTTCTTGTTGAGGGTAACGTCTTCCAAGGCAACACAAGTGAGGCTTTGAGCACCTACGGTCTTGTCATCCCTATGGACTCCCCGAACACTTGCACTTGCGGTGACGAGGAGCTTGATGGCTATGCCAACCTTGGAGCCAGTATGTACAATTCTTCTCCCATTCATAGATCTCCGACTGACTATTAAACAGAGAACGACTGGGGTAAGGCTGGAGTAAACATTACACAGAAGGGAAACTTCTACAAGGCTGATTACAAGTATAAGTTGACTCCTCTCAAGCTTGTCCCCACCGTGGCCAAGCTTGGTGCTGGTGTTGGTAGGATCTGGTAGTCTCAGCGTCTTGTCATTTACCCATTAATACGATACATCTTTTTATTGCAGCCTGACAAGATCCTTTTGGGCCGCCGATGGAGTCCTAATATTATAATAATGGGACTCTCGTACCATGTGTTGGTTCTGCAAAGTTGCCTAGTCTTGACATCCTAAATAGGTTACTGAAGGTTGAATGTGTTTAGCCCCCTCGCTTGAACTTGTTACTAAGTCGTTCTATTTGTCTTCAATCAGCCTGAGAACGGCCCTGAAACTTGGGGTAGAAATAATTTGCCCAACATCGCTAAAATGCGACTACCTAGAATGAAAACTCTTCGAACATCATCTCAGACATTCTTAACATGCCTTTTCGCTTTCATTATTTACACTCCACTTCTGGTTTGGCTCGGATATTATCTAAACATCGCCAGCTACTTTCAATTCCACAGGATACTGCCCAAGAAAGACCATCGCTGACCCCCGCCACCCGTGGCTTGTCTTTCTCATATACATGTGACAAAAGCCAACGACACTTGCGACTCATTGGCTCTCAAGTACAGCGTCTCTTCTGCAGAAACTTATGGCAACAATCCGGATATCTTCCAATGCTACGATATGGTTGAAGACATACCAGTTTGTCTCCCATTCCAATGCAATACTTATCAACTTAAGGTAAACGACACCTGTACCTCTGTTTCAGAATCTTTGGGTATCACCATGAAAGACTTCGCTTCTCTCAATCCTTGGATTGGTGACGATTGCTGTTCTTTGTCCGACGCAACAATGACCTTCGGCAAAATCGTTTGCACTACGCCATCTGACGGCCATTATAATCGAACTGTCAACAGGTCTGACCCGGCAGTATCTTATTATGCTGATGAGGTTGTTCCACGCCCCGAAAACGCCAGTTCGACTGCAAATGTAGAATGCGGGCGTTGGCATACGGTCCAGGAAGGACATGACTGTCTCTCGGTCCTCGGCCAGCATGACATAAGTCTCTCTCTATTCACAGCCGCCAATCCATCGATATCACCAAGGAACTGCATTACGAGTCTCATCCCAGGGCAAGCCTACTGTGTCAGCCCAACCAAAAAGTCTGTGCCAGAATCATATTCCCCTCCTGCATATTGGCGCAGCGGATGCTATTTTAGTAGGAACCAATTTCAAGATATTCATCGTCCTACCCTTGCCTTAACCGGTCAAAAGTTGAGCAACATCAAGCCTCTATCTATTTCTTCTTGTCAGGTCTACTGTCTCTCACACTCCTTACCTGTTTTCGATCTACAAAATCGCGACACCTGTCTATGCGACGATCGTCTGCGTATTGATAGCAGACGTGAAAAGAATTGGGGCTGCGAATCTCGCTGCGGCTACGGCAAAGAGGATTGTGGTCCGGAACAGCAGCCTATTGAGGTCTTTAGTTCATACCAAAGTCTCGCTGTTGAGTACGCCAATATTGGATGTTTCGAGACCAAGGAGGAAGACGTGATTGCGGGAAAGGACTCTATGCAATGGGAGAACAGCACCCTGGAAGAGTGCGCAAACTTCTGTACTGTTGTTCTAGAGGCTGACTACTTTGCCCTCCAGACTGAGTACTATAGTCCAGTGGAACAAGAGGAATTCTGCATTTGTGGCAATCAATTGAACCCAGGCATTAAAAAGCTTAGTAAAGAGCATGAATCTACCGATGAGAAGGGGAATGCCTGCAGGGCAAGAGGAGGAACAAATATTTATACTACTAACTCTAAGTATATACAATCGTCCTAGGTACGGCCCAGAGCTAGGCTATTATAGGACGGCGCGACATGCCCTGGAGGTGCAACAGTAACACGTATATTACTCAGCGCTGAGATCATTCTCATCACTATTTCAACGTCCCAATTCTAGCGACGCTTTCATTGTGTACAACTAGCAATATCGGTTGCAGTATTCGCTTTTCCACCATGCCGCAAAGCGTTTTGAGGCCTCCCATCAAACTCTACCAAGCGGCTAACGGCATTGACAAAAGTGCAAATGTGAAGACAAACAGAATCGTGGTGCTTTTTTAGCCAATGGTCAAGCTAGTTATGAGCTTTCAGCTCCTGCAGTCAATAGGGTCTAGACTATTCTTGTTATTGTGGTTGCAGGAAAGGTGGGATTTTCTTGTTTTCTTGCCTCTTTCAGCTCTCCACATACGAAACAAGTACACAGCGAATCTTGACTTTAAGTGGCTGAGTTAGATTAGTAAGTTACACCACAGAATTGATAAACGACATGATGCCGTGGCATATTTTCGCGAACGCAGATTTCCTCCTGAAACTAATCTATCTTGTTTGAGCATACCTCTTCGCTTAGCAGCAATTTCAGTCATGATCGTAAACCTCTTAAGGTTCCTTATTGGAATCGTTGGTACTTTTAGCACTTGCCTCATCATTAACAAAATTCTGAACCGAATCTTCCTCTACAAATCGTCCACCGCACAACATTGGGACTGGAGCAAGGAAATCGTGCTCATAACAGGTGGCAGTGGAGGCATTGGCTCTGAAATGATCAACAAATTCTCCCGCAGAAATATCAAAGTTGTATCCTTTGACATAAACCCACCAAAAAGCGCTCTCCTTACAAATGCACATTTCTACAAAGTCGATGTCACCTCGCCACATAGCATACATGAAGCGATGGAACAAGTCCGTCAGGAAATTGGAGACCCAACGGTTCTGATCAATAATGCTGGCATCGCCTTGGGCAAAGACATTCTTGCTTGCACTGCAGACCAGATCAAGCAGATGGTCGAGGTCAACCTGCTGGCGCACTTTTGGCTTGTGCAAGAATTGCTCCCATCCATGGTCAAGCAAAAGCACGGCCATGTCGTTACAATTGCTAGCGTGGCTAGCTTTATTACTATCGCAAGCAATATTGACTATAGCTGTACGAAGGCTGCTTTAGTAGCCTTCCATGAAGGTCTGACGCAAGATCTGAAGCATAGATATAACGCGAGCGATGTACTTACAAGGTGAGGGTGATTTCTTTCTCCTCAGGGTCAGGTCGTCTAATCATTTCTCGTAGCATTATTTTCCCTTACTGGGTTCGCACGCCACTAATACAGAACCTCACTGCGCATTCGACCTTCCACGACCCACTCCAGGAGCCGAACGATGCAGCTGAAGCGATTGTAGATCACGTCTTGAATGGGCGCCGTAGAGACCTCTTTTTGCCAGGTTACGCAGGGCTTTTATCTGGGATACGGGGGTTTCCTTCTTGGATGCAGGAGATGATTCGAGACGGCAAGGCCAGCGTTCTACGGGAAACTAGCTTTTGAGATTTGATATGGCGGCTGAGGGATGATTTGTCGGTGCGTAATGGATTGGCTTCTGAGCTATGTTGTGGAATTAGGTACAAGCTGTCTCTGGCGACACACACTCGAGATAATAAATGGCATTGGTTGGAAAGGCAAGATACCATTGATCTTTACTGATCATTAATTATCAAACAATACAGTTTAGATGAACCGTTTCAGCAACAGAAGAGCCCATCTCTGCAGTATTTCTACGACAACCGTAGGTTCAGTATGTTGCATTGAGGCTGGCACAGCAATCTTTTCCTTTTGCTCAATTTGGGCAGACGACATTGATCCATCACACCATGAAAATATCATACTTGGTTATACATCGACTTGCAGTGAAAACTCGAATAGATTCATAATGTAACCTCTAAACAGGCTAAGCTCTTTATGGCACCGTTTCCGAAATATCTAGTAGCAAAGTTGTAGCGGTAAGTGCGAATGCTATCTAGCCTACCTTGCCTTTCCCTCCAAGTAGAAAGTGGAGATATCGAAACGTGGTGAAGTCATTTACAGTCAACGGAACATCCGCCTTTAGCCAGCCAACCCCGGCCGTTCCGCCACCCACGTCCGCTCAAGGCCTCATCACCATGCGGAACTAAGAAGCGCTTAGACAAACGGACCAAACCCGATACTTCTACGAAAATGATCATGCGCTATGAGATTCTAGATGACACGGCGGTTCCTTCAGGAAACTCGTCCCATGTCCACGTTTTTACCCCAGCTTCTGTACTGATCACAAGTGCGGAGAAAATCTGGGGAAACATGCAGCGGAATTATTACCGACCCCAGACCAGGATATCGCGATGGACTATTTAAAGAAGAGTGGATAATCGTTAAAATCTCTTTCCATCAGCAGATCAACTTCAACTCCTCATTCCTTTGCCTCTACTCTTCGAAATGGCGAACCTTAAATCCCTAATCTTTCTGGCTGCTGTTTCGGCGGTACGCGCTACCATCAGCCCTGGTAGTCTTGTCACCATCTCCACGGCTGTCGATGCTACCAGTGGCGCTGCTTGGTGGGATCCTCTTGATGAGTATGGTGGCTATGACTGGCTTGCTTATCTGAGGAATCCCCCTGGTGGTGCTATTGCTGATAATAATGTCATGGTTGCAAGACGATCTATCTCCGACGGCAGTGTCTCCCGCGACTGCGTCAGAGATTCGGATGGAGAGTGTGCTGTCTTTGCAGATGATCTTGGACATAATACTCCTAGCATCAGCGTTGATGGTGATGGCTATGTCCATGTTTTCACCAGCATGCACAACGAGCCATGGAAGTACTTCCGCTCGTCTCAGCCGTACAGTAGCACTCTTGTCAACGCCAGCTCTGATATGCCTGATCAGAGTGTCCTCATCACCTATCCCGTTATCAAGCGCGATGCAGACGGAAACCTCTGGCTCATCGTCCGAGGACAAGCATCTGGTGATGGCTCTGCACGAGGAGGTTACTTCTACAAGTACACGACCAGCACCCAGCAGTGGGCCCGTGTCAGCCTCTGGGCGTACAACAAGGGCTACTCTGTGTATCCCGACGATATTGCCTTTTCTTCAGACGGAGACGTTCATGTTCAGTGGGAATGGAGCAAGTATCCCGCGTCTGCTGTGCGCCACCAGGGAAGCTATGTCCGCTATCGACCCTCGACAAACTCCTTCACCTCTGCCTCTGGATCTACTGTCTCAACACCTATTACCCAGAACACTGCCGATATTGTATACCAGCCTCTGACTTCAGGCGAGACATACAGTGGTGACATCAACGCATCCCCCGGGCCAGCTTTCCAAAGCGCGAAGATGGCTCTTTACGAACGACCCTCTGGTACCGTTCACATCCAGAATGCCTATCGCTTCAAGAATTCTACCAGCGGAACATGGCAAGTGCGCCGAGCGACAGCCACATATGGTACTTCAAACCCATGGACACGTGAAATTCTGTATAGCGATAGCGATACCAGCGCTGGTATCGGTATCACTCATGACGGAACAACTGCTCGCATCTACTACAGCCGCGCTTCAGCCAGCGCCTATGTGCTGGAGAATGTCGGTGGGGCTGGTTGGACCAATACTGCTATTGAGCCTGTTGTCGGTAAGAAGGTACAGCGTCTTCAGGCTTTGATGAGGAGTGATGGAACAGATGTTTTGTACTTGGGTGCGCCGACGAATGTTAACTCGACGACTGGAAGCTTGTATCTTTTGACTGTTGCTGGCAGGACTTAGTAGCACGATGTTTGTCTAACATGAGACGCTTGATGGGATTTAGTGGAGTGGCCATATTTGGGGATTGATCTTGTCCCATATTAGTCAATACAACCCTTCTCATATCTCAAGGGTATTTACATGCTATCTTACATATCAACATTCTGTTAGAAATGCCAACTACTACTGCCCAGCATTATATCCATAATCTCCATCTTCTGGATACTCGACTGGCATCTCAGGAGTGATATTACTAAAGTCTCCGTGAAAATTAAGAATGCTATTCGTGAAAGAATCATCTGGCCTTCCTGTAGCATTGAACTGGGACGTCGACATATCCTCCACGCCGAGCATTGGAGCCGATAAGTATGTCCAGAAGTTGAGCTCATCTGGTGCGACTGCTACATCTGAAAGGTCAAAGAGTGGCCATGTATCCCCCGGTATCATTGACGATATGTTGTTCTGGCTCTGTGTCTCATCGAAGAGGCCGTGTTGCTGGGTATTCGATGACTCGAAGGTGGTCCAATTCTCGCTCATAGCCTGCGTGCCAAATTCAGATGCGTTGGCTGTTGGTTGGTGTTGAGTCTCGGAATGTAGATTGGCTCCATAGACCCGAGCCACTCCACGGTCAGTTATATCTGGATTCATGTTTCGAGGGCTAGAATCTTGCATGTTTGTATCTCGTCCAGCTTGGGCACAGTTCCGTCGTGATAAGTCATCGGAATCCTGTCTTCGGAGCTGCTGTATGATCGAACGCCTTCGATCCCGTCGAGACTCTTCTGAGTTGTGGTGTATTGGCAGTCGTTGGCCACCTCCTGCTGATCGCATCATATCCTTCTCGACAAGGTCAATAGTGGCATCAGCCAATTTGGACAGAGCTTCTCGGGCTCGGGCGATTCTTTCCCATCGTGCTCCAAGTTTCTCAAGTATGCTCTTCCATTGAAACAAGCAGCTCTTAAACGAGATCCAGTCATCTTTAGCCTTCAATCTCGCCTGAGTGTTCTTCCAGACAATAAATACCAGAGTAACTCCACTCATGAACTGGAAGTGTAGGTCTATCCAGGTAAAGTCCATCAAACCTTCACTAATCCGAAGGTACGATAGCTGAATAAGGTCCTTTGCAGCTTCATAGCATGACAACGTGTCAGAAGTACTGAGGTTTGGACGAGACGGAGAGGGTCTGTAGAGAATGAGCAGCACTGTACGATACCAGTAGCCCCACCAGTTGACGTTATGACCATCGGAGTCAGTGAGAGTCAGCGCCACTGAGTTCCAGCCTTTCAATCGTTGAGCCATCTCCTTAGTCCACTGGGTAAGGTCTGTGTCCTCTCCGCCGGGGGCGATATCGTCTCGTCGTGCTGCATGTAGCTTATGTACGATCTCACTTTCGAGTTGTTGCAGTTCAAGCCAGTGCAGTATCTGTGGCCGCTTACTCGGTACCAACGAGTGTCTCGGCAGATGGATATCGACAGTGAAGTCGTCAAAAGTAAATGGCCGGCCAAGCAGGATATTGAGTGTCCGATCAAAACTATATGTTACCCAGAATAGCCTTCGCTTCGTATCTGTTTCACTCATTCTCTCAACTTCTGTGTTGCTATCCGTTGAAGATATAGCTATTGTGGTCTCTGAGTGATATCCGAGATCAATGCACATCCGCATGCAAAGACCCGAGATGTACCAAACCGGCGCAGAGGAAGAGTCGAGGATCGAGAGAAGTAGTAACAGTAGAAGGCATTGTACCGACTTGACATTCTTTGTCTGCATAATCAGGCTGATGTCCGCCATAGCATTAGCAGTGAAGCCTTTCGATAGTGTCGTGCTCTCATTGTGGTCGTTGGACATGAACATGAGAGAGATGGCAAGAACCATGTTGAGCATGAATCGAGTCCACACTTCGCTAGATCCGGGTCGATTTTGATTGTCTCTGTCGTTTTGGCGAGCGTAGAATTCTGTCACAGCCCTGCTAAATTCCTGCTGGTCTAGAATGGGATACTGAACTTGATACTGGCTGAAGAACGTATCGATGAGGCTATTAGCCGTCTCTCGTGATGGCAAGGCAATTCTAGTACTACTACTAGCTGGCTCCTCTGGTCCGGTTCGAGCTTGCGTTGTTTCAGATGGCGATTCGAAGCTTGGATAGTTCTGCTGAGCTGACTCAAGAACTGATCGAACCAAGTACATTCCTACACTTCCGTAAGCGCAACTAATTGTCGCTGATTGTGTATCCCTACCACTTGAGGCTCCGATGAAATGAGCATGACCCTCGTCCCCAACCCGTATCAGATCTTGGGGAGGCTCATCGTCGGAGCGTAATGTCGAAGTAGGCGGCGACACCTCGGCTATTGCATCGTCAACCTCCTGGAGCTGAGACTCGAGTCGCATGAGTTGAGCTTCGAGATCATGGATGTAGCTTCGAGGATGAACGTCGCCCGAGCGGCCATCTGTGTAGTCACATATCGAGCCTGAATTTTGACATGGCTGACAGGCAGGAATCTCTGTGGCCGCGTCAGCGAAATTGATAGACGGGAGATGAGTTGTAGAAGCTCACGTGTATCGCAACGCGCTTTGCGTTTGCGACAACGGTTACACGCGTTGATCGTCTACCACAGCATTAGTAACAGAAGCAGATACAGATAGAGAGTAGTAATGAGTAGCTTACAAAGTACGGCGGATCCATTTTCCGCCAGACGTGCCATCGTCCTACATAGATTCGGTGTATCTAACGCGCAATTCCATGCAATGTCTCGTCTAGATCACGATCAAAGTCGGAGCCGATCGCTTTGAGTAAAAGTGCGGAGTAAAGTTGGCGTGGAATTCATTCCGCCCCCGCTAATGAAGCAGCTGATCCTTTTCTCCATAAAACTCCTCACGTCGATCATACATACCCTGCAGTGATCTCTTCAGAACAATAAGTTCGTTTTTGAGCTGCTAATTACGGCCTTGGCTATAAAATAGACAGTTTATTGTTGAGATAAATCATCGACTGAGTCAACACAGTATATGTCCTAGGTGTCGAGTTAAAACCAGGCACAGAAAAAACATACAAAAATCACGACTTTTTAGAACTAATCTCCAGTTTAAATGACTAATTTCCCACGTAGGTCTAACCCAACTATCAGAGATAGCACAAAGCTTTGCTTATATTTCATATTAATTTCCGTTTTTGATATGATTCCACCTTGATTTGCGCTAATAATACTCAGGGTTATAGTCTCGAGACGCGGTATATGTTAGTGCGTCGTTGCTGGCAGCATCTTAGAGTAAGTCAGACTAAAGCTTCAGAGACTGATATGGAACTGCAATAAATTCGCTAATATCTGGAGCCCTGTACGCGAAGATTGCTGATGCTTGGGCGAAGAGGTAGCTCTTTGCCTGCTTATCGGCAGGAATTGTCTTTGAACGACCATGCATTTTAAAGACCGATTGATGTTGCCATTGCTAAGTTGGTAACTGCCCTGCGTTGACAATATCAGGAGTCAGAAAACCAATTGGGCAGTGCCAAGTGGCATGGGAAGGTTACAATAAATGACCAAGATGTTGCACTGAGATAAAAGCATCAATTATTCAACTATATAGATGTTGCCATAATCTCCCATATTCAACAGTCATAGCTCTTATACAGTCATGGCTCTGCTCCAAAAGTGAAAGCACAAAGCTATCCTTAGCATCCTTGACACCGGGCGAATCAAACAGACTTATCCCGAACCTCAACTCGCTCCTCCTCGGCACCTAACATCTGCTTGGGTGTAGCATCCTCCTCAGAATGGACATTCAGGGATCCGAAGTGCGAATCCAGCTCCTCCAGAGTCTTGTTCTTGGTTTCGGGGTAGCAAGCGTAGACAAGAATGGCGGCAAAGACGTTGAAGGCCATGAAAATGAAGTAGACGCGAGGTCCGATGCGGGAGACAGCAACGGGCCAAACTTGACCGACGATGATAGAACCGAGAGATGAGCCGGAGGAGGAAATGGCGAGACCCTTGGAGCGACAGTTGGCAGGGAAGATCTCGGAGGCGTAGATCCATGCACAGGGTCCGAAGCCCATGCTGTCTGCGAAGTTTTAGTATGCTGGCTACTTACTAGGTATTTCTGTGACTTACATCCAACGGTAAAGAAGAAGATAAAGAAGATGTTGACGTAGTTGGCACTTTGGTTATTTTGTCCGGGATAGGCAGTCTGCAGAGCACCATTGATCTGAATCGTGTTAGCAGCTGCGATGAGACCAATTTGTAGCAACTTACCATCAAGCAAAAGGCCATAATGACAGCACCGATTCCAAGAGAATGCCTTCGACCGATCTTATCAATGAAGAACATGGCTGCAACAGTGCAAACCACCTGCACAGTTCCGTCGATACCGGAAGCAAGCAAACTCAATTCTTCAGAAGTACCGGCAGCGATAAAGTTGGTCGGGAGATAGTATCGAATACCAGCAGCACCGCTCATCTGCTGGAGGAAGGCAAGAGACCAAGCGCGCCAAAGACGAGACCAGAGTGGCTTTTGCTGGATGAAGACGCGGGCTGAGGTAATGGAGTTCTCCTGATGCCAGAGGATATTGGCGCGGATCTCGTCGAGTTCGGGCTGGATTTCGGTTGCGGAGAGACCACGAAGTTTGCAGAGGGACTCGCTTGCGGCTTCGATCTGGTCTGTTTCGACGAGCCATCGAGGGCTGATAAGAGTTAGCGGGGAGCGTAAAGGACAACAATGATATGCAAACCTCTCAGGAATAAACATGACACCTCCGAGGAAGAGGAGAGCAGGGATAAACTGCATGGCAGTGGAGAGGCGCCATTCAAGATCAATGCCATTGCCGTAGTCCCAGAACGAGTAGCCATACCCAACCCAGAAAGCCATAGAGATACTGCACTCGTTAGTACCATACTCGCTTGACTCCATGGTTTACTTACCCAGAGACAATTCCAACCTGGTTAGCAGCAACATAGAGACCACGATGCTTTGCTGGCGAAATCTCACTGAGATACAGCGGGACAGCGGTGGAGACAACACCTGTTCCAACACCAGCAATGATTCGTCCAACGACCATCATGGCTAGGTGAACAGCACCGGTCTGAATGGCAGCTCCGACGCAGAGGAGGCAGACACCACCGAAACCGGCCCGTCGTCGACCGTACTTGTTGTTAATGGGTCCCGCGAGGAGGGCGAAAGAGGCGAATTGGCCAGCGGAGAAGATAGCAGTGATGAGACCCTTTTCGCCTGATGAGGGATGATCGAGTGCTTTGTTGAAGCCGGGGGACACATAGATGGTGCTCAGAATACCGATATCATATCTAGTAACCATAAGTCTCTGACCAATGCGTGTTGTGAAGTCTTAACTTACCCCCAGAAGATGGAGCCCATCGAAATGACGAAGATACTAAAGAGCAGCCAACGGCTCATCTTGCCTTGTGCAGGCACGGCACCCAACTCGGTGGTCATCTTGATAACAAACAGTCGGAGAGAGTAATTGAACAAGTTGTGAGAACTCAAGTGTCGGTGCTGATGAGTTTCCCCGCAACAAAGTCTGGGGAAGGCATACTTTTTAATCTTTGCCAAATGGCTCTAAATCTGGGGTAGCGAAGTCGGGTTCTGGATTGAAGCAGGGATTTTCATGGTATGATTCCGCGTTGCGGGGTGCGCTAGAGCTTGAGACGGAGCCGCCGCTTGGTTCTCCTCACTCACGACGGTGGTTCCGTTTGGGGCTCTATCCCGCTTTGTGATAAGTTGTCAAATTTGGTTCATAATGAGCCGACTATTAGATGCAGGTTCAAGTCTAACGATTTACGAAAAATACTGTCCATCACTTGACCCGATTCCCTGCCATGACAGTCAAAGTCAACGGCACCAACGGGGATTCCCCGCCTCTCGGCCAACTTAAGCATATCTCGTCAACTCGCTTAACTCCCAGCCTCAGCATCCATTCATTCTCTATTCTTACCCATCATGAGTTCAGTCGGAGCTTCCGTCCAAGTCAGCACCTGACACTGCAATTCCCGCCTGATTTAGACCCTATATCGGGACCGCAGAATTTGTCGGCTCAAGAGAGATGTCTTTCTTTCACACCTTTCCATTTGCAGTATGCAGAAGATGGGAGGGTCGAGAGCATCGCTCTCATGGCGCGTAATGGGCGCGTTACCGGCCTGCTGGGACTTCCAAGGCCGCATGGACCGTTGATCGCTAAGATTGTTGAGGTCGGTGGCGGATTCCCCTCTGGGATACAGGAACGAACCGGCCGATCGTTGTGTATCGCTGGCGGTACTGGTATCGCACCATTCATTGCTATGGCAGCGGCCAAGAACTGCAGGAGCAGTATCAATGACCTGAAGCCTAGTCTCATCTGCAGTATTCGCGGAGATGACTTTGGCATTATCGAGTATCTCTGGAACCATGAGATGCTTTACCCTCGAGACTGGAATGTGGTTCGGGTTTTCGTGACGCCTGGAGAAGAAACTGGTGGGATAGCTGCTGGCAAGCCACAGAGCTGGTGGCATCAGCGCTTCAAAGAGCTCTTGCATGACCATAGCGACGGTAATATCTTCCGCCTTGGGAGGATGAAAAATGAAGACTTAGAAGGTTTCAGTACAGATGCAAGTGGGCCGGTGCTGTTTTGCGGAAGCAAGCAATTGGAATGGCAGGTCAAAATGTGGTTTCTTGGAACTAAAGATATACATTGTACGGAGAGATAGAAGAACTTTCGTTAATTGACTTGTATCAATTATCGAGTACTGTATACAAAACTCATAAGCATTCGCAGAAGAAACAAACACACGCATAACACTTATTTACAGCTCTATGTATTTATTCGTACACTCGAACTTCAAAAATACCACCAAAGGCATTCTCATCGCCATTTAGCTCTAGAACCTCAATACCAAGCTCCCTCACTGTCCTACTCGCCTCGAAAACAACCTCCCGACGCGACAGGTGATTCTCATCCTCAACATACATCTCTCGCTCTTCACCAGAGAGGTCCAATAGACGCCACTTCTTGACACAGAATGGGATAGTCCTCTCTGGGTGACCTCTCAACACAGACTCAAGGGCGTGATCATAGTCAGTGTCAAAGTGCACAACAACTTTATTCACCTTGACAGGATTATCCCAACCAATCTTAAGAATCTTTCTACCAGAGGAGTCGGCGCGAGGAACCCAGCAGTTAGTTCTCTTGGTCGGTCGGGGAACACCATTGCGGATGTTGTCAACCCCCCATGCCTTCAGAGGTGGATCCAGTGTCAAGGCGAGGTTGTGGCCCATTGGTCTTCGAACTGGTGTCCAGCGCTCAAACTCATCGACTCCAACATCGCTAGGCGGACTTTGAGTACACTCGTGCTCAACGGTCATGAGAGCTGATACGCGCGTCTTGCTGGTGCAGAGTGCTACTGAGTCGTTCTGTAGGAATGATAGGAAGACATATTGAGTCTGAGGGTTCTCAACCTTGAAGTCGATAACAAGATCATTCTGTCCTGGTGTCAGGGAAAACTTGGTCTCGGCCAGTATGACCTCGGGTGTGTAGTTGTAAGCCTTCTGTGAGCCTCGTAGCTGAACAGTCAACACGGTGTTGTCAACAGACATAGCTGTGATAGAGAAAGTAGGAGCAGGTCCTTGTGAGAGGGGAAGCATCTGCGCAAGACTTCGCACCAAGACCTTTGGTGGCCCATCGGCTGGAAATTGAGACAGCTCAAACGAAGGTCCCTCAATTTTGGAAGCTGAGCGAACAAGATCTTCAGAGTCGTTGAGCTTGTACCCAGGAATGAATTGGCCAAAACGCATGAGCTCGCGTTGGAAGTTCTTCATGTTGCTTTTGACGAGTAATTCCATAGGATCGACACTCTGTTTCTTACACAGAGAAGCAGCGATGCCCAAAGCGTTGGCGTTGGCACCGCACGTTGCCATGACACGGGTAGATGCGAAGGCGACGTGGGAAGCTGATATGATGCGGCCTCCGTACATGAGATTGGGGATCTCAGAGCACACCATTGACGAGAACGGTATTTGGTAAACACCTGTGACTGTTAGTAAGATGAAGATTTGATCATATAATGAAGTTACCCTTTGAGTGCCACTGAGTGCAGCCGTCAACTTCAGAAAAGACACCATCGGCAGGGTGAAGATCGAGAGACCACCCTCCGAAGGACACGGCGTCAGAGTGATAGCGCTGTTCGACAATGTCCTGTTGTACCATGATAGTAGGACCGACTGTAAATATTAGCTCTGCTCACAGACATAGCATCGATGGACTCACTGAACCGTCTACTCTCCCGCTTTCCTGGAATAGTCCCAACCCACTCAAGCGTCAAATTCTCCGCCTCAGGAAACCTCCCCGAATTCTTAAAATAGTCCCAAACTCCATACACAACCTTCCAAAGCTCCCACTTGATCTGCTCCGTATCATGGATAGTATCAAGTCTACCGCCGTACTCAATCCACCAGAGATTACAGCCCATCTCTTTGGTGCTAAAGCTCTTGAAGCGAGGAATTTCTCCTTCAACGTCTTTCAGAGCGTAGGCGGGGGCTACATACTTGACGGGCTTGCCGGTGTCTTTGGTGTAGAAGTAGATGGAATGGCCGAGAAGATGGCCGTACTCTGAAGATGGGGCGAAGAGCTCGTTGAACTCATCGCGCTTTTCGGCGCCGATTCTGAAGGGGGCGCCGGCGAGGAAGGAGAGGGTGCCGTCGCCGGTGCAGTCGATGAATTGTTGAGATTGGATAGTATATTTGAGAGAAGATTGGGAGTTGAATGCGGTGATGGAGCTGATTCGATCTCCATCCTTCTCACATCCGACAAGGGCTGTGTTCAGAAACAACTGGATATTTGACTCCAATCTCACTTTCTCCAGAAGAATTGTATCAAGAATCAGAGGATTGCCCTCAGGATTTCTATACAGATTTTCGAGTAAGATTTCATCAACAAGACCGCCCTCTCTCGCGTAGCGATTGTTGTTAAACATATGCGACGTAGCTCCAAGGATCCATAATCGAACCTCACTGGAAGCATTGCCTCCGAGAACAGGTCTATCTTGGACGAGAACGACTGACACGCCATTTCTCGCTGCTGCAATGGCAGCGATGGTACCAGCGAAGCCTCCACCGCAGACACAGAGGTCTGAGTTCAAGGTGCGGAGCTGAAAGTCACGGCTCTGAGTTGCTGGCTCGCGACGGAGGACAGGGTCGTGCGATATCCTTGCAGGGGCCATGGTAGCGAAGTCTGAGTGCTAACTAGCTGGCTAGTGTAGTGTTGTGATATGTGTTCAAGTCAAGTTAGGAAGATGAGAATCAGTAGATTGCATGCTTTGAAATAGTCTCTTTTATTACTCGCAATCGCAAGACCTGATGATCAGCCCGATGCAGCCGCTTGCAATAAGTCTAACGGTTAGCCACTCTTACGGGCAACATTAACGGAACCGCCGTTAGCTCCTTGACTTGCCACTAACACTTTTGCGGTCGTTCCGTCGGACATTCCACTTTTTCCCCGCAGACTGACCCGGAGACTCGCATCGGCATCAAGGAGCCGCCTTTGCTCGGTTATTCAATGCTCAGCTTCAGCTAAAGCGGTCGATGGAGAAATCGGCTCTCGTGATACTCCCATGAGCCTGACTGAGAATATTTTGGTGGCATTGGCTATCCACTCCCGGGTATTCTTAGGCGTGTGCCTAGCTGCAGAGCCGACGTTACCATGAGCGAGACTGGGGAAGATGTTCAAGGGCGCCCGCTACGGAATGTCACCTTACGAGTGTCGCAAATATTTTCGGCGTGTACTTTTTGTAAAGCCCGGAAGATCAAAGTACGTGCATCATTGTACCCTCGACCGGACCAAGACTCATCTTTCCTAGTGCAATGGTGCAACTCCAGCATGTGGCGGCTGTGTAAAATTCGGCCGTCAAGCGACTTGTTCTCTTTCAACAGAGTCGCCAAGTCGTGGGCGAGACTATCCAACTTATCTGCGACAAAAGATCGAAGCTGCGCAACAGCGCCTCAGCCAACACAACGCCAGAGAGAACAATCTCACTTCACCGTCAGATACTGAGCGGTCCAACCGGAATGAATCGGCAGAGACTCATCAACGGTCTATCATCGATTCACTTATAGCAGACATCGGAGAACTGCCCATAATAGCATGTTCATATCCATCAGCCGCAGAGGGCCCGACGCTATCTTCACTTGTGCTAGCGACTGCAAGCACTAATCAACTCTCCTCAGCACTGCGGTTAACCCAAGCTAATGATGTTGCACCGTGTCTCCCCAAAGAGTCGACAGCCCTGAGTCTGGCAAAACATTACTTTGATCAGGTTTACCCCCGAATACCTTTCTTCTCTATTCAGGGCTTCTGGGTGCAGTTCGAGCATGTCTTCTCCGGCGTTGATCCTCCCCGCAAACGCGGACAAGATGGCCCACCACAAGATCCAGCGAGTGTTCTAACACCGAGTCAAGATGATCTTGATCGCTCTTCTATAAGTCACGGATATAGCTATTTCACAGTGTTGTTGGTGCTGGCTATATCAGCCTCGAGCCTATCGCGAAGTGCCGATAGTGTGATATCCACCCAGGCTCAGCGACTATTTCGTACAGCACTGACATTCCGCGAATCGGCCATCTTACCAAATACTATCATTGGTGTTCAATCAATCTTATTCTTGATCCAATTCGCTACTCTCAACCCCTCATTACTTGACGCCTGGTATCTTATCGGTGTTGGAATGCGCATGTGCGTTGACCTTGGACTGCATCAAGATCCACAGCCTCTCGACTCAGTCGCGACAAGTCTCTTGGAGACCCGACGCCGACTTTGGTGGAGCATGTACTCTTTCGATCGGTCCATGAGTTTGGGATGTGGACGACCAACCGAGATATCTGACTCTGCTATAAACGTATCCTTGCCCACGTTCAGAATTGAGACAGCAGCAACAGCTGTCGAGGTTCACGGCTATCTACAGCGCTACCGTGCACTTCAGATCCAGTCCGAGATATACAATCGCCTGAACAAGTCTCCAGCATCTGAAACAGGTGATGTGCAATCAGTTCATCAACAACTCAGCAAAAGGTTGGGCGATTGGAAAGACTCAAGCTCTCAACTACCGAACAAGACCCTCATCGAAAGTGAATGGTTGATGGGCCGTATGCTTCTTCTCAGACCTTGCAGATTGTCACCCCAACGGACGCCTGATGAACTTGGTGAATTGTGGCAAGCCGCCGTTGGATTCATTGCAATATATCGCCGATTAGTGGAATCTAACTCGATATTTTACGTTCAGATCGCCTGCGAGAAGATTTACTGGACTGGCCTTATGGCGTTCTACAGCTACTGGCAACTTCACGCTAGCACCTCTAGAGACCCTAATTCCATGCGGCGTCTCGATGTTTGGATGATCGTCAAGGATGTCATGTTCATCCTTCGGGCATTGAGTGAGAGATGGGACCAGGGCAAACTTCTATGTGGGCGATTTGATGACGTGAGCACTCGTGTTCTTGGGGTATCGGAAAAAGATGTGAGGGATGGTATAGCGGTTGCATTGCCTGTTGAATTACAGAACTTGGAACAATATACGAGCTTGACGGTAGTGTGGGCGTCGGGTGACAAAGTGGATCAAAGAAATGAACATGCGCTGAATACAAACGAACTCCGACATTTGGTATCTGAGATGTTATAATTCGCGGTGGTTTCTTCACGCGGCCGAATCCCAGCAGGGATGAACTTTGCTGCCTGATCTTGTCACTAGCAGTTTCAGCTCTTCCTATAGCTATTTGTATCACTTGTCACAATGTTTATCATACGAGCTTACGAGGCTGTAATAATATGCAGTTTTTTCATTTCATAAGTCCCGTTGAAGCAGAGTGTTGAAGATCTGTCCACAAGTTTACACAGCTGATCTGGGCGCAGTTATGCGATAATAGAAGATACTAAATAATAAGAAATACTAAAGCTATAGAAGGACTGCAAGTGCAGCAAGAAGGGAAATTATACTAAAGACATGGGTACTAGCATTGCTGATAACAGGGACTGTACTAGGGTAAGACCCCTTTGAGCCAGGAACATCAGAGTTCTGAGGAACATTAGAGTTCTGAGGAACATTAGAGTTCTGAGGAACATTAGAGTTCTGAGATTCTCCCTGTGAACCAGAACCTGAACCGCCGTTTGCACCGTTGGGGGTGCCATGGGTGCTAGTGCCGGATCCACCAGACTCTCCGTGAGATCCAGGACTGGTATCTCCGTTGCTAGAACCAGAACTGGAACCGCCCTGAGAGTTGCCGCTGTCACCGCCATTAGAACTAGGCTTGGAGCCTCCACCAGAAGCCCCGTGAGGAATAGTCGCATTCCAGTTCACACCCTGATGAGGCCTCACAATATTGTGCTGAGAGGGACAGTCGTATCCACCGCAAGTAGGTACCGCATCGTTGCAATTATCAGGCGTACCCCAAGAGTTTTCCCATGGCTGATATACAATTTTACCACTAGGGCAGGTGCTGCAACCTGTATCCGTCGGTACGAAGAACGCGTTGTAGTTATACCAGTCAGGGCATTGCTGAGGCTTGTAGACCGTGATGCTGTCACAGCTGCCTGCAGAGCAGAATTTTGGCATATACTTCTGACCACCAGCGCAGGAGCATGGCTCGGAGATGTAGACCCACTGACCATCACAGTCACTGCCGTTGACCTCGACAAAGATGTAGACAGTAGCGGAGTTGGTCGAATGGCACTCACCAGCAGAGCATACCAGTGTGGCGGTGATGACCTCGGTGGCTATGCTTGTTCTGGCATTGGTGACGGTGGTGGTGAAAGTAGTGACAACGGTCCTCTCTTCCGTCACTGTCTGGGTGACAGAGTCGGTGACAGTGACACCAGCCTCAATAGCGATATAGACTGTAAGAAGGATATTGCTAGGCACAGCTTGGCGAACCCGAAGCTTGGAGTTAGATTCGCCTCCACAGAATTGGGTGTTGTCTCCAGGGCATTCGATGTCACACTGGTCGAGGTCGACCCGGCTGGTAGCAGAACCAACCTCATCACCACAGTAACAAGCACTACACAAGTTAGCAGCCAGGACTTGGAGTACAAGGATAAGACTCACGTTTTATATACGCCAAAGTAGGACTTTCCGACACAGAGGGTAGCACAAGTATCCAGGTCCATCTCGGGGTTGGATTGAGCGAGAGTAAAGGTAGGGAAGCCAGCAGTAGAGGAAACACATCCATAGAGAGTAAAATCCCCGACTTCACCGGGAAATCCAGCGGGCAAGGTAGCAGTTGCAGAAGGAGAGATACCAGTAGCCGTTCCTGTAGTTCCGCCCTCTGAGTCGGTAACCTCGGTGGCAGTCTCAGTAGGGAAAACAGTCTCGCCTTCCGAATTGGTGGTGAAACCTTCACTGTTGGTACCAGTAGCAGCCCCAGTGGTCAAGACAGTCTCTCCAATAGACGGAGTAGTAACAGCCTCACTGCTGGCGGCAGGGGTGGTTTCAGTAGGGAAGATGGTCCCTCCCTCGGAGTTGGTCGCAGAAGTACCAGTAGGGGTGCCAAGGATAATCGAAGGGATGGGGGTTGAGACTGCGTCCTGACCATTCTGGATGGCTGCCCCCTCAAGTATAATGTCCGTACTTTCACCGTCGCAAGACTGTCGGAATACGATATCATATTCATCCTTCGGCGGTATCGGGTTGGTAGATAGTTGTAAACTGCCAGAGCTCCCGGATATTGGGACAGCAAGGGTAAGCTCCCCATCGACGAAAACTTGAAAAACACAGGAGCTAGACTCAGCCCGCTTCCTCTTACCAGAGGATGTCGAGATTGTTACGTTACAGATGCGATTAACATTTACGCCCAGGGCAGAAGCAGTATCGCGAGAAATATTGGCTGTGAAAGAGGAATAGGAATTAAGCGGCGCAATGACGGGAATAGGGAATGGGAGAGGTATCCGCTGGCGCCGGCTGAGGGAAGAGTCAGAGGCCACAGGAGACATGAGACTATATTATATCATGTTAGAGTCATTTTGGTTATTTTAGTGGATTCTGAATGATACTCACATACTATCACCATCCGGTGGGGGATAAAAAGAGGCACCTGGGCCCAGTACGGCGTTTCGCAGATCGAATGCAAATGATACAACGCCCGATGCAGAAGGAAAAGCAGTGGTCTCAATGCTGCTAGAGCTTGGAAGGCCATTGGTGGTCCCAGGAGTGGTGGTGGTTGCTGAACTGGTGGCGCCCTCAACAGCAGAGGTGCTGGAATTTGTGAACCTCGTAAACTGGCCAAGAGCACAAGAGGCACTGGCCAGCAGGAGACCTGAAGTTAAGCGCATGATTAGATCTGGATTGAACAATAGGAGTGAGTGACAATGAAATAAGGAACCCGAGAGGGACGGGGTGGACAGGGCGTTCAGTTTATATACACCAGGCTCCCCAGCCAAGGGAGAAAGCGGCTTTGATGGTGTGTTGCTCGTATCAGGAGTAGTCACATTCCCGTTGAAAGCTTCCACCACAGTAACGCAACCGTTGAGACTTGTGGCTGGGCGCTTGCACTGAAACAGAGAACTTACTTAGCAACCAATTGCTTTGTGCGGCATTTTGCTGTGAGACATTTGCAGCGCGCCATTGTGTTCTAAGACATATTAACAACGCAAGCTCCTGATCTAAACCTGTAGCAACTTTCTTATCATCTAAGACATCCGTTTTCGTTTGCAGCAGCCAATCAGAATTCTAGTTTAGACCACAGTAGTAAAATCCAAAATATGCAGGGCTCAACAATCCAACCGGATTTATCTTAGCGCTTCACCCAAGCTCATATCGATAACCGTTCTAGCCGTTTTAACTGCTGACTGTTAACGGATAAAGGTTCCAGGTCTCTGGTAGCTTTGTGGCTTTTTTCTGGAATGTGTTTTATAAGCGAGACCGTGACAGCGAGCCCGCATTCAGTCCCTGATTCTGACCAAGACATGTTCTACACTAGATTTGGATTCAGACTTTCATGTGATTCCTACGGTAGCGGAAAGAGATCCAGTTAAATTAAGTAAGAGGCTGTTTGCCAGTCTCGTAATATGGTTATAACAAGCATAGGCTTAAGATAAAGACATAATTACCCGGTTTTCGTAATCATAAGCAAGCCATCATATTCTTTATTCGGGGGAGAGTCAGAACCTGTAGCTGACAGACTGGAGTATATCAAGTAGTATATCTTAAACTGGATGGAATACCTAGGGCCGTTTGACCAGTCTCCATCATCTAGACATTTTGAAAGACCCTCAATTTGTAGATAGCTTCTGGGCCCAATTACAGGAAGACCATGACTTGTAGGCCAGCTAAAGCACCAAAGCTGGACGTTGCCTGCTAGCGTGAGAACGCTTTCTGAGCAAAGCCCTACTGGAGCACGTACAGCCTGACCATAAACTCGACCACCACCATTGATGTTGAGCAGGTCAAGCGACTTCTTCGAAACGATTTGTACTTGTCACTAGATAAGACAGATCATACATGTATATATGTCGGCTCCTCTCCACTTTTCTTCTTTAATTCCTTTCTTTTATTGTTATGGACTCAGCCCCCAGTGCGATCATGCCGCCGCCCTGTCCTTCATCTTACTAAAGACTGATCGCTATGAAAGCCGCACCTGGTCATCCCACTGACGGGAGACAGGCTCGATAGGACACGCGAGGAACTCCTCTTGGTAATGGACATCTGCCGGATGCAACCAGAGAGGCGGTTCGGCCCGAAATGAATGCGCTCTGACTGATTGCTGAGCAGCGGTGAAGAATTCCCCAGTGAATGGGAGTAATGGATTTTAATGTTTAATTAAGGTAAACGAGAAGCAAGCTCTAATCGGCTCCATAATCCCTTAATATGTCCTTATCACCAGTGTTGACATCCTCAAGTTTAACTTCACAGGCATAGATTACCCATATAATAACCTTCAATAAGAAGCCGAAGTCCGAAATGGCCGGACTTAGAGCATATTGAAGAAAGTATCTTGTGTTATTATTCATCACACATCGGCTTAATAGAACAAGGTGGTGCTGGGCCAGATAGCAGAGAAATGTGAGTATAAAAGAAGAGACTTCATCCTACTCTTCTACCAGAATCTAGTATATTAGCTATTACCAAAAGATAGAACTTAACACCGCTGTAAGTCTTCTCCGAATATAAAAGTCTCAATCACTTAACAATAATAGGAGACTGTTATAAGATCACATTTATCCTCAACCAATTCTCAAACCGGCTTCAGGTACATACATCAAAATGAAGTTTTCAATCGCTTTTAGTGTCTTCCTCGCCGCGGCGGGGGCTCAGGCAAAATATTGCATCAGTGGCTGCAGATATTGCGACTATTATCCAGGCAAAGTGCATTGGGCATGCTACGTAGGTGGATGCTCTGGAATCGGGGGTTGCGAGTGCCATCCCAAGACCATCAAAGGACAAACGGTCAACCCAGAAACTTCAAACGGGTCGGATGGAAGCAGCAACTGCATGACTACTTGTCCTGCGTCTGGTGGTACTCAGAGGTGCAAGGATGTGAGTTGGTAGGCCTGGGGATGGTTGAGGTCTATAGGTTGGCTTGTTTCTTCCTCCTCCGTGCCGGACAGCTAGGGACTCACGACTGGGACAACAAAGCGATCAAAAAGACTCGGGAGTACTGGGAGAGATGAAGTCATACCAATACAAGCTCAGGCTGTCAGCCAACTCAGCACGCCATTGGAGAAAGTTGGAGTGATTATATGTTGAAGAAATACAGGCCTATTAGAAAAGTAATCTCAAGATTTGCGGTGTCTAGGGGCTGAAAGGTATTCGATAAGTACTTGATATAATTCCATCGCTCTTAGCTACAAATAACTCGAGGTTCTCATACCTTTCACCAGCAATTCGATAATATTTAATTATGGGTTACTTAGTGCCTGTAAAAACAGATTATAAGAAATATGGAAAGGCATGGCAAAACGGACAGCTGAGAATAAAGCCAATTCTAATGGGAAACAGATGCAAGCAAAGCGGATGGAACATAAATCCGAATAAAAGAATAACTACAATGCTTCTTTCTGTGGTGCGTGTCTTTCCGTCTTGCTTCTCATCTTAAATCATATCAGCATTGTCATAAAACTCCAACCGGCGGTCGGCCTGATATTGTCACCATAACGACAGAGACCCATGGCCATATTCTGAAGGCGAATAATCGCTTGGGCCTCCTCCCTCTACCTTCCTCTCCCTTGAGCCGATGATACTGGCCTACTTGCCGCCAGATGATCGCGAAATCTTGGGAACAACATCTCCATCCCTCGATGCCTGAGGAGATGAGATGGAGGACATTGATGTCTAAGTTGTGAGCTAGATGTGTTATTTGCAGTTGGGACTTGTGGCTGAGAGCTTAATCCAGCGCACAGAACTTGAATTCAAGAAACGGATGTTTTCGCCTCATAACACCATACTTCGTAATCCTCCGATCAAAACTAAACACGTAAAAGAATTCGTCATAGTTAAACAAGATAGACGCCAGGCTCGACACTGCTGCCAAATCAGACGAGTATGAAACATGGTTGTGAGAATTCCCGGGAACAGTCGGCTATCTCTTCTTGGAACCACCGATTCAGATGAGCTTGCCGTTGCATAATACTTCGAGCTTCTTGGCTAGGTGTTCTACGAGCTCTGAGTACCTGTTATGTCTGGTAATAAGCCTATCACACTTTCGCATCAGGGATTGGGTGGAAGAATTACCGGTCACGATAGTCAAGGAATAAGTATTGGGAAAGATGCAAAGCGTTATCGGATAACCTGTAACTTGACTACTGTGACATAACACTAACAAACGGAATCCATTCCGAAACAACGGGAGGGGTCGGGATACATGAGTCAGGGGGAACTCCTGTTGAGTACGTATATTTCATTTGCTGTCCCTTTACTCAGGTTACGTGCTGTTCGCAATTAACAGTGGTGCCTGGATGACGGAAGAGTCAAAAGTACGATAGTTTAGGTCTGGCCGATTGCTGAGGAGCGGTGAAGAACTGCCGAATAGTAGTATACGAGAAATAAGCTTTAACCTTACTATTTTATCCTTTTATATAGAGCCGAGTGCCGAATACATATGTAAAATACATATCTATTAATTTCAACTCACCCTTGTTTAGCCCACTTGAGTAAACTTTAAACCAAGTGTAGCGGGCACTTGACCAATAGACCCCTTGCAACTTCGCTGCATTCTCCACAGAATAGTTCTGGAATATCTGGTGTGACACGCACAGCAGGGCGCATAGACATAAGAAAAAGTTAAAACATCCTTCATTCATGTCTAAAATGGATCTGGCCGGTTGTTTCACGTATTAGTCGGGCGTTGAGCCATATCTAACCAAGCGGACCAATCATGCCATCCCTACCTTTTCACATCTCGGCATTGAGAAGTACGACTCTTCATCGAAGTGGGAGGATAAACACCAAATATAAATACTGGGAGACTGTCCGCCTTGATCAAGCCCAACACCAAGACATCAGCCACCTTAGCACAAGAGAGTCTGGGTCTTGTCTTGTTACTCCTCTACTGGACCAGCCGACCGAACTATTCCCCCCATAATCTCAAGTTAAATCCTTCCACCTGTACATCGCAGCAATGAAATGTCAGTCAAGGAAACCATTCTCAAAAGTTTTGACTCACCAGCAGCATAGTTTTCTCAGCTCTCACCTTCACGGCCAGCAGCCTCATGCTCGGCGGTCTTGCGTCGCCGGCCCCTGAACCAGCTGGAGTTGGAGCAACTGTGGCCCCGTATAGCATCACCTGTGCGGGTTTTAACATTGGCAGCCCCTTATCCATTGGCGACATCGACTGGGCTCTTAGGAACAGAAGAAGCGAGCTGGACCTCTTAGCTGGATGGTGGAATGAACAAGCCCTCACTTGCGTCAGCAACGATGGGCGTAAGATTCAGCAATATGCAATCAGCTTCACCTACAACCATGCGCGTAGCAATCCGCAGGGTATGACACAACTGGCAAATGATCGGGTTCTTTGCACTGTCTCAAGTGAATGGAGATTGACTTGTTCTCCAGCCTAGCGGGATGCGACAAACTGTATAGCTGCTTGCGTTCCTAGATATTCAATAACAATGCTTGTCTTTCTTCACTTTGAATTTTAATAGGATACTACGGGATATGTCTGTTTGGGTAAAAGCTTGAGTTGAAAGCGAAAACAACAGTCAGAACACGTCATCCAGTATGCAGGGCAGGAATTCTATCCATGTTTACCAACACCCGAGGGTAGACAGACGTAGATACTCAGCCATAAAACGGAACTTAGATAGTTAGAGGTAGGCCAAATGCAGACATAGGCAGATGCTTCCTTCTACTACGCTTCATATGATATGTATCAGTTACTAAGTAACTACCCTTGTCTCAGTATGATGGAGCCGACGAAAGCAATCCCGTTAACGTGGTTTTTTAAAGACAATGCGGTTCCCATAGGCTTGGTTGATCTTATGGGCTATAGAATTATGGATTTGCCACGTGCACTGACAATGGCAAGCTTCAAAATCCCGCTTTCAATGATTTGGACGACGGTAAAGGCTTCCAAGAGGGCTCTGCATTTTCTGCATGTTTATCGGCATGGAGTAACCACCAGCGTTCTGGACAAGCATAAGAAACTTTGGCTCTTTTTGCTGAACATGCTCTCGGGTAGTCAGGTGCTTGGAATGTAGGCCCCGGTGTCACAATCTTCGTTAATTAAAAAAAATGCCATTCCAAGTCAAATATATTGTATCCCCCCATCACCTTGGAGCACGGTCATTAAACGGAAATTATACATGAGCATAGGTCTTTTATACAGGACATCTTGCGATAGACTCAGTCTGTAGCGACAAAAACCTTCTATAAGAAATCAGGGGTTGGTAAGGCGCTTTATTTTGAAGATGACGATGCTACTTAACATTTAAGGGTGGGGAAGTAGGGCGTATCTCTGGACACCGAACAAGAACACGTGCATGGACTCCACGAAATCCTTAAGTCAAGTCATTGGTGTTGGACAATGGACCGTGACCGTTGACATACAGTGGCACAGATAAGTCTTTTACTACAAAGCTGTTAGCAGCGCGAGAGGTAAGCCGTGCTGTTCATGTCTAGTCAGCGAGAGAGCTTGTGATAGCATGTTATTATGCTAATTTGAAAGCTCGCTCGGTATCTGAGTAATCGAAGAAGAGAGAGGACAAGAATCAAGCCGGAAGAAAGAAGAAGAAGACGGCACGGAAGCCGTGCAAACGGGTGGTAAATGGCGAGAAAACAAGCCGGTGGAATAGATTGTATTATAGAGATAGCAACGCTTAGGATTTTAAAGTTTCATGGAAGTAGTCATTGCACCTCAATTCTTCCCTCCCTGGCATGTGAAAGGAAACGGTCTAACGTGTTCACTTGTAGCCCACGATATAACCGACAGATAATTATTACAGTCTCGAGTTGAGGACAGACTCGTGTAAGCCACGTGATATAAGTATCAGCAGTAGAGTCTACCAACTTAAAATAACACTCTTATTAAATTAGTTTAAAGAGTACATTTAATATAATTACCTAAAACAAGCTTTCTAGTTATTCAATAGTGATTATATCTAAGATATAAAGAGAGTTTAAATACATTTACTAAGAGATAAAAATACTATCTTACCTATTCATCTATCGTAACTCTCTAACTTATTTAACATCAGAAACACTCCTCAAGATACAGGTTTCCATCACAAGAGCAATCATAGCTCAAGCGAGGACAGACTCACCGCCAACGCCGACACAGCGGAGGACTTATTTACCCTAAAGGATTAATCACTAACTGTGTCAAAACGGGTATTTGCAAGAACTTAAGTGAACAGCTATACGAGGGACAAGGTGGAAATACTTGAGATGACTCCGGCACATCAAATTGACGGTATCTAGTGGGCCTCGTTTTCGCTTTTGACGAGACACATAAGATGCGCAATATTTGTGGAACCTTAAGTACGATGAGATCTCACTAGAACACACAAGACAGACCAGGGTGATACACATGATCGACCCGATACAAAAACGCCAGAGGAGCTATCAGAGGTCAACGTCCTTCTTGGCGAGATTTTCTCAAATGCCGTTACGGACTTCCCAAAGAAATACAAGACTCTCCTTTTATCCATTGATGCCATCGGCTCTCATAGACAAACCATCTGGTTACTTAATATGGCGGGGATGAAGCAGTAGGCTTTAGTGCTTTTCACATGGCTGCAGCCTGAAATGGCAGCGTGTTGGTCGGCCTCCTGCATGAAGGCGTTCGACTAGTAGTCGGTCCCATCGTTTATCCGTCCCGATACTCGGACAAAAGGACAAAGGCTAGCGAATGGGCAAAGAGTGTCGTCTTCTGTTATTATTCTACTACAAATAGGCAGGAATATCAAGACGGGAGATCAGTGTTGCTTGGAGTATCAGGGATGGTGTGTTAATTGGTCTTCCTGTTTTTCTTTTGCCTTCAAGTTGTAACTCTTAAGCCGAACTTCTGCCGAAACCGGTATCATCTCGGGTCAATGGACATACAGTCAAGCTGGATAAACCCCAATATCGGAACCCTTGAGAAGATTGGCTATAGATCCATGTGCAAAGCACTTGATGTTATTTAAGGGGTATAGCTCGTCATTGACTTGGACTAGACAAACTCCGACCCGGAGATGACCTTGGCACTTTGGTGATCTTGCACGTTATGTTACGTTTGTTGGATACTAAGTTTGCCATTCTAGATGGCCTCATCGCATGGTATCACTATAGGTGCTTAACGGGTGCGATGAGCAAGTCCTCGACCTATTTATCCATACTACAGTTTGAGGAGACCTTGCATACTTCACCTGGCAGCTTTGCCACAACTCCCTTAGCGCAATGAGAGGAATGCAGTAGGCTTGGTGGGCTTTGGGTGTGACGTAATGGACACAGATGCAGCTTGAGATGATAGGATGGAAGCAATGATTCAACAGGATCGATTCAACCCACTGACTTCAAGGCATGTATGGAGAGTACTGTCTCCCAATCTTGGTCAAACGGATATCGAAGTTACCGGTGAACTCAGCACATATACAGACAAGGATCGAAAGCTTTCAACTTCCGAGAAGGAGCTTGAATCTTGTATCACAGGGAAGTGTGATTCGAAGTGCAGACAGGTTCAGTGTTTGGTTGCGCAAGTAAGATGCTTGACGGTGTTCGACGTTGTCTTGTTGGTGTGGGACTGGAAAGCATCATCGGGATGGAGCCTACGGAGCGCTAGGAGGCTTGAATTGAGTCACGGTGCTGCAAAAGTCAGTAAACATCTTGGCGATGGCGCCTACTGGTCCAGGTGATCAATAAAGGTGCTGCCCCCTGGGCTTGTTTAAGCCTTCAGGCCTCAGAGCCAAGCGCATTGCCAAGGTAGTGAGGCCAATCTGCATGATAACGCGAAGGCAGCATCTCGTAGCCTATGCTTCGACGACACCAAGAGTTATGACTGACGACCTAACTTGGTAGTCTGATCAAGTAGACAGTGGTATGGTGGTAAGAGATTCGGGCTTGAGGCAGGGTCTTGCGATGAGCAGGAGAGAAAGGGATTGGTCACCACTCGACAGTGAGATTTGTCGGCAGCCAGCGCTCTTGTCTCTCCATCGTCATATCTCGCTCCAAACTGAATTGAAGCCGTAGCATGGACTCAACTTACTATCGTAGGACGATGAGGATGAGTCGGCACAGTTCGTACGCGGTGTGGCATCGATGACAAGGTGGTTTGACGATGAAACCTTCGTCAAAGGTGATATGATGCAGCCTCGTGTCATCTTGAACACTGATAGATTCGCGTCGTTTGTTTGACATCAACCATGAATTGACGAAGACGGGCGGGATGCTTCAAGGGAGAAGTGTTGATCGGCAGCGTGTTATGTCCCGTATCAGACACGTTGAATCGAAAGAGTCGGTCGGATCCGAGACTCGCAAAAGTAATTGTATATTGAGATCGAACAATGGCATTTCTCGGGAGCCTAGGGCAGTCAATACTTGCAAGCTTGTTCAATTGAGGTCCGCATACTAACAGACTGTAGAACTCGGAGTGACACACGCCCCCTATGCGCGCGACTGATCTCTATGTCAGAGAGACCAGTGTGACCAGAGATTCGTCATCGGTATTTACTGATGAATTTGCGAAAGGCGACTCAATCCCAGGATGAATTGAGAGTGTTCCTCAACATGTTTGTTGCTAGAGGAGGCATTCAAGGGAGGGAGGGGCAATCACTGGCAACTCAAGCGCTAAACAGAGCGCCGATGGCACTGGAATGCAAAACGCGTCATGATTCAAGGCTGCAACCACCTCAACACCCTCCATCAGCTTTTGTTTTACTTTTACCGGTCGACTTTTTGAATTCGTCTACGAAAGTCTCTTTTCCATCACAGCATCTAGTTAATGCCACAACCGCCGTTTCTGTCTAGATCGCCAACAAAAGGGGCAATAGCACAAACTCTGAACGTAAACTGGTATGTGATTCTTCGCGACATCAACGCGTAATGTCACAAAAAGATCTGTACGTACTGCCACTCTCGGTATCTCCCCCTTTGCGTAGGTCAATCTGTGATTGCTGGGTAAACAAATCACAATACCAAGCACGTCCGGTCATCTTCTCTCTTTTTCTCAATAGCAGTCTTGGCCAAATTACAATTGTTTCAAAGCTTCTACCAGGCTCAAAAACGAGTACACGCCAAGCCATGTCGGAGATTTCACCAAGTACCTCTGTTGGTGGCGGCAAGAAGTGTGCAACGCCAGTCTGAGTCATGAAACCATGGCGTGGTCTCCGCACCAATAGAAGCCAGGACATTTGTTGATCTAAGGAGCATCGCAAGCTAGTGGGAGGTCAGCGGCGGAGAAGACAAAGGCGATGGGGACTTTTCCTGTCTAGGCTACCTTCGCGTGTGGTACTGGCCTGTCTGGAGGTGTCAGCAGACAGATTAGAAGCGCTTCTGCTACAGAGAACGAAACTCGTTGTGATAGTGCTGGCCACGGTCAGACGCCCGTGTCTTTCTCTCGAACAATTTTGGCAGCTGCATATTCCCACAACACTGCAAACTCAACACGTCCATGGAGCCTCGCGTGGGACAGTGAATGTGTCGACTTGATCCTCACTCCCTACAATCGTCTGATGATCTGATCGATCAATGGTGTTTTGCGAGGGGGGGAGGGGGAATAGGGCTGGGGAACTAAGAGCAGACCTGGTAAAGAATCCGGTTCTGGTCTGGAGCCAAAGTTAATTATCATCCTAGACCTTGGTTAGCCCCCTTCGTGGGGCTTCCCTCCCCAAATTGACGCTTGTCGGGGCCACAGGCAGCTCAGTCGTAAGCTTGCCAGGACATGGACTCCCGGTGAACTCCCCTCGATCGGGAAGCCAGTGCAAGAACAAACCTAGCCATCGCAAGATTTTGTTATTGAGGCCTTCCACACTAGCCATGAACTAACAGTCAAGATCGACCCGCAGCAGATCTCAGCTGGCTTCACCGGCTTCAACAAGTGCTCGTTACGGTCGGCCACCTACCTGGTCCCCAGTCCGCGGCACGGAGATAACGACTCAGTTGCTTGAGACAATATCGTATGGGCGTGTGCAGATACGATCCTGTCGACTGCAGCCTCACTCTCACCACGCATTCGAATATCTGTGTTTCCCCTGACGTTCCGTCACATCCATCAGGCTCAAGGCCACGCTTTCGTCCGTTTGTGCATTACCCCTGCATGCCATGCAATCTCTGGATCTGTCACTGGCAAATCTTCGGTAGCTTTTACGCAGCAAGGACAGTTTATGCCCTGTATGATGTATGAAGCTGTTTTTCGTATTCTTTGAGCTCGTGCAAGTCGGACGTATGGTTCTGACCATCGCTTTACAATGCTTTTCCAGGGTCTATCTGCAGTTGAGGTCATTCGAGTCACTACACAGGGGCAAAGTGGGCTACATTGACAGCACGCTCAGCGAGACGGTGAGCTGCGGTGAGCCGCCGGTGACACCACTGACCAGACGCTTCACAGGATGGTGTGCCAGCCGAGTTCGTGTGAGATCAGTGGCTTAGAAACCAAGCCAGCCAGCGCTTACTGCTCTGCCCCATCAGATTTCAACGCCCGCAGGACCCTCCTCCGCTCTGATTGCCTTTTGGATCTTTCCCCGATGGAGCAGCAAGAACCCACAGGCAAATCTGTAGCCTGGCACCAGTTACGTGTGCCGCTTACCGGTCGCCTGAGCCAATAAGACCTCCTGATGGTATCGCTCGAGCTTGTCATGTGGATACGCGATGAGCTGAGTATTGGCGTAGGAGGCGAAACAGGCTAGATCATCTCGGAGAACTTTCTCCTGCGAAAATTCCGCACTACGTATACTTTGCTTCCATTCACGCCTGCTTCCATTTCGTCGTATGAAGGAGTTGCCATGTCTGCACTACTTTCACTACTTTCTATAGTATAGTAAGGATTAGACGAAGTCGCATGGTAATAATGTGCTAAGTCATGTGAGATATTGTTTGAGAAATCTCATAAGCGGCTATTTGCTATTCTTTATTCAATTACAGCCTTTTGTTTGAGTTACACTTGTTAATTACGCGTTAATGCTACGGGGGATCAATCAGAAAAATACGCTTTTGTATAAACAGTGAATTATAATTATTAGATACAGTTTCCATCGAAAATTACCCAGTAAAGAAAGCCCATTGGCCACATTGCCATATAGATGGAGTAGAACACTTGTCAACACATCCTACGAGTCTTATCAGGTCTCTTGCTCAAGAAGAGCCCTCATCGCAGGGTTTTTGTCCATGATGCTACTCATCCGCGCCCTCAAAGTATCCTCGCTTTTCGCTTCCAAAATCTCATTGCCTTTCACACGGATAGTTCCCCATTCCATGTCGTTCAGCCTGCATTCGACAAGGAATCTATCTGCAATAGGCAGGTCTTGCAATTCTTCCTCCGCGCTTCTTATGCTTTTGGTGTCTTTGGTCTCAAAATGGTCTTCAGTTCGCGAAAGGGATGCGGTCTCTGAAGTTTGACCTGATGTTGGAGGGGGGGTATCATCTCCCCGCTGAGTATCCTGAGGTTCGGAATCGATCAGCAAGTCTGGTGATGTATAATCCATTTGTGGACGGAAGTCGTCATCGTGGTTTGACCATGCCCCGTGACAGAAGCTGACTGCATGCCCGAGGTCACCGGCAATTTGATGAGGTTCGAATGCGGCGGAAGAGGACGTTGTGGCCTCTTGATCATGGCAAGATACCGAGTTGGGGGACGCATGTGTTGAAGAGGATTCGTCGGGGGGTGGTGATGAGCAAGGGCAGGTGCAGAGTTTCCAGTGGCTGGCCTCGACGTTACAGTTCGAGCACTGGGTCATCATATGCCCAGGGTTCATGGTGATGAGCTCACAGCTGGGATCGAGGAGGGCGGGCTTTGAGGGCGAGATTTCCTGGAGCCAAGCGCTCAAGGCTACAGGACGCATAATATATGAAGCCTAGGTGAAGCAGTGTAACTCTTGTCGGTCAAACTCAGTGACTTGCTCAAGCTGTCTTGGTCAAGGTCCTTCTGGTATTTATAACTAATCTCATTGTCTTCGCTTTGTTTTTCTTTTCTTTTTTTAATATTACCTCTCATAGCTTCGCATTTCGAGAAACATCTGAACGACGGCTGGTTGATGACAGTGTTTGCTTCTGTTGTCATCATATGCATGACCCATTGGCCAGACCGCGCAGTGATACGCTATCGAGCAAGGTAGGCACGCCAATCTTAGCGGCGGCTGGCTGACCCTAGAACCCGCGATGTTTTCCGTAGATCCCTGTGAACGTCCATTTCTCCAATCGGGTCATCTTTGACTGTAATAATTGCGTGGAACATACTCCACAACTTCATTATCTAATGACTCACCTGAATCTTCAGGGATTGACAACAAGTTGTAAAGGCTGAGACATGCGGGCATACCGCTCTTTGAACAGGTTCGGTCGGCACTTGCTGCACGTGTCTGTTTTGGCTGGGTGAGGGGTTTGCCTATCAATTCTTCCCAGGCTCGAACACGCGTCTGCACGAGGCAGGGGTTTGTAGCCACAAGCTAATATTGTGACAACCAATTTAAAACGGGTACACAAACATGGATCAGAGTTTTCCAGAAGTATTAAAATGTAAGGGGGATCAATATTAGTGCCCAGGCGGGGAGACAAAGCTAACTAGTGGCAGCGGCAGGACCAAGCAGGCCCGTTCCTAGCGACCGTATTAACTCAAGATATTAGCCAAGCCTTGTGGGCCTCTTTTACGCAAGGTTAGACTTGAGGTTCATGGCATTTGTACTCAAGTTTCAATGATCTTAGTGAAAGCTATCCACAAGGCCGGTCCAGTATGTTAAGTTGATATTGCATATGTGTTTTCCATCCTCCCTCCATGCTTTTGCGGTCTTCGCTTCCCTCCCTACTTCCCCGGGGCTCTAGCTCCCCTTCTCTTATTTCCAGGGGTAGGGTGGCGCTGGTTGTCACAGTGTTTGAGACTACTGTACCACTGAGCTTCCCATCACGGCATGGAGGCATAAGGAAAAGACAGCTGTCGGGATTACTCCACTTTCGTAGCCCCGATAACCCCATACCTTCATTTACCCATCACTAATTCCATATCTCAGCAGCTCCATAAAATTACCTTGGAAGTGCCGCTTCGGCTGATATGGGTCGTTCTTGGTAGATGTGGAGATGATGTGCCGTAAGTGCACGACCTTCGGAATTTTTCCTGGGTCAAGACGCCACGAATACGGGGAGAATGGGTAAGATAGAGTCCTTTATAGCCTGAGTATATGTAATATGGAGTTTTTACAACAAAGTACAGTAACATTACAACGCTAGACTGCCAAGATACCAGTGTAAAGGACGGGATGAAAAGGTTCTGTGCTATCGACTGGACAGACGCCATTGAGGATGAAGAAACCCCTGAGCCCACTAATAGAGAATCTTACAACCTATTATCGTGGTATATTCCCGGGAAGTGTGTAAGAATTCATTCTCCATCGTCCAATTCTTGACGTCGAAAAGGGAATCCTCAAAGGTCCTGGATAGCGAATGCTGACCCTTATCCATGTCGTAGACACAACGGGCGGCAAAATCAGATGGCCAGATGATTCGAATTTGATCTGGGAATAGGTCCCATAGGAAATTTCTTGCAGTACATGTCCTCCGACGCCACGGAGCGTTCTCGGATGGCAGGTCTATAGCTAATGTGTTAGAGGCTACAGACATAATTACTTAGTTATATAGTTAACGCCGTGGCTGCGAAATTCTTATGTTTGTCTGTGAAGTAGTACTGGCTAGAATTCTTTGCCAATGTTTCTGCATATTTGCGTGCGAGACATCAGTTCTATCTATGAATGCAATCTGTGGGAGAGATGATACGACTCAAAGCGTCTGGGTACGCATGGGGCTAAATTTCAATGTCATTAGATGTACAACGTTATACTTGCAGTACTCGTAGACAAAGTGTGCCATACCAATTGGATTCAGGCCAATGGTGTACGTAGCTATCTATTCATATCTTGGATGCTGGGGAAACTAGGTAATATAGACAGGTTCCATCACAGACTACCTGCCGGGATTCATTCTCCATCTTGAGGTCAACGTACATCTTCTTGCCCTCCAGCCGATTGATGGCCGCCGTGACTATGAATACCCCACCAAGAATCATTGGCTTTCGATAGTTGACCTCCAGCCGGGCCGTCATAGTGGTCGGCTGACCCATCTGCGGGGTACCTTGGACCTTTCCAGCATGGTGCGTGTTGAGAAGTGCCAGCCAGCCAGCGACTGTGTCAAACAGATAGGATAGGAACCCACCGTGGCCACGGCCAGCCCATCCAGCCACTCCAGGCCCGACATCGTACATGACGCACAGTTCTGGGAACGGAAACCCAATCGGGCGGCTTTCTTGGGGCTTCTGATGGAAGTAGGCCAGTTGCGCTCTAACGCCGTCGGGGATGGCCAGAATGCCGTTTGCGAATGCTCCCTTGTTCATGACGCTCCTCAAAGGGTTCTCGATGTCGTGAAGGAATTTGACATTCGGAGCTGTCAGTGTTTCGGCGCACCATGGCACCTTAAGAAAGTGCTGCAGGTCGCAGGCGTTGTTGTTCATCGGGTGGTGCTGCAAGCAGGTCGGTTTCAGGGGTACCGGTGTGGCGTTTTTGTCTCCTTGTAGACACTCCGATGGAACTAGAATCTATTTGAATGACCCCAAGTCGATAAATCTCATTTACTACCAAAGATTCGATCCTTGATGGATGGGACAACGTTCGCGGTGTGGACCCACCAACTCTATGCCGAGGCTCAAAATATTGCCCCATACGGAATATTTGCCGAAGGCTCCAGGTTTGGGGCATACTAGTCCGTAGAGAGCCGGCAGTTTTAGGTTCCCGGCACGACAGAGCTCCCGATTATGTGCTTTAGTAGGCACTTTGATTATCTCAGACATCCTACATCCAGGGACAATGCTTAAAGTATCATTTCGGCATGACAGCCGGCCTTACATGCATGGTACGCAAAGCCGCTTACTCTACCCCTAGTAAGACACCCGAATAGGAATTTGCTGCTCAACCAGTAAAGCCAATCTGAATGAGCCACTCGTTTGGATTGATGATTCAATAAGTGTCGACCTTTGCTTTGATTGGTCTTTCCGGGCCGTCTTTTTTATGAAAACCATGGCGGACCTCACCGACCAAAGAGAAAGATGAGAATCCCAATTCAATAGGTTCATTGTGACGTCCCAGTAAGAATGATATGTGACATGAAGATAAAAACGGAAGGTACAAGTAGATGTTTTTGAGTTGAAATCAGCGGCCGCGATGCCGAGTTCCGAGTCTCTCCCAGTCATGATGAGTCTGTGTTGAGATATGCTGAGGGTTCCCTTTTGGACTGTTGGTACTGGTTTTCGATGTCCTAATCACATATAAAAGCCAACTGCTTCTCCTGATACACTTTTGTTCATTCTAATTCACTCAGTCCGCCTGTTCAGCTCAGTTAACAGTAACAAAATCAACCTTGTTTCCGAATCTTCTTCACTCAACTCAAGTCAGTATATGCCCAAAATCCAAGCAGCTCCATCCTCTAATACCTCTCAGCATGCATATTACCGCCATCCTCGCCACTGCTCTCACGGCAGCTAGTACCGTATCTGCCGGAATCAACTGCAAAGGCAGTGCGCTATGCGGCCAAGGCACCGAGCCCCTTACCAACCTCATCAACTATGCCGGTGGCCTCAACGACGACCGTTGGTACCAGAATGGACAGCACATCGTCTGTGGAGGTTCACTCTGTGCTTTCCTCCAAAACACTGGTGGCCTGCCTGGTCGTAATATCAAGAGCCTCCTCGGAGACCTCCGTGACCATGGCTGCAAGTACTGCGGCAGTGTCCCCGTCTTCTTCCCTAGTGACAATAACGACGGAGACCATGGTATTTTGACCGTTAATTACGTCAGCAACCCAAACTGCCAGGGTGTTTGTTAAGAGCCCATTGTAAGGCTCATCTAAGTCGCCCAGGGAGCCTCGGGCGGCGCCCGTTATAAGAGAAGTATGTTCGTGAGAGCAATGGGGCGTTTCTTGGAGGGTCTGGAGGATGAATAAGAGGTGCCATTCGAACGGACAACTGGTCCTCTCACACTCTTTGTTCCATTGAACTGTCTCAGACGGGTAGAAACGACTTTGAGGCAGAATCAAGCCAGCTGCGGCACAATGCAGCCTATAGATAGATTAGCGGTACCAAAATCATACATTCATTTAACTATTAGAGCATGATATACTCTTTAGAATGAGGGTTCCCTTGTCCGCATTGTTTCTCCCAGTTGGCATCTCTGGGTTTCATGTCTAAAGTATGTGCAGGAAGATTTCTAGGTTTTGTCTGCTAATTTAAGATCTCAGCCACAAGCCTGAAATGTAATTAACAGATCTAGCTAACAACCAAAATATCATAACATAATGAAGGATGTCTTTCAATGCCCATTGAATGAGCAAGAGGGTTCTTAATCACAAAAGACTCGGTGTGTTCTTGGTACCTATGCTAGTCCTTACTGGCGAGTCTTGTACTGCTCTCCCTGCTGATTGAAGTACAGAGCAGCTGAATGAAACATTTCAGATTGTAAATGTTCACGTTAGATACACACATTCGCTCCTCTGCTCGTTATTCAGGCTATGTTCTAGCCATGAATAGGCTTCCATCATTCGTCAATTTACCATTCTGATTTCACCTCGCTGGTAGCCACTAGACAAGCTCAACCGTTTTGCTTTCCTGAACGTTGGCCCAGTATTGTTCATATGGAAGACAAAGCACACCAATTCGCTTATACTGATCGACAGCTCCGACATGGTCTGTCGGTTCCAAGATCAGCGCAGCCCCAATCATCCTCTTTTCCGCAGGAGTCCACATTGATGGGAGAAGTTTTGCTATCAAGATACAAGTGTAGCTCTTGTTAATGCCTGCCAACAAGTTCGTATAATCCAAATAAGCAGTGCGTTCATCAGGTTTCTGTACACCCTTAGAAGCTTCACACACGCTGCGGTTGCCTTCTTTATCATAGGCGTCAGGACCAAAGACAAAGTTCAAGTCCAAATCATAAAGATTGAATGACTTGATAGGGCCGCAGACTGTGATACTCGCCTGGAGGATTTGGCCTGATGTCTGAGGGCCATTTGCCGTCACTGACCAAGATTTCGGTTGGACCGTTATGTACTGATCTCTATTGTAGGTCATGATGAAGAGAAATCGAATGGGGTATATCGGGGAAGCCCAACACCATGAGGGTCGATTTGCTCCTCGAATCGGCTCTGATTCAGGCTCCTGGCCCCCCCACCCTGTCCAGAGCAGTCCTTGAGGAATAGCAGATTCCCATATTCCCGCAATATAATCTTGTGGAAAGCGGCGCTGTATTCTTGCCGCAATGCCGGATAGGGCCGGGAGCCTGTCCCTATATAAAGAGAAGTTTGTGCTCGAGTAAGAATCGACAAAGTGGTACCATAACGCTATCAGTTCATCTTGCTTCTGGTTTTCCAAGTTCTGAAACACTTTAATGAATTCTTCGTTTCGGTAACCATAGACCGTAGGATCCGAGCTTTTGGGATTTGCCTCTGTAGTCTTGCACTCACGGCATTCCCATAATAAACAGCTCGCGCCGAAATGGAGTATTCTCTTTGACAAAACTCGCTCCTGAGTAGCCCATCCCCTGGTAAGGAGAGGAGCGTTCTGGATGCTCATCTCCCATAAAGGGCCCGGCGGTTGAATCGAGACATATTTGGTGACCCCGCCGTTCTTCTTTATTGCCAAGGTCACTGGTTTTGGGTCGAATAATAGGGCGGGCCTATCAAGAAATAGCCCTTGCTGGGAAGAGATAGCACCAGTTGCCGCGATCGTCAAAGTCGCGTTTTCGTAGTATTCTCCGAATCTTGCCGCCTCGTAAGACCAATCTTCTTTATGCCGATTGTCATCTTGTCCTTCACTCTGGAGTATGCATAGAGCATCTACCCACAAATATCGAAATCCTAACCTTCTGGTAAAGACGATAGCTTCTTGTACGGTCTTTGAGAGCTCATCCCAAGGCAGACCCTTTTGCATCTCTTCCAGATTAGACGCTGTTGTTTTAGCAAAGCTGTGTCCTGAACCCCATGCATAGCTTAAAGCAAAATACTCCATTTCAGATGAGGTGTTTGTGATGACTATCTTTGGAACAGATACACCATTCTGAGAGGCAACGTCAATAAGTCTTGTCGGTGTGGTCTTGCGCAGATGGTAGTTCCCGGGCTGTGCTCGGCATTTTTCATGGTTCGCTGAACAGTTTTGAATCCAGCTATTGGCCAACGTAATTGCTGTCTCAACACCCTCAGTCGATAATAGATCCGCTATCGATTTCTTCGTATGAGTGTCAGAATCTGCAGGCCATCTATCCTTTTCCTCGTGCATAACGAGTGGCAAAATGTGCCATCGACAGCGATCTATGTCTTTCCCAAAACCACATGACACCGTTGGCTCAACTGAATCTTGTGTGCCTGTTCCCATTCCAGCAGCTGGAAATTTGTTATCAAGACGAGGGGGAATCGCGTAGACGTATACCCAGAGATGGACAGCCAACGTCTGATTCCAATAGCACTTTGGAATTTGGTAACAAAAGCACTGGTAGGTGATTTGACACAGAGGACACCCATTTTGTGCAGATTCTTGAAGTTGGTAAATATTTGGCGAGATGGTACGACGAAAGGTCGAGTCTTGAGCGTTCATCTCAGCAAATTCCCTCGCAAACTGCGTACAAGCAGTACATAGGTTTTCAGCCATGTTGATAGATAGTAGGAACGTATATATGTTTGGTTTGGAAGATCAAGCGTACTTGTCATCCTAGGAGACTGTGAGGTAAATACCCCTCCAAGAAAAAGCCTACCCGCGCTAGCCACGTGATGATGGCTGACACGACGTGCCCGCTTACTATCGAATTAACGCGCATGAGGCTGTGCTGCTAGGCGTACTGATAAAGACAAATTTAGTTAGACCATCTAGAATATTGTGCGTAGATTGAGGAGAACATGATGTTGCTTGCTTGAGACTGAGATACCCAACTGAAGTCTAGAGTAAACTAGAAGCTTGGACTCTGATCCTAACTTGAGCTATGCCTCGAATTGCCGTGACGGCTTTTTTGAAAAAGGCACCCTACCGGCGAGTCTTTTGAGGACTTTGTATTCGATTGGAAGGAAACCACTGTTCAGCGAATGTGACAGCCTGAGGTAGCGAGAATAACTGGCAGTTTGCTGCACCAATATGACCCTTCGTCACACTCTTTTGCACAACAAAATCGTTCCCCAGTTCCAAAAAGTCTTCCTCATTCACACTAACGTCTGATACAGTCGCCCATTCTCTAGCTCCGTTGACTGAGACTGCGAATGAGATATCAGCCTTGGGCGAGTTGACTCTGTACTCTGCAAGATGAAAGCAGGTGCAGCGATCGAACCCAACGCCAATGAGTAGAACCTTGGCGTTGAGTTCTTCCAATCGCGCTAGGGGACTCTTTTCTCCCAACATACTGTCCATACCATGTCCGTCTGTGATAAACGAGGCCTTGGCACCAATTGCAGCAAATGAGGTGTGAGGATGGGTACTTCTCATTGCACCTGGCCATGTTCTCACTGTCTCGGCCAATACACCCATGTGTTCACTTGGAGTTGTTTGGGGGTTGAATGCAGGTCTGGTTTCGCGGATAGTCTGCCACCATTCTTCAGGGACAGGTGGATTGACCCAATTCGACGGGTCTGAGTTGCTACTGGTATGTGTTGGAACAACGAGAGTTCCTTCGGGTGTAAGAGTGTCGAGGAGAGCTTGGGCAAGAGCTTCAGCTCCGCCGTTGATCCACCCTATGCTCTTCATGGAGCAGTGGACCAGGACTGTATCTTGTGGTTTCAGACCAAGGTTTTGGAGGTCCCGAGTAAGAGATGGCCTGGTGCATAAAGGTCCAGTAAGCGGCGGGGGCGTCATAGTGAACAATGGGTTGAGGGTATCTATAAAGTGTCGATTATGGTCAAAAACTGGTGAGAAAATTGGCCAGGTCCATTTAGTAAATGGCTGGACACCAACTTATATAAAATGTGTGCGCTAGCCTCTTCACGGTCCCCGCTCATCTAACTCATCTGGATAATTTGTTCACCGTCTGAGTCATCACGATAAGTCATTGCGAAAAGCCATTGCGAAAAAAACGAAGCAAAAGAGGTTGTGAGAGCGAAGTTTGATGCCAATCGAGACTTTCCTATGCCAAAGCATTTTATGAAAAGAACAATGGCTGTAATTGAGACTGACTTAATCAATCTAGGATGATAATACCACCCAACCTCTGTAAAAGATGGGAATCGAACCATTGATCCAATGGGGGTGTATGGCCGAGGTTAGCCAGGAAGCTTTAAGCTCAATACAGCTAGCGTAAGATGATGATAGAACGTGGATTGGATACTGTGCGTCGAGTGTATCCACTTCTTAAGCGAGCTCCAGGGTAGCTATCCTTCAAGCCTGCGATTATTCTTTATACATTATAATATCACTATCAGATTAAAAAATGTATTTAAGAGCTAGTAGCAGGTCAATAACATTTCTTTTACTTCAAGAGCAAGACCACAGGACATCTCTAGAGTTGGTGGACTATTTGTATCTGCTTTTCAGTTACCCGTACTGCAAACCCTAACTGACATGTACCCTCAGAACACCTGGAAGACCACACGTCTTGAGCTGGAAATAGCAGAGTTTCGAGCCAGACTCGCGCTATGGTCAGTTTGCTTCGTAGCAATTGCAACGTCGCAATAAAACATTTCCATTGCCGAACCATTTCGTGACGCGCATTAAAGACAGAACCTCGTATTGAAATGACGATCATCCGAGTTCCGTTATGCCAATGCCCGCATGAGATGACTTACAATGCAAAGCAAGATACCCATCCACAACTCGGCCGAGAGACATTATCGACGTCATTACAATCCTCCCTCCATGACATCACTGAACACTCTAGAATTTCGGGCCCACGACTTCTTTCACCCAAAATGGCTAAAATTGTAGCTATTTATACCACAGGACCCTGAAATCTTGTGAATTTTTAGGCCTGGGCCCTTCTGGACGCAAATCGAGGCTATTGAGACACTGAGTTCAATCAAGACATGACCAGAGAAGATTAGCCTGAAGCTAGTGTTTTAGGTAACCTAGCGGCAGGGCCATGCATTCAAAATGCCGAGTTCCGAACGGCACGTAGAATACGAGATTTGGGGATCGTGACCTTCCAGTTCCCCACAAACAACAGGACTTGAGGGAGGATTTGTGAGGGATCGGCGAATGAGGCGATCGACATGGGCTCCAGCATTTCTGAGGACAATCACAATACAAAAAGGGAGCGATTCCTTAACGGAAGTTCATTCTTCATCTCAACAACTCAGCCTCACTACCAAACAATACTCTAATTCCTCACTCATCCTAAACAGAACAACCTTTTCTTCAAATCCACCAAAATGAAGTTCTTCAACACCGCTCTCCTCTCCGCTGCCGCCGTCTCCGGCTTCGAAGTCTACGAGGTCAAGGACTTCACCGCCAGCTGCGTTCCTCACAGCACCTTCTGCAAGTCAGTACCATCCTTTCTACTTCTCATAAAAAAAAGTCCTAATCTAGTTTCTAGCTATGAGTTCAAGGTGATCCAGTCCGGAACCATGGAGAACTGGAAGACCCCCGTCCACTGCTCCGCCCACGTCCAGTCCAAGAACTATCTCCTCCCTGATGTCGAGGACGCAGACTGCAAGGACTCTGCTCGCTCCTTCTCCATCAAGCGCAGCAAGAAGGGCTTGAAATTCACTATCTCTGAGCCTGTCAGCGTCATCAGCGACACCGTCGGAGAGCACTTCATTCCCAACAAGCAGCTCTGGCAGTCCAAGGAGCCTAATGCTGAGATCCAGGTCTACAAGGGCCCCAAGGACTTCAAGCTCAAGGAAATTTACTAAGTGGGAATTTTAATCTCGTTGATTTGGGAACCACTTCTTTTTCACCTTGAAAGACGCAGGCGTGTTGATTGTATTTGAATTATATTTTAGACTAGACTTTTAGGCATGTAGTTAAGCACAGAATTTTCACTTCTCACTTCTCACTATATGCATTCGATAAATGGGCCATTTAAACTTTACATAGCCCTAGGGGTGTGAAGAACAGCAGACGGACGGTGCTGGGAGACTAGCGACTTTTGGTGTGAGCCATCTGCTGTTTTACCTCGCGATGAGGGCAGTCGTCCATTCCATGCTGTTCCGTTCTCAACCACCTAGACCGCATTGAAGATCTCACCGTGGTCGATATTACCATTAATCAATAAAAGTTTTTCATATTTGTCAGAACATAAAATGAGATGCCACAAGTTGGGTTCCGTCTCGCGTACTTAAGGGGCATACGGGGCACTAGCAGGAGCCACGCTTTATAACTTCATCCATGTCTTATTCTTGTCAACAACAACATCCCTGGAACTACGTTGGGATAGCTGATGACGTACCCTGCCAATATGGCTAAACTTCGTGATGCTAGGTTCGTGGCATTGTCGGGGTAGGATCCTGGACAGCCGGTGATGCCGAAGCCAATGACTTGTCCACCCTTGTCTGAGAGAATCTTCAGGGCGTCGAAAGACTTATTGACCTTTCCAAAGTCTTTTGTATCTCAATTATTGTATAGATTAGCAATAAATATGAACAGGATGGTGAAATAAAATGCTTACGTATGTAATAGACAACTACCTGTCTTCGTCTTCGCACCATTTAGAACCTCAAGGGGGAATGGCTGCCCAAGATTCACATTAGCTACCGTGGCACGATCTGGTAGGCTTGAACGTAATTTAAATGCCCATGTTTGGAAGAGGGACGCAACGAGAGCCTTGAGATCGGGTTCGGCGATATTAAGCCATAGGAGTTGCTGACGACAAAGAGAATGATATGTAGAGTCGCTCACAGATTCAGGCCCTGAAGACACAATAAAAAGTTACGATCTATTGTATCTTGATGCTAAAGTGGACACTGTTGAATTTGTCTACGACGTCCTGGGCTCCTGATTGACAACAGCTATCAGCATCTTGAAGTCACTTCGTTTTCTTTGAGTATTTATCTCGCACCAAGTTAATGTCCCACTAGGTATGGATGTAGGCTCCTCTCACTACAACGAATAAAATTTCCTGATAAAGATATAGCTTTACCCAAGATCCTAAACAATGCCTTTGAGTCTGACTGTCTAGGTGTTCTTGCATGTCACCACCATCTTCGTTACAGGACCCTGTTTCCATCCCGTCATTCCCGCCGTCATTATCACCTCGCTTTATCGGCGCAGGTGAGATGACGGATTTAACCTTCTGGGCTTGGGCCTTTTCATCATAGGAAAAAGGCTCTGTTTGATCCAAGTCCATGAGGTCACCGTCGAAAGCCAAAGCTTCCTCGTGATACCTCCGGTAAGAATAATTTCATTTCCATCTAGCAGCCTGTTGATAGAACCTTTTAATCAACTTGATAGCGCCCTGCAGGATATAATCCAACTGCTCGGCGATCCTGCTACTGGAGTTGATTGACAACTCCAGAGTTTCAATGATGAGTGAAGTGATTTGGTTCGTGATGCGCTTGAGGTAGAGCTTATTCTGTTCCTTCATGTCATGCTCACGGAAATTGAGGGTCTCGAAGAACAACTGCGTTGTCTTCAAAGTCCACATCTGGACGTCGGAGAGTTGTAGGCAAAAATGGAAAGTCACCACGTCATAATTCAGTCTTGCAAGTCACAGCCATGGGAAAGGTAAGATAGTAGCATGAGACTGTAGCACAAGCTAAGCATTTGGGAGGGAGGGCATTGAATTAGACTTTGCTTAACGGCTGACTATAGTGCCAAGATACTGGAGGCAATATTTACCTTGATCTTTTGATAACGATCAAGACTCGCACGCGGCACTAGTCACTATCCGTTCTAGGACATTCACCTTCAGCAGTGGTACAAACACGGGTGCTTTGTCCCACGGCAGTAATGGTCGATAGATCCTATCGCTCCATGGCATTGATTGCTTGAGGTTAGGTACGCGCGTCCGTGATGGTGTCTCCGCCTGTTGGTATGGGTTCTTCCGCTATGTGTAATAATGGCGCGAAAAATATGTCGTACAGCCATTTCTCGTATCGAGCTACCCGAGAGCCATCTATCCCTTGACCAGCTAATCATCAAAACGAGTCGTTTACCTTGGAGCTAGCCCAAGGGAGCGATGCTGTCGGCTCTCGGCCAAACTGCAAATCCGGGCTGAGGCCAAGTCTTTATAACAACAACCCTATTCACTACTTCCTCCGTACAAGCTGTCCTCTTTTTGATAATTTGCAAACAACATCACGATGAGTATCTCTGAAGCATATGGTATCCGAGTTTCAAGGTTGGTTATTTCTCGCAAATTCCTCTTTGCCTCTGAGTTGCCTAAAACATACTGACGCGCTATAGCGGCCTCCAGGAGGTGAATGGCATGCATGTTGCGCATAACTTGGACAAGAATCTAGTTTTGGCCCCTACCGACGTCGCGGGTCTATCCTTTTGCCTGCAGTGCAAAACAAATGAAACAGCTCTCGTTCTCAAGGACGATTCCATGTCAGACTTTCTATCTGTCATCGGCCCAAGTGGCCGAGGGCCGTACGAGCTGCGAACTTCTCCTGAAACTAAACCCTTCGGCATTGGTTCAATGGTCTATTATGACTTTTCGATGAAGGTTCTTGGAGATGGGACCGAGGGCCATACTCTGGGATTCGCCAATGAGGACATAAATGATGGACACTGGATGGTATGGAGAGACCCAGAAGGTGACGGCGAATGGTCAGTATATTGGGTGACGCCTCTACCCTTCAACATGGAGGATTTGCCTGGAGCCGTCCCTATCGACTTAATTTTGGACAATAAGACCTAATTTCACAGGGAGATAGTCTTCACTGAAACGCAAAAATAAATAGTCTGGGTTTACCGCATTCGACCTTGTGAAATTCTTTCGTGCGCAGAAGCATTTATATATAATGGCCACAAGAATGTGCCGATGAGGAGACGAAACAAATGACGCCAGTTTGACTTGGTCCCAAAGCCCTGGCAGTAGCGGAATTGAGCAGATATGCCTCATATAAGTCTTCAATTTATGATTTCTATTATTATTGACTTCTTCATACAGCCAATCCTTGATTGACAGTCGTCGCTAAGTACCGGTCGTCCATAGTGGTTGATTTATCTTCGCCTTAGAGTTAGGCATACCAAAAAACAACGAGTTTGCCTTTCGGGGCCGTTCGACGACATTTCTGAATAATACTCCCTGTCTTGTAGTTTCATCTCCCTCGTCGCTAAGGCCATCATAAGAAATTCTGGCAATGCCTAGTTCATCGAGAGTCTCGTCAAGAGACGCCGTCTCGCTAGCCAAGATGGCAGTCAGTGCATTAACCATCTCAATATCAACTTGAGGTCGGCTGCTACTTTCGGGATCCTGCATGATCCAGGTTGCGAGCTTTCTGGGCAATACTGAGCCGAAACAGACATCCTGTAATGCGGAGTCTATAGGAACATGGATCGTGAGTCTTCCGTCAGGCTCAGAAATATGTGCCTTGCCGGGCATCGGCCTCTCCGAGACAAAGTTCTCGCCATTCTGCTGTAGAATGAGCCTAGTTTCTATCTTCCAAACTTGGAAACAGTCCATCCTGCTCAGATGCCTGTGCAAGTCTTTGATCCCAGAGCGACAACGAGGGCTACCGAAGTTCGCCGCAACTCTAATACATTAATCGTTTTGTTTCTATCAATGGTAGTGGGGGGCTTACCGAGTAATATAGCGGGCCATGGCTTTCAAGTTTCGCTTCTCATAAGGCATTGCAAATTCACGTGGTGCGCCTCCAAAGCCAACAAGGATCTTCACGTCCTCTCGGACACATCTAGACAAATAGCGACTTTCAAGTTTTAGCCATTGAAATAAAGGCTTTAGGCGATGGAATTCCCGGAGCTCGAAGTCAAGAACATTGATGTGCTTTTCGAAACTGATCCTCAGATTGTGATTATCGCCAATCACAAACTCTGTTTCTACAGACTTCAGAGAAACTGTTCCATCGGGATCTCTGATAGGGAATATCTCAGAGTTCCTGATAGGCTGCGGATTTAGGAATGCTGTCTCGCTTCGTAAAAAGTCATTCAAGATGAAAATGGCCTCTTTCATCTGCTGCGGCTTGCACTTGGGAGAGTTGACCAGACGGTCGTAAAGTATTCGTAGCGACAATGACTCAACGCCAAGTTTATCGACGAAGAAATCACGAAGTGATTCATATGTCTCATCCAGGGTTCCCATACCGCATAGTTCTGTGTTACTAGACCACAAGACTTCCGTAGACTTGTGCCAGCCTATGTATGGACCGTCGGGAATGTACACAAGAGGGGAGTTTTCAAATACAGCCCTACTTAGATATCAGACTCACAGGTAGAATTATTTTGGGACAAAATGATACATACCTCATGTCCTGAGACGAGAGAATATTCGTGTTCAAGTGGCCATAGATCCGGATAATCCCTGTAGGATCCTCGTCATTTCTGACGCGCAGCTCATTCAACTCTGCCACCAAATGCTCAAGCTTAGCGTTCTGTATACCGAGCGTTTCGAGAAAAAGGCCCTGAAGGTCGCTCTCAACATCAACGTTTGAGCCTTGTACATCGTAACAGGACTTGAGCGACCGCATTGTGACCATTTCCGGTGGTGCGTCCCACAAGCAAGACGAAAAACTCGTCCATTCAAGTTCTTCTCCATCGAAGTAGACGACGCCGGAATCATCGAAGAAGTTTCTGGTTGAATGTCAGCGCGAACTAAATTTAATTATATACAACAGCTTACCTGAGCTTCTCTCTGTCAGTGGCCGTTTTCCCGGAAGCAGTGAACTGGGCATGTATGGAAACGTATAAGTCCAGGACTTTCTTGAATTGTCGATTCGGCTCTTTTTTAGGATCTGAGCGACGGATTGAACGCAAGATCTCGAGACGAAAGTCGAGATTATCTTCTTTCCCGAGAAGAAGATGTTCGGATAGAAAGTTCCACTTTGTGTCGATGCCTCCAGTATCGTCTTGAATGGATCTCAGAAAAGGGAACTGACCGGGATGCTCCATGTAGGACTCAACTATATCTGTGAGAGTTTTGAGAGGAAGCCAAGTATCTTGTAACGTGGCCGTGAAATCAACATCGCAAAGGCTGCTTGCAGACAGCTGTCGGATCTCATGTACCATGGCACACTCGCTTGATAACTCCACCTCACCTTTAGACAGTAGATATTCGAGAAGGTCCAGAAGCTTGTCTGGACTTTGACTAATGATATGAAGGAAATCAGCCGAAAGCTTTCCGGTCCCAGCTGCCTCGAGGCAGATGTCTTCCCTTATACCGACGTAGTCGCAAAGCCATCTCTTCCAACTGATGTGTGAAGCGCTGCTCTGAGTTGGCACATAGCTCAAAGTTTCGGGATGTAAAAAATAGCAAGGAAGAGAAGATTCTGATTTGACAGGCCCCAGAAGGCTTTCGGGACTGAACGGGTGATCATTGCCCAGTAGGTAAATTGCCTTAAGGTGTGATTGTGGTCTCTCAAGCGTTAACTCTGTTGTGAGAACTGTAACTTCTTCGTAATCATCTCGCGTCCAGTCACTGGCTTCTTGCGTCAGGTAGAGGTATTGCAGATAGTCGTTTACAAGTTTGAGCGGGAGAGTATCTGACGAGATCAGGCTCTCGCGAACTGACCTCCTGACAATGTCGACGGAGGGCTCAGTAACCCCAAGGTATTTGAACAGAGCATACCGATCGGGATCACGAGTGGCTGATGGTGCCACCATTCTTAAATCAGCAGACTCGGGAATGGAAATGTCTCCCGTACGTGGAAAATATACTGGACCAGATAGCATGGACGTCCATGTTCCACCTGTCAGAGGCACAACCGCAATCAACTTGACCCTCCAAGCATTATAGTCCGATGTTTTCGAGAACATGAGAAGGAACCGCGCTATTCTTGCATGCCATTCTTCAGTCGCATATTTCCGATGCATCGTGGGACTTTTCGACCTCATGTTATTCTCCAGAAGCCTCAAAAATGTCTCGTCCTGTATGGTCTTTGCGCCGTACTCTCTGAAGATATTCACGACGCGTTGAGGATAGTCTGCTGACAAAAGGCTATCTTTTTCAAAAGGTTCTAGCAGCGGTTGTCCGTTCTCGTCTTTCAAATGGCCAGGTAGGATTGTTATGTCATTGATGCATCGTAAAACGGACTGATTTTGGACTTTCACCAAAAGGTTTCTCTGAGCTATATATTGGATTTGCAGACTGAGCGGTGTCTTATGAGTGATTGGAGGCAGAAATAATGGCCATTCATAACGAAGAGTCGCGTCGGTGCAGAATAAGGAAATGGCTTGTAAGAACGCGGTTGCGACCCAAATGTGAATACCTTGATTTCTTTTTGAGCTGCGCTTGAGCCTCTGTTGATTGTTGAACTCAAAGTCAGCGTCCATCAAGAACTGTGGCATATATTTAGTATTGTGTCACCAAACCCAATCTAGGGGTGTGGTATTCTCACGTTGTATTTAGATGTGCTCATAGGCAAAACGTTGAATAACCCGTTTGCTCTGGGGTGGACCAAGGGCTTGCCGGCCTCGGTCAGCGGGAACGCCAAGGTCACATTTCGTCGGCCCCCAGCTCCCTTCTCTGTCACATAGAACAGTTTGCCTTTTCCTTCTTCTTCATCGTGATTGCCGATGGTGGTTTTGAGTAGTCTACGGTTGTCTTTCATCCATTGCTTGCAGAAACGCTTGGACTGGCGGAGCTCACCACCCTTACCGTAGAACTCAACAGTTATGCGCCGCAGAGCTCTAAGAAACAGTAGTGTTTCGACTGGTAACTTTTCAAATTGTTCCAGAATAACTCTCTTTAGGCGCTCCAGATGTTCTTGGGTGCCATTGTCGTGAAAGTAGACAACCATGCGAGTTAGCGCATCGGGTATCGGGCCTGATGGCGAGACCCAAATTGGTTTTACCCTCCCCTCAGTCGAGGATAGCCGCAAGTCAAGGGAGAAGTTACCTGACTGGAGATAAATCTTGGCTGTAGATTTGAAGACTGAGCCGAGACCATCGTCGCCAGTGCTTTCATCCTCAGTGGTGGAAGGTAGACATATGTGTTCTAGGTCTGCTTTTGTAAAACCGTCGTCATTGAACTCAACTTCAATATGGCTAGAGTGTATCTTGAAAGAGACGTATGGATGTTCCTTGCGTACTGCAGCTTTCGTGAACGCTCTCGAGTCGATATGTAGAAGCAGCTCGCGCAAGAACTTTCTGCCACTATCATATACATTCTCGTCCAGTCTGATACAGAGTTAGTCTTAGGTAACTGAGCCACTGATTGAAATCGTACTTATATTCGCCAGTAAGCTCCCTTATAGCTCTCTCTACCTCTTCTTGGCTCGCCATGACTCGTAAGTGATAACAGGGGTCTTGTGTTCGTTGTCTGGATTTTTCTTCGATGAATTGACGTGGTAAAAGACGAAATTGTAAATGAAAAGAGGAAGACAACTGCTGTAGCTGTTGATGATCTGTTGGGAAAGCTTATTATTAAAGGGCGTCAATATGCATGTTGGTCACGACACCCTTGTATGTCAGTTTTCGTCACATTACATCGCCATACTTCGACGGCGCTTCCGTAGAAAATGTCTGTGATGCAATGCTAGTCAAAGTGAAAGTCCAGAAGCTCGTGTGTTGAGCATCAAATATACTCATATCTTCTCTCTAATTTACACCAAACAGAAACTATTACCTCCTGGTTTGCCTCTCAGGTTTTCCGACTCTTTCTCATTTCCATTGCGAGCAAAAGATCAATTGAGCTCTGCTTTGCAATTGGGGTTGGAGTTGGCCATCTGTATTGACACAACCGGGCGCTTAATCGACACCCTTGATTCGGCGCCTCGGCTAACACTGAGCAGCTGAAATGTAGACGATATCCAACCCACAAGAACATCCGAATTATCCAATAGCCATATTTGTAGACCCCTGTGACCCCCTATTCATCAAACACCGTTCGACTCGTTGAACTCTCCAAGCGGTTGCACCTTTTTGACAACCCTTGCAGGAGATCCCACAGCCACGCTCCAGGCGGGGATATCGCGCGTCACGATGGAGCCGGCGCCTATTGTACATCCCTCCCCAATCGTCACGTTAGGCAAAATAGTAACGCCGCCCCCAATCCAGCAGTCATCGCCAATATTAATAGGGTACGCATACTCGATGCAGGCCCTGCGACTTGCGACCTCCGTTTCATGTGTCGCCGTCGAAATCATGACATTTGGACCAATCATAACCCTATCGCCAATCGTAACAATAGCCGAATCCAAGACCGTCAGGTTGAAGTTTGCGTAGAATCTCTTTCCGACTGACATGTTGGGGCCGTAGTCGACTCTGAATGGGGGCTCAATGAAAACTTCATCGTCTTCCACATGTCCGAGAAACGATTTGAGCATTTCGGCACGTGTTTTTGTGATGTTCTCAATGTTGAAGTCGTCGCCTTCGGGGAACCAGGTGTTGTATTCGTTCATGGCCTTTCGAGCTGCGAGACGAGCATTTGTGAGCTTGGGAATAAGTGAGTCGTATCTACGGTGATATCAATAACATCGAAGGACTTGAATGAGCAATATGTGTAGACTTACAGCATGCCTGAGATCATCCTCTCGTACTGTTCACAGTGGGGAACATTTGCAAGCTTGGATGCCTTTTCCAACTCGGCCTGGTTCTTCTCTTGCGCTGCCATACTAAGTGTAACAGTATCGCCGATAGATGTATAAGTATAAGTGTAGGAACATAGAAATTTGGGACACCATATAATTCATCGTGAAGAGCCAAACCATCTTTATTCAAATCCATCACTTGCCAAGCCATCTTCCCCATATATGAAGCTATTCCGTAAACAGAAGTACTTCCAACCGCCAAGTCCGATTAAATCCCCGATACCGACTCCGACTAACACGGTGGAGCACTAGTGGGACGTCGGCCCGTCAAAAGAAGAGGTATGCATGCTGAGAGCGAAGAAGCTCAGAACACGTCTGGAAAGGACATGTGTTAGTACAGACCAAATGGAAGAGCGGTGAGCTTACAAATTCCATCCAGGGAACGTTTGACCAGCCTCGAGGATTCGTCCTTCTCTCGTCCCAAACTTTCGTCAATAGCTCGGTCATGGCGGGGTGCTGGAGTCCTGTAGAGTGCTTTATTTCGTTGATGCACCAGCTTGCGTAGTGTATCTGATGCGGAGAGCACGTATCGGCTCCTGCTAGGAACAGCGGAAATAGTAGACGTTTGTAGAATACGCTGTCTCTCGGTATCGTAGCACAGACGTCCAAAACCGCAGAGACAGAAGCTTTTATCTGAGGGTCGCCGCATGAGATTGCGAAGGCGTCGGGAAACCGCATCACGCGTAGCAAGCATGCGTGTCTGTATGCCTCAGCAAGATGTCGCCATTCCTGGTGGTTGGTGGGATACACGGCTTGATCGGGATCCCAGCCGCGGAAGAACTTCTCAGCTCCGTCCAGTAACTGCTCAAACTGCTCAATTGGTAGGTCTCCAGCCAGGTAAGCTTTACCAGCCTCGAGTACCTGGCCAATCTTGAAGAAAATGACTGGCGGACAACCAACCAACGTATGCAGGCTTAAACTTCCGTGATCTCTCACGCATTCTCGTACCTCGCTCGAGTAGGAGAGCTTTTCAGCACCGCTGAAGCCTCGTATCATATCCAGCCTATTGATATTAGTACCACTGGTGAGTATCGCAAGGTTAAAGCTTACCAAGACAACGCAGATATCAAGAACATGGCTGTTTTCGAGCGTATGGGCGATGTGTCGAGGCAAGCGATTCGCTTGCAGAGGAACGATACACCTGTCAAGTGAGCGCCATGAGTTGAGATGCCTGATTCACAGATCTATGACTATGTAAGCAGCTGCTTGGAATATGATGTAAGGAGGCTATGGCATACGTCATGCAGAACAAGAAGCAATACCATAGCCAGAACTTGTTCCTCCTCGGTCGGTGTCAGTCGTGAGATGTCTTCCTTGTGCAGCAGAGAAGCAAGAGACCGTATCGCTGATAGTCTATAGCCAAGGGATACCGTGACGAGTCTCTGACTATTGACGTGTCCAGTGTTATTCATATGACATGCTGATAACCCGAGCATCGCATGTAGAATGCCTTGATGCTGGTACGCAAGCGGCAGAACATATTCTCTAAATGGGTTATCCAATCCCGGTACATGGATAACGAAGTGCTCGCTTAGTGTTTGATCAACTGAGATATCTGTTACTTAGTGCGCATTCCGGTGTGCCAAGTGTCTTACAGTAGTCAATAATATTTCGATTGGTCGTAATATCGCTCTCCAGATCATTGTGTGCAGAGGGCGAAATAGAAAAGGGGACAACGTCTGGCGACAGTGATAGAGTCGCTGATGTTTGGGGTGACGTCAGGGTCAAAGCAGAGGTTTCAAGGATCGGGTTCTCAGGTGAAAGTGAAGCCGACTCTCTTGCAGCAACGGGATCGGATGGCATTAAAAGTTCTGAGGGTGGCTGGCTCGAGATGATTTGGTGTGAAGGCGAGACATCAATGCCATCTGATGTCGCATACTGCAAACTTGATTGACTGGGAGTAACCGTCAATGTCTCTTGGAACTGAAATCGCGGAGGATATCCTTCGCAATGAAGGCCTTTGGAGCGACATCTATCGCATATGGGACGTTTCCGATCGCATTTCCGACACTTCTTGCGACATGTTCCGCAAGCTGGGTCTGAAGCAAGATTCTCGTTAAACCCATTAAGGTAGAATGAGAGAAAGAATTAGTGCTCACTTTTGCGACGGGCAGTTGGGCGATTTGAAGATGATTTATCACCACCTGTCATGATTTCTGCTGCATGTATTACCAAACTTGGTAATAAACGACGGTGGTGGAGTGAAAGAAAGGATAATCAAAAGGATGAGAGTCGGTATCGGAGATGTTGATTTCTTAGTGGGGTCGTTCTCAATCTTTTAGGTCATGCACGCCTCGCCGTCATCCGAGCCGATTTATAAGGCACGATTCGTATAGAAGCGACACTCGGAGAAGTGGGACATCATCATCTAATTCAGCTCCTGATTACTGGAACCATACAGAAAAGTTATTATTTGTCCCAAGATTTCCTTTTCTAAAAATCCGAAGGACCTTTCTTAAGTTCTGGCCGGAGCAGATATATCGGATCTATCTGTTCTACATAACCGCATGCCGGATCGCTCATCGAATAGCCCATGAATGCCTGTATATCCTGGTCAAGTTTCATTGCCGTTCCTCTAGGAACAGCAAGGAACTGATTTTCTTCCTGTCGTAAAAAGCCGCGAATGGAAAACGTAGCAAAGACTAAACGGCACTGGTCTTTGGTGGAATTAGTACCTCCAGCATGATATGCTGAAGCAAGCATGATGAACGCATCGCCCTTGTCCATCTCGGCATAAACGCAGTCTTCAACACGCGGGGGACCTCGTTCTGAGCCCCTGTGGTACATCAGTCGCGTTGAATATACAGATCCATTAAGCGGTACTGACCATAAATGACTCCCTTGGATGAATTGCGTACCGCCATTCTCCTTTATAACCTTTGACCCAGCAACAAATAACCCAACAGCAGACTCACGGTTTGCATCGCGCTCATCGTCCCACTTATCGATATCGGTATGGATGTTGTGACTGATATAGTCGTCACGGTGAAGTGGCTGCGCTTTGGCTCCAGGCCCGATTCTCATCGCAGTACATGAATGCAGGTAAGGTTTCGAAACCGACTCCTTCCGTTCGGGACCCCACCAGAACCAACTTCGCGTAGTGAGGAAATGATCGACGACTTGCTGGTAGACTGGGTTCATGACCTGGGTTCGGGCGTATGTAGGGCTGAGAGCAAGGAGGCTTGGCGCCCGTTGCGTCTCCCCTTGAATCCACATGTTAGTTCAAGTCATGACTACTTAGTAAAGAGGACTTGCTGGGGAAGAAGCTGCCCGACCATTCAACATCCGAGTCTAGACGTGCTCGACACTCATCATATGCCTTATCGACATCTGCCTCAGATACCAGTCCCTTGAGAAAAACACCCCCATCACGCTTGAGGAGTGCGAGAATGTCCTCTATGGGGGCATCTGCAGGAATTCTCTGCACTTCGGGACCATACCTGTCCAAAACAGACATAGCGGATGATAAGTATGTGAGATAGGCAACTGGTGCTTAAAATTCTCGCTAAGAACACCGATTGGGCGATCTGGCAGGTTGAAGGGAGAGAGAAATTTCTTGGATCTGAAGGATGATTGTTCGAGAATGAGTGGAACTCTTCGAAGCGGAGTCTCCGATATGTGGAGGAGCTGAGAGTATTTCCTGTTTTGGTAAGACCGAAAAATACCCCATTCAGAAGTAACATGACGAAACAAACAAATCCGACTCCGAGTAATCCTCCGTCTTGAGGACATCTCCGATTTCTTGTCAGATGCCCACCAATAGAGTGGATTATATATATATAGACTCAAGGCTTCTTGACTGGAAGACAACATAATGCGAACCAAGCCTACTATGGACCAATTATTAATTGTCGATCGTCACTACTATTTTTCGAAATGACGATACAGAGTTATAGGTTAAGTCCGTAAAGGTCACTATAGATCAGTCTCTGGAAAAGTTTCTCTCGATGTACTGACGTTCAGGTTTCGAGTTGTAGGAACTAATGCATAGTCGGTATGTACAGTGTGTACTGCGTCCGGACCAAAACACGTGTCTTGTTCAGCTCGATATATCAGCATCATGAGAAGAGGAATATGACCTCAGAACTAATTGACCAAGAACTTGTAGGGCGTTGGCTAAGTCTCATCTTCTTGAAAAGAGCGCCGACTTCAAGATTTGCTATAAAGTATAGTTTCCTCTCTATCTTAGTTCCCCTGGCGAGTAACAGAAAAGGCAAGAAGGCTCAGGACCTCTTTTCTGAACGATGGCAACCTGGGTAGATTTATTTACTATATCTTAGCAGATCGATAGGATGGCTTCGGCATTCTGGTTTAATCCTAGAAACTTTCTTGTTCTCTAAGTGCTGGTTGTATCCTTCCAATATTGTTGAGCTGGCATCTCAAACGACGTCATCACGCAAGCAAAAATTGAAGCTATTCCCGTAGTCCGGCAACGCCCGCGCCGATCCCGTGCAAGTCCGAGAAATGCCCAATCTCGATATTGCATCTTTAAAAATCTCTCCTTTCATCATTCGCCGTGATCCTCGCGATTTTCTTCTCTAATGTTATCGATCCGAGGCTAACTCATAAATCCGACAAAAGCGAACATCCTAATCGAGTAACTTTCTCTCCCGCCTCCCTCGCTATCTCCGCTCGGGCTTAATCGCGAAACCTTATTATAACTCACCAACTCCCGCTAGCGAAAGCGGACTAAACCGATCTTGATAAAGATCACCAGACTTAGCAACAAGGTATTCGGGTAGCGATGAGCATTTCTGGAGCGAGTGTTGCACTTGTGTAGATCGAGACGGGTAGACAGCGTTGCGTCCGTGATAATGCCGGCCGTGGCTTCATTTGTTGTGTTCCGTGGAGTTAGGCCACGGAACTCCGAGATTCTTCATGCAGGCAGCCTCAAAGCCTTTTGCGAGGTACGAAACGGGTATGACATCGTTGCATCGTAATCGACTATAAGAGTCTCTCTCAGTCCTGGTTATTGACCTGAACAACAAACACCCAAACCAACTTCATCTGAGAGACTATCAATTTTTTGACTATCACTCGCAATGGCAATTCACTCTTCTCTCAACGCTAACACCTCACGACGGCTGTTACTCAAAGGCGGAACTGTCCTTATTCACGACGCCAATGACAACGTCCAAGCTCTAGAAAGGGACATCCTTATTGAGAACAACATAATCTCTAAGGTAGCCGGGAACATTAGCGAGATCACTGATGCCGAGGTGATCGATTGCACCGATAAGATCATTTCACCTGGCTTTATCGATACGCACCATCATCTTTGGCAGACCCAGCTCAAGGGACGACATGCTAATGAACTACTTCTCGATTACATGGCTTCCGGCAGTCTCCAGTCTTCAAACTACACGAAAAGTGATATCTACTGGGGACAACTCGGAGGTTCTCTCGAAGCAATCAATGCAGGCACCACCACTGTAGTCGATCATTCACACGTCAATATCTTTGCTGGTGCTGGTAAGTCAAAAATCCCCGAGTATGCAAAACTTGTGCTAACAACTCTCATCTCTAGCCTCAACTGCCATCTCTGCAACTGTTTCCTCTGGCCTGCGCTGCGTCTATGGCTACTGCCCAACCGCTCGCGTCGCATCATGGTCGCCTTTTGCAATGAACCCAGATATGCTTGCGCCATGGGTCATGGACGAGATACAGGAGTCGGGCAAGAAGGGCCCCTTCGGCGACGGCCGCGTTACCGTGGGTCTAGCCTTTGATCTTTGGTTCCTACCAGAACAAGTCATCAAAAACCTATTCGAGCGTGCACGTGAAGCCGGTGTCGAGTTGGCGACAACTCATGCTGTTAGCAACCCGCAGATGGGATCTTATGATCTCGTTCAACAGATCAAGAGCCTCGGCTTGTTGGATAATCGCATGCTCTTCAGCCATCTTAATGGATATGCCGCCGAGAGCGTCAAGGATCTTGCCGATGCCGGAGCACATATTAGCAGCACTCCCTCCACTGAAATGCAAATGGCTCTTGGAGATCCAGTGTGTTTCAACGATGATCTTCCTCAAGCTCAAGCACAGTCTAGTTTAGGCATCGACTGTCACAGTAACCAGGCGTCTAGCATCGTATACGAGATGAGACTAGGTTTACAGGGCTCACGGGCCAAGTATAACCAGAGGCTGATCGACCAAGGGCTAGCTCCTCGCAAGATCTCCAAGACTGTGCAGGACGTATACAATCTGGGGACAATTCAGGGTGCCAGGGCGATCGGGAGGGAGAGTCGACTTGGTAGCATCGCTGAAGGCAAACTAGCCGACCTGGTGGTTTTTGACGCCAACACTCCGGAACTAATCTGCGCTGCTGACCAAGACCCCATTGCAGCCGTAGTTTTGCACAGCAGTATCGGAAACGTCGACACGGTCATCGTAGATGGAATTGTTCGAAAGCGTCAAGGCAAGCTTCTTAGTGTGACAGTGGAGGAAAGCATGGTGGACATTACCGATAAGCGGTTTTTGGAGTGGACGGATATTGCCAAATCGATGAGAAAGTCTCGCGCTGAGATTCTGCGGCGGGAGGCAGAGAAGCAGAACTTGGATGATGTTAAGAAGGGAGTGATCAGCAGCTTCAACGTTGACTTGTCAAAGCTGAGGGATTGAATGATCCGCCCATCCAGGTACGTAAAGCACCGTTACATAGAGTAATTTCAGGCCATTCTATACAAAAAGATCAAGGCATTACAAAGTCGTGAATGGACGTATTAATGGAACGAAATAACCTCTATGGCCGTTATCTGTAATATGGCTGACGCCACACAATTCAGCTGCGCAAATATTGCAACTCTGTGTATTTAAGGCTATATAAGCAGCAAGAAACATTACAGCGCCTGGCTATATTACCTAGACTTGGTGTAAAAATTCGAAGTGGAAACCATTGCGGCTCCGAAAGATCTCTCTTAATGTCGGCGTTATAGTTTGCCCCGTTAGTCAAGATCTCTTAGTGCGATCTTCTACGACGGCTCATGCACGACCTCACGATATCCGAGATTGCCTTTTTAATCCACCGAAAGAAGCGCCTTACGAGAGAAACCGGCCCGGCGTATATCGGCGTTACCAAAGTGCTGGGTCTCTGTTCCTAGCATCGGAACCGAGCGGCTCCGGCTATAGTTCCGCCGATCTCCTCTCATGAAAACCGATCCGACTACATTAGCTAGTAGATGAATTCAGACTAATGATTCAGTAGAGTCCATGTCACGGTCGCTTCAGCTTTGGTCCAGCCCAGTCTTTGGAAGCCTAAGGCTCAGGCAGGGGATAGCATGGGTTAGGAACAGCACAAGCTTGGTTCATTCGAAGGAGATAGACCAAACAAGTCATTATGAATCTTTAAATAACCTTTCTTTTATTATAACGTTTCTTATAGTGAGATACTGTTGGGGAATGCACTGCGGGTTCCTCCAGATTGCATTCTGTGGTAACTTTGCTTTTCTGAGCAATCACAAACTCTCTCCACGATGGGATAACGCACGTAATTTCCTCGCTTCCCCGAACGCCACAATCAATTTTCATCTCATCTCACCAATAAACCGCCTGATAATAGGACAATGAGGCCTTTCGTACTAATACCCATGCATCAGCGTCAAACAGCCACAATTCACCGGTCGAGCGGAACCGCATCTTAGCGCACGATTTACAACAGGGGTCATCACATCCTTTCCTTTAGTCCAGAGACGGGGATATGTTACGGAAGCATCTTTCTCATTGTGAATTAGCTATGTTATTGGGTGCATTAATTTCGTGTACGTCTAATTAGTCTAGAAGATAAAAAAGAACCTGAGCGTCGGGTATATGATGTGCCGCTGTGATCCAACCGGGAGGGGTATCCGTGAAGACAATCCAAATCTAAAATAGTAGTTCAGAAAAGGCTCATCGAGAAATATTGAGCTATTCAGCGGGAAATGGCTGTGGTTCTCGCTTCAAATGTCGCGTAGAACTTGACTCGCTCTCAAGATCATCGTAATCAGTACGATCCCGGTTCTCCTTGACGACCTCGATCTGCGTAGTCTTGAAAGTTCTGGAAACCTGGATGCCGTCTTCCTTCCTTTGAGGCAATTCGATGTCGTCGCCACCAGCTTCAATGAAAGTCTGGTTGTTGCCTGGAAAGACAGAGCCCATCTTCTTTCCAGTGGTTGTCTTTCCACTCTTTTGACCAGAGCGAGATCGTGAGTCGGAGTAGTCGTAACCATTGGGATTGCTGGCCTTGACGACCTTGGTGATGAGTTCGGCCATGTTCATCTCGATGTGGAGCTTGACGAGGTATGTCAGAGGATGGAATTGAAGGTAGACGATATCATTGGGAAGAGACATCATTGCAATGAGCAGGACCTTGTTCTGTTAATATAGATAATTGGAACGCGTGAGAAATCCACTTACATCCATTGTCATCGAGACAGCAATCATGAACAAATTGACACGATATAATCGAGTATACTTGGTGAGACCGTTGGCGATAAGGCGAGATCGAACAAGGTAGATGAAGTAAAAGTTCAAACCAGCATCGACAATCAAGAAGATGCATTTCTCAACCCTATCCCAGACGGCGTTGACAGCTATCCATTTGGGACTGATCTGTAATCGGGCAGGGATCCAGACACAGAAAACACTGATATTGATAGCGAGCAGAACAAGGAATACAATGAGCTTGAGCTTCCATGCATTATGTCGGTTGACCATGAGGATCGAGATTCGATTGATGATGATCTGTAGTAGCGATTGGATTTGAATAGCCCAAAGAAGGACTCCAGGCTTGTTAGAATCTGCGCTTTTCGGATCCGATGATGGTACATACCAATGACGAAGAAGACTGGGAAGCCAGGTGGAATGTATTGGCGCAGATACAACCATGTAATGGCACTCATAATCACACTACTCGTCCATTCCATCCAAACCAAGATGAGATAAATATTCGTCCTCGTCCCTCTCTTCCACGATTTAATCGTCTGCTTCGCAGCCTTGGTGCCCGCAAAGATCGACACGCCTAGGGAGAACCCCCAAGCGATACTCGCAATGTTCATATCATTGGTACTCGGCTTATGAAACTCATAGTGATCTGACAACAAAAGACCACCCATCTTAGCGAGTTGGCGAACAAGGAATGTCGATGTAGAGAGGAACAAGAATGCAGGGACTGAGAATTCCTTGGTGCATATATTTGAAGAAAAAGGTGCAGACGCTAGCTCGACTCAGGGGCCACGAGGAGGCGTTGCATCCGTTGGAGCGCACTCTTGCGTCTGAGCCTGGTCCTGGCTGCCTGGATGTTGCGCTTATGCACCGGGATACGGACCGCTGAAGATCCTTTGTGTGGGAGGTTGCATCCCAGTTGTCCGGATCCCCTGAGCTCAATCTCTTTTGGGAGTGTTATGAGTGCAAGGTACCCCGCGATGTGTGATGTTGGTTACAGACGTGCATGTCCCCGGATCAATGGAGTTGAATCAGGTCATTTAAACAGTGTCCTATTGCCTATAGCTCTACGTTCTACTCAATTGATGTATCGACATCTTGCTCTCGCTCCTGTCTTTTGCATCTCCTGGCAATGGCGGATTTGGTCATTTGGTAAATCACTAATCAGTATCTAAAAGTCATTCCTAATCATCACCATTGATAAAAGACCCCGGACGATTATTTGCTTTTGCGGCTCCGCATCTTAGCGTCCATCAACACCCAAGAGGCTGGAACACAATCCCAAGAAATTAGCCTTGATAGACTTGCACTAAGCAAAAGGGGCTTATCGAGAAACTAGCCCCAATTCAAGAAAACGTGGTGTTGGGATGATTAGAGACAGGATGAATCGATCCCGGGCAAAAGGTAGTAGACAGTTCTTGGCTCAAGCCTCATCGCGTGGTCTTGTCAAAATGCCATGTGCTTATGCTGGTCAATGCTGAGGCTTCGGCTCCGCGGTGGATACGGGCCTCAGCCCTGAGAGTGAGACGCGAGTCAATCTATCGAAGCTTATTTTCTACATACATACATAGTCTGGGCTCATACAGATACGTCTCAGGAAACGAAGGAGTATTTGCGATACGAGATGTAAATCCCAATGTTATTTCCCTAGTCTGCGGCTCAGATAAAGTGTTTTTGGCTGTTATTTTGCGGCTCAGCCAACGGCGTAGATGAAGCCAATCGGAACATTTGGACAAAATCCGGTCGCCATGTCAATTAACAATCCAAAATTGGTAAGACTATCTGAATGATGAAATTTTGAAGTCCAATAGTGCTTACGTTGAGTAAACTGTTGGAGACAATGTACCTCATCACTATGACGCGATATTTGCTGGCGTTATGACCCAATAACCAAAACATGAGCTTTGACCATCTCAGCTCCTCAATATGCGTGATTCATATAGTTAAATCCTCAATTCACAGGCAATCGCGTTCACGGTCTCTAAATTACACTCCTTGTAAGAAGCGGTGTCAAAGCTTTATCATTCAAATACTAGATATCGCTGCATAATCCGTAACGCCTTAGTTACCCTTGACACGCTGGTCAGGGCTGCCATCCTTCTTCAGGCCACCGTGCTCAGTGGGCTTATAGTCACCGCCGCTGTTGTCGGAGCTTCCGAGACCCTCGCCAGAGCCGGAAGTCTTTCCGCCCTGCTCGCCGGCCTTGTGGGGGTCGACCTTGCCGTGAGCGAACTCGCCGGTGCCGACGCGGCCGTCAGGCTGACCGTCCTTGCGGAGGCCGTCGTGCTCTGTAGCTTGTTAGACATTGCGATGCGGAGGAGGGCGGAAGGGAAGGCGTACCAGTGGGCTTGTAGTCAGACATGATGAAGTAGTTGTTGGGTTGGTGGAGTTGTGAAGGTGCTTGTGATTGTTGATGAGATTGAGTGTTTGATGATAGTGAATTGGAAGTATTACTTGGAGATTCGTGCTTCTTTTATAAACATCAGTCCTCTCATATTCATCCAGCACGCTGAGACATATGAGCTCATTGACGTCATGGATCGAAGTGATCGAAGTGATCGAGCTGTTTGTTGTCTATTCCTCACCGTAAGCATATTCGTAGATGTCATGACTTTGCTTTGTTCAATTCCCAACGCAATATCGCACAAGAAATTCACGGTGAAATATTGGTGATCGCCCAATGCGCACCCCGCATTCAGACTAGACGATGATGCGGTGTAACTAACAACAATAGCAGCCAAACCCGGGGTATGGATCAATCAGCAAAGCAATTATCGTTTCAAATGGTCAAAATGAATCATGAGCTTGTCATTGATCAGAGAATGGAGTTAGACGGTCTCACTCACGATTTGAAGAGAGATGTTTGCATGGATCTACTAGTCCCAAAGCACAGTCGTTGAATCTCACAAACAAACTTATGATGGCATAGACTATTTAGAATGGGGCTTGTGATTGGCTAGATCGAGATACCCCTGAAGTAGCCGCTCACACAGCCCTATCGTTAACCAGATTCTAGCGATCGCCATGCACCATGACACTTGTATGTCCGGCGCATCTCCTCCGGGTGGCTGACGCTCACCGTTAGACCGCTTAAATTTATGCAAGCACTACAGCATGAGAGTTTATTCATTAGCGACGACGGATTAACTCCGTGCAAGCTGTTTCGAGCTATTGCTCGTGTGCACATGCTTAGCTCAACGAAGCGCTCTCATCATGCTATTGTCGTCACATATTGCTCTATCTACCCGGGACAGCGACACAAGCATACCAGCGCAGGCAGCTGTTTGAGGCCAAACGGCCAAAGTTTAGGCAGCTTTGAGGAGGACTTGTCTTTCAGTCAGAAACTAGTGTCTAGTCTCTAAGATAGTGAAATTTACCGGGAGCAGAAAACTTGCACTGGGCCTTACTAGCCTTAGCGCTGTAACAGCAAGTGCTTGCAAGCCTGGGTCTTCGAGTAAGCTCTGCTCAATTCAATGTCGATGGCTATAAGCTAATGAAACACAATCCAGCCTCTACGGAGTCTTCCATCGCATCAACGGCCTCAAGCAAATTCACTACTACCAGCGACTCCACTACTACTGCCGAGACGACGGCTGTATCTGAGACAACTTCGGTTATCGACACAACCACCAGTACCACTGCCACAGAATCAGTCTCGGAGACAGCTTCTAGTGTTGAGACTTCAACAATAGAAACTTTTATCAGTACTACCGCTGCTGAGTCAACCACCGCCGCAGAAACATCCACAGACTCCACAGCAGAGATCCCTACTACTACGGCATCTTTCATAACACTAGTGTCCTCGGAGACAAGCACCGAGCCTGCTACAACAACCTCGGAGGCTCCTTTGCCCGAAACCACATGCCCATCGAACCCAGCACAGTGCTTCGGCACCTTTCAGATCCAGTGTGGCGTCCTCTACGTTAATCTATCTTACGACAGCCAGGGAACCCTCCAGGAATGCGGCGCCAAATGTCACAACAACCCGTCTTGTGTTATGTTTACTTTTGATCAGGATTATAATTATTGCTATCTGACTACAGATGCTAGTGATAGGCAAGGTACTCTATCGCTTCCAAACTGGGTTAGCGGCACCAGAGGTACCTGTTAAATGTGATGGCAAGACGGTGGTTGACAGTTATAGCTGGGGTTTAATTTCTGAATAAATTATCTTGAGTGTTGTCCTATTATATATCTTTCTCATCTAATATCAATTGTATTTACTGTCAGCTTGGCTGATGCTTTCATTATCTCGACATTGCCAAGCGATGGTTGCATGATGCTTTGGTTTCTTAACTGCCAGCTAATCTCTCAGTGAGCCGGTTACATGTTAGGGCCTAGATTATTACACTGTGGCTCTGTAGCGCTTGTCAATATATCTAATTTACTATTAACTTTGTAGTCTCATAACTGCTTATTTGTAAGGGAGTCCTACTTTAAGTATTTTGAAACCTCACCTTGTAAATTTTATATTTAGTTAGGGCCAATCTATTCTTCTGATACTTTGAGGATTGGACTGGCTAGCCTATTGTGTCATTTCACTTTTCCGTTCTTTCATTTGTTGGCCCGAAACTCAATAATGCCCTGAATGTATTTCAAAGCAACCTTTGGCAAAGCTCTGGTTAGTAATGTGCTCAATTTATGGAGGATTCTTTACAGTAAGAGGTGGTTAGAAGGTAGTCTTTATAGCTTATCTGGACTTCAAAAGGTCTTGGCAGGATACAGCATTGCCAGAGACTATCTTCAAATATATACTTAAGAATCAGAATCAAGAATAGCATGAAACTTATAACAGTATCCAAGTAAAAATAAAATATCTAAATATGAGTAAGGGTTTCTATACTAGGATAATTTCTCGCGCGTTGCCATTTTTTAATTTTTTAGTGTTTAGCTCATGAATGTATCCATGGCCAACTAAGGTGAAGGTAGTATTAATGTCTGCGGAAGCTCCTGGTACCCATTTAGCCTTTAGGGTACCGAGTTTCGAGCATAACTTTGCCCACACATGTTGGTTGACACTACTGTCCTTGTAGTGACCTAATATACCGTCTTTAGTTGAGTGATCTCGAAGTATAAAAGGCAATGAGTGGCCACCAAAGAGTGCAACCCGATCCCCGATCTTAGTGCCTCCTGGGACAAGGCCAAACTTTCCTTTCTGTGTAATGCACCATCGGCGTCCAGGCGCAAGTCCCATACCATGGACCAAGAAATGGCGCATATGTGGTAGCCACGGCGATTCATCGGGGTTTCCTCCATTTATAAGGTACGTCCCATGACCAAATACTGCTGTAAAGCCTTGGCGGAGGCTTTCTACTTCGGCGGCTGGCTTGGTACTTAGAGTGCCACAACTCAGGGTCTGGAGCATGATTTCCACTGCCTGCTCCCCTTGGACTTTCTGTTTTATCAAGAGGTTACCACCCTCCCATAGGAGGGCAGCTACTGCAGAAAACGTTCCCCATGTAAGGTTGCTAGGCATAGGTGTGCTTAGGTACTTCATGGTGTCAATTATGTGGCCCTTGATTGCCAGTTCCGAACCAGACAACCGTATCTTGGGAGCTTTTTGCTCATCAATACCGCTAAACAGAGCCGGTATTTCGTCGTACAGAGATGATTCATCTCTATCACGCGACCAATCCTGGGAAGATATCAGCAAATCAATCTTTGTATTTCCAGTTGCAAGTGTACTTACGGGTACCCAAGAAGGGATATCCAAGGTTTTCGACACTCTGCTATCAACTTGATAGAGCATTGATATTCCCTGACCTCGCTCAATGAAGAATTGGGCAAAAGTCTGATAAACCTCTTCTACACTTTGTGAGTATGTCACAAGATGAAGGAAATCTGAGCCATCGGCTGCCATGCCAAGGAGCCCAAAAATCTTGTCGCGAAGATTAGTTGCCTGTTTGCGACGGGCAAGATCCAACATATGAACCAAAGGAACTTGTTTGGTCAGATGGCCGTCTGCCCCACGCATTTGGCCTCGCTGGTTGATCAGCCCGATTACTGCCCAGATAGCGGGTGGTGTACTTATGGACGCACTAAAATTATCTTTCGTCACGGAGTACAGAGCTGAGTTAGTGCTATACTTTCTCAAGTATAGTATACATTGGCCAACCATTTCAAGCTCAATGCCGACATTGGAGTACCATAGAGTGATTGAGCTTGCCAGTGAGGCCTCTTGGACGATCCAAAGGCGCTGAAAATATGTCGAGTTGAGGAGTTGTCGCCAATGTGTCCATGCCTCGTCATCTTCTCTTGGAATGCCATGATCCTCGAGGACTTTGGTTGACGGGCTTGGCAACCTGACTTCGTGAAGATTTCCAGTCATCCCAGCTCGGTAATTTTCAAATTCTGACACCAAAGCGGACATAATGTTGGTTCCGGCATCAGGGCTTGGTTGCCCCTCTTCCTGATAGGATTCTTCCGGGGGAGAGACCGGGGATTGGCAACGGTCGCCCGCTATGATTATCTTTTGCATGAGCTGTAGCAGTTCAACGCCTCCGGTCATTTCTTTCCGTCCCAGGTCTCCATGTACATGATCCGCCTTCTCATAAATTCGAGCCATGAGCTTTACTTGAGCCTCACGCTCAGCAACGTCATTCTGGTTGATACAGATTGCATCAACCCAAAGAAATCGACTTCCTGATAGTAGATGTTGCTTTATCACATGAACAGTTTCGTCGTCAAAATCTTGTGGAGTAGTAGCGCCAGTTCCTAAAATACTAAATGCCTGTCGTAGCCGTAGTAGAGCAGTGTAAAGATTTTCTCCGACATGAAAAGGGTTGCCATCAATAAAGATCTGGTGCGAGTTTTTCTGGTCGCCCCATACATATGATAGCGCTGTGTATCCTTGGAAAAGGTGCAAAATAGTGTGACTAGCTGTTTTCATCAAAAGGCCCGGAATTTCGCGGTCTGAGTCGGATTCTTCGTGTTGCAGACGTGATCTCTGGGTCACGGTTGGTTCTTCACCTGAAACAGGCAAAAGAGGGCAACCCCCATCAGATACTTTCCAGTCATCGTCTAGGTCAATGACCAGCTGGAAGCAGCGGATGGGATCATTGCTCTCTCCTGGGGTAAGTAAGATAACTCGGGTTTGTGTTGGAGTTGTGAGAGGGTGATACGGGAAATCCTTATTTAAACTCATAGTGTTGTTTGTATTCGAGGCTTGTGGCTCAGAACTTGTATTAGTGAAGAGAACTTAGTTTCCAGTAATGTAGTGATAAATATACGATCAGAGCTTGAGTTTACTGGAGTTGAGGATTCCCCCTCTTTTAGGCAACACTGCTGCGCCGCTGACCCTTAATGGCGCAGACAGGGCTATGCTGGTATGGCGTTTATGCACTGTCACCCATAATCTGAATACCTTACGACACAACAAAACAAACATACAATTAGAGTGGAACACAACATGGGACCGAATTGATTTTAAGATTGAGACTATCCTTACAGAACCTAGTATGCTTTACAACACAAATAACCTCACCAGCAAACTCGACAGTGTCTTGCTGGATCGGCCTTGTCTTTAGACCATTGCCAGGTCTTTAGCGAAATGATATATGGGGCGATACACGAGATTTCGTTCAATACTTGATGGGAAATCACACTCTTTTTGTTCTAGCGTCTTGGCAGTATACAGTGCAGCTAAGTATCCGTCCGCAGCACGCCTACATCAAGAACAAGAACATCATGGTTACCGAACAGCTTCGGGTAATTGCAGTGGCTCTGCAATGGTCTCAAACTGACTGGGAATCTCAAAAACCAGGCATTTCACATAATTGGGCAGCGGCTGTTCATGAGATCTTGAAGCCAGAGTTCATAATGTCGTTGCCAGAACATCAGATCAGAACGATACCCTCTCCTGAGGAGTTTCTAAAGGGCGTCTGGACTTGTCAAATACGATTAAGAACATCGAAGCATGGTCAAATGAACCATTGGGATTTGACCTCACCCGATCAATTCCAGGCGGATCGTAAGAAGATGATCATGCGCTCAGAAGGAGCCCGAGGGTTCGCCAGAAGGCTATTTGGAAAGTCTTGATTTTATTGTTGCTGCGCATATACCGTTTGAATTATTGAAATATTGAACAATCATACTTAATCCTGCTTCCTTCCAACGATACCACCCTTCTTCAGACCAAGCCACACTACAATGGTGACAGTGCTGCAGCTGGCAAAAATGGTCCAAAACGCAGCTCGATACCCTTTCATCAAAGCTTCTTGGCGTTCCGTGATATTAGAGTGCTCTGTAACTGACGCAGCGATTGCAGCAGTGATGGCTAAACCGACTGAGTTGCCAAATTGAGCTACTTCATTAAAGACACCACCGGCGAGGGACTGCATCTCCGGGGGATAAGCGTCGGAAATTACGAGGTTCGACACAGTAAACAGTACTATTTTATGTTAGCTTGACCAGATCACGGCGATCAAGCTTACCATCTGGATTGACGGGTGAAAGGAACATGGCCCAAAACGGAGCAAGCCAGTAGTTCTCGCCGACATCAACTGTCGCCATTAGGGGTGCAGCTACCATTGTCACTAGTGCTGAGACAACAGCCAATGTGCGAACCTTTACTCTGGCTATGAGAAAGCCGGTTATGATATTGACCGCTACACCCATGATGACATGAGGTAAGAACCTGAGGGAGCTTTCTAGAGCTGACAGACCTTCAACCTTTTGGAAGCTATGGGACCAGAGTCAGTAGGTGATCGAGTCTGTATCTCAAGGGACTCACTATAGAGTTGTGAAATACTCGATACCATTCAGCGAAGCCCAACACAGGAATACAGCGATGCAAACTGATGTAAAAGACCGATTCTTCCAGAGACTGTTGGGTATCAGGGCTGGCTTTCCGCGCTTAACTTGATAATCCATCCAAAAGGGAAACGCGGCCAACAGAATAATGGCAACGGTCAACAGAGCAATATTTTGCGGGTCATCCAGCCTTTTATACGATGACGAGATCATGGCAAGAACATAGAGCAGCATGCCGAGTGCAACACTCATAGTGGTCGCTCCAACCCAATCAATCTCATGCATCAAGCGCGTCGTCCACTTTCGCTCGGAGGGTGTGTACACAGATGGCAAAGACCAGATCGCGCCTGTGGATAGACAAAAGTTGATGATTGCGCTCATGTAGTAGGCCCATCTCCAGCCGATTGTATCGGTGAAGATACCTCCAAGAACAAGGCCGAGAGCGTAGCCAAGAGGACTGCCCATGCCGTTGATCGCGAACGCAACGTTTCTCCAAGGTCCTTTGGGGAAGGTATTAGCTATCAAACTGACGGCGGTGGGCAAGCACATTGATATAGAAGCCCCCAGTAGAGTCCGGAAGAGAATGACCTGAATGCCCGTCAGAGCAAGGCCAACAGCCAGTGTGAAAGCTACAAAGAGAAAACTGCCCGTAATCCACATCAGTTTGGCCCCAACGACATCGGCGATGGCACCAAAGATGAGTAATAGACATCCAGCTGCAAGCGCATAAACAGCCGCAGGCCAGAGGATGAGGTTCTCGGAGAGTCCAACATCGTCAGCGATCTTGGGAAGCGCAGCGATGAGAATGCCTGAGCCCATTGTGTTGAGAAAGCTGATGCCCGCAAGAGTGACGATGACGATTACGCCTCTTGTTTTGGATATCCCCAGGCCATTCGAGTCCTGCGCTCTCGGGGTATTTTCTTCTTCGGGGGCTGGGGGGTTCAACTGCGCGTCGCTGCCATTGCTGGCGCTGGCTTGATTGGCTGTTCTTAGCTTCGCTTTAGGATTGAGGGGTTCCAAGGGAATGATGCCCCCGTGGATTGAGGCAGCGCCTGTGTCGGTCGTGATATCAAAGCTGCGATCCATTTTGCGTTGTTGCAGTCGGGACTTGACGATGGCGACGTGATATCGATGTCAAGATAAGCTCTTTTAAGTAGAAACTTGGGTCGCATCGTTTGATGGTAAGCAGCGTCATAGTTTACTCGAAGGGCGCACTTCAGGCTGACAAATGACATCAGTTTGCAAGGTTCGAATAACTCAATTGGATCTGTCGCACATGTAGGAAAATCGCCAAGCATTCTTTGACCTTGTTATAGCAACGTCATTTATGAGAGTTCGATAATATTCATCCGCGCGCCAACGGATACCTGAGCGGTTTGGCGACCTGTGTAGGCTGTTAGACTGGCAGCAGTGCTAAAGCTTCAGTGGGCGACCCTCTAGAAATGCGGGTGGCCAGCTAGGGTCAGTTTAGAGAGGCATTGAATCACTATCGTTACTTCTATTGTAGCTCAAAGAGGCACCAAAGATTGCTCAAGAGTATTTTGATTCTTCTTCTATAATCTGGCAACTAATAACGGACAGCAGCGCGAACAATCTCGACCATGGATATATGCTAACGACAAAACAATACACCTTACGCCTTCTTCAGCGAACCAGCAAGCTGCCCAACCTCAACACCGTTAATCTCCTCAGTAGCCTCATGTTTCTCCTTCCACTCCTCAACCAATCCCTTAAAATCAGCAGGGAGATAAGGCGAAGTAAGTTCCTGGAAGCGGCTCCCCTTGCGGTGTGTCTCGAGTCCCATATCCTTCATAAGCATGTTGCAATAAGGCAGACCCTCAAACACAAGATCAGGAAGATCAGCGCCGTAACCACAAGGATATCGCCACTTGCCCCATTGAGTATGAAGCATAATCTCATCCGTAATCTCCTTGTCGGATTTAGGAATGCGGTCGATCTTGCCGGCGAGGAAAGCGGCGATCCAGTGGCCTTGGATGGTTGCGCATGTGGCTGTGCTGACGCTCGAGATCATGCCGGCGAAAGCCAAGTCGCGGGTCTTGACCATGCCCGAGGGAATCATGAAGCGGTAGTAGCGGAGAGGGTTGGCCTCCTTGGGCTTGACGTTGAGCTCTGGTTGGTTCTTGAGGCCGGGGTAAAGAGAGAGGACCTTCTCGTCGGCGGCTTGGGCCAAGGAGCGCTTCTTCTCGGTGGAGTAGGGAAGACCAAGCTCATCCTCTGCGAACTTGATAGTCGACTCCTTCTTCCAGCCAGTTGAGCAGATAATGGCGTCGGTGTCAATAACGTTGCCAGAAGCCAGAACAGCTCGGTTAGGTTCCAATGACTCAATGTCGTCAATGTGGACTCTGATCTTTCCCTGCTTAACAAGATCAAACAGAGGGCTGTCGTAGTTCAAGATACTAAGTCCACTACCGATCCAGAAAGCAGAGTGCCAAGGCTTAAGCTTCGCAAGCTCAGGATGAGAGTCGTAGCCAATAGCGCCAGTTACATCGTTGCTAAGAGTCTTCCAGAAGTTGCTAACAAGGAATCGGCCGACAGAAGTTCCATGGAGGAAGTTTCGCACAGCAGGGTAACCGTCTTCTTGACCCCAAGGGCAGGGACTGAACCAAGTCATCCATCTAATGTTGAGCAACTGATCAAGTCGCTTCTTGAGGGGCGTGACGAAAGGAGGAGCGATCCAGACTGGTCCGTTTCCTGTAGGGCGAACAACCAAGTCGACTGTTGCGCCATCTTGGACCAGTGCGTAAGCAACATCAAAGGCAGACTTAGCACCACCGACAACGATAGCCTTCTTGACGTTCAGGTTAGGAGCCTCTTTACAGAAGTCCTTGGCGTGGAAGAGAGGAGCACCGAACTTCTCAGCGTTCTTATACTGGGGCATATTCGGTGTTGATGTAAGACCAGTAGCCAGCACCAATCTCTCGGTAGTGATACTTTCTGTTCCCTCGGGGGAAGTAACACTAACTCTCCAGCCAGCATCTCCATTTCGTTCCACCAGGTTCACAGAAGTGTTGAACTGGATTCGGTCGTGAAAGTCGTAGTGCTTAGCAAAGTCGGTGAGGTATCGGTGGAGGACTGTTCCGGGGATATGGCTGTTGGGCTTGACGCCGTATGTGCTCTCTGCCATTGGGAAATCGGGATATTCGTATGTGCCCTTCATGTTGTTGGACTTGAGACCGGGATACAGACGGTTCTTGGACCAAGTGCCACCACATGACTCGGCGGACTCGAGAATGGCGAGGTTGGCGTGGGGGCTGATTTGTCTGATGGCTTTTGCGGCGGCCAGACCGAACCATCCTGACTTGTTAGTTACAAACCTATGATGAAGCGTATAGGATGGGATGCTTACCGGCGCCTACAACCACGACATCATATGATTTAGTCATGTTGTCTTGATGAAGATGGAAGAATGAATGTTGAGAGGTAAAAGGCAAGATCGTGTATCCTCTATTAGTTGAAAGAAGCAAGTATGATGATGCAGACAGCCAAGGGGGCGAACCAAGGGCCTTCTATATCTATCCAACCACAAGCGTCGGGTATCCCCAAACGTCAGTTTCACCCCAAAACCTCGTCTAATCTCCAACTGACAACTCGGCTGAACCCCTACAACAACCTAACAACGTGTCGGAACGATATCTCAACTGCTGTACGACTGTAAACAAGGAATGCCGATAACACTAGCTTGGGTTCTACCCCAGATTCGACGTTCCGTTATCCCCATTCCGTCCCCATGTATCAATTGCCTTATCTGGGGTAATCATCGCTACGGAACGACATGATAGCTTGAATAAGTGTTCCGAACCCTGTAAATGGTGTATCTAATACATATTAGTGACGCAGGAACAGATATGACTCGCTAAAATTGACTCGGTTATCATGCTTAGCTCCAATACTAACAGCTCATCGTGCGGCTACGGACTTTCCGATCGGAAGTTCCGAAGCTGGAGCCTTTATCTCAGATCTGTGATAAGACTTGTCAAAAGCGGGGCCCGCGATAACCCCTCGTATCATAATCTGGGGTTTACCAAGCTTCGGCGGAGTTCCGCTCTACGTACTTGACATTCTAATTGACTATCTATATATTGTTTCTTCGAGCAGCGCCTAGACCATCTTTTCACCCCCAGACTCAAAATCAACCAATCAGTTTTCACAATGTACGCCGACATCTCAAAGCCTCCTGCTCCTCTTCCCCAGGCCAAGCCTGAGACTGTTGGTGAGGGGATTACTCTTCTGCCTCCACTTTCGAGACGGGGTCATGGACCTGGTCTTGTTATTCTGAGTCCTGATTCTGAGAAGCATTTGGACATCATTGAGGGTGTTCCTTCTGCTCTATTGAAGTGGGCTGAGGAAGGGTATGCTGTTGTTGAGATACAAGCAAAGGCATTCAAGAGAGATGCTGGTGAGGTGTTGGGCGACGCTTTGAAGGCTTTGAGGGGTTGTGAGCAATTGGAGAAGGATAGTAAGATTGGACTTATTGGTTAGTGAGTCCATATGTTGGTCGGCGACACGATACTAATTCTCCGACAGCGTATGACCCCAAGCTATGGAACCAGGTAGCCGGGTCAGTCAACGACTCTGGTCTAGCAGGTGCCGTGATCTACGCCAACGACGCAGATCTCGCAACCCTGGAGAAGTCCAGCATCCCTATCCTGCGCCACATCGCAGGCCGCACAGCCATAATCGAGAGAAGTGACGGCCTCACAACATACTCATACTCCAGCGCAAAGTCTCATCTCATGGCAACGCCATTCCAAGATGACTTTGACTACTGGACTGAGTCTCTATCGCATACAAGAAACTTGACTTTCCTAAAGCCGCTTACCAATGGTCCATACTTTGATCTTGAGGCTATATGGGATGAGCATACGTACTATGAGTTTGCGGACCGCTCGGTTGAGCATACCATGAGCACTATGGTTGATCAGCCATACGTTAACCACGTACCTACTGTAAGTTCATTGCAGCTTTTCAACAAAGAGGTTGATTGTAGATGCTGACGTTGGTCCAGCTTACCGGTGGCATTGGCCGCAAGTCACTTACAACATTCTACCGCGATAACTTCATCTTTCAAAATTCAGACGACACAGAACTTGAACTCATCAGCCGCACAATCGGTATTGATCGCGTAGTCGACGAATTCCTCTACAAATTCACACACAACAAGACAATCGACTGGCTGTACGTCACTTCCTGTCTCTCTTCGTATCTATCACTAACGTCCCAGACTTCCTGGTGTTCCACCAACCGACAAGAAGATGGAAGTCCCCTTCACAGCAGTCGTAAACATCCGCGGCGATCGCCTCTACCATGAGCATATCGCATGGGATCAAGGTACTGTTCTTGCGCAATTGGGCTTGATACCACAGTATCTGCCCTTCCCGTATCCTGTTGCAGGACAGAAGGAGGGTGCCAAGTATGAATATCGTGTGCCGGTGACGGGTCTTGATACAGCAGCGAAGATGAGGGATAGGAATTCGGTGGCTTCGAATGAGATGTTTAGTTACAAGGTTCGGGAGGTTTAAGCTTAGTGTAGCATTTTGACAGTAGCATTAGTTCGGCGTCAATTGATTTCATGACAATACTAGACTTCTTCCCGCGGGTAGTATTCGGTCCCGGGTCCCGAGATATGACGACAGCTTTGCCCCACTCCCGCGGGGTCTTGACTTAACATTCGAGATTCGCGTGAAGCGTTGAGCCTCATCAATAGTGGAGGGATGACAGCCAATGGAATTGGTGTCTGTATGATGAGACGAAATTATATAAGACTATTGGCCTGTGAGTCTTGCAGTTTCTGACATGTCAAAAGTACAAATGCTTGGGGACGGTGCCAGAAACCACCCAAGAGTGCCCTGGTGTTCGCATTTGTTTTCAAATCTCACCAACATAGTTGCGGCAAGATCTTGTCATACAGCCACCATTACAACGCAATTACCAACAGTTTAAGACATCGCCACCACGGGTGACTATGAGGCGTTTATGTCTTCCAGCTGTCCCCTTTCACCTGCATCTCTTGACTCGGCCATGCCGTCAAATGCGATAAACTGAATCATCTACCCTGCACCTTTCCAACCAACCAATGCAGCGGATGGTCTTCCGAAACCGGGATTGAATGATAAGGGTCTTTCAAACTGATAATGTCTGATTGGCCTCAATACCGCTCATGTAAGCCGTTGGCCACGCCTAAACCGCATCGATAGAAGTCTGCTACTTATCTCGGCAGCTAAAATTATGGGAGATAAGAAGTAGAAGCTTAGTCTCGCCGATCTCAGTCTAGTCAGGTTTACCCCGCATGGGTCCAAGGTGAAGACCGACGCTAGTCATGATTGACCCAAGATAAATAATCAACGCGGTGTTTCTTCACCTTTTTGCCCCCGAGTTTCCGCTTTTCTCACCTCTGACCCGACTTCCGACATACTCGAAAGAATATTGAATGAGACGACAGACTCAATTAACTGGTTATACTGGTTCACTCATCAACGCGACGCGACAAAGGGGGCAGACGGACCAACCCCTGCTTTAGCCATGGCCCAGGCACGTGAACCCAAAGGAGTCAAGAAATCCAGCACTTCAACCGGAGAAACCGGAAAACGGAGGACACCCTATGCTCTGCGCGCATGCGACGCATGTAGACGACGCAAGGGAAAATGCGACGGGCGACAACCGTGCAGACACTGCTCAAGCCGGAACCAGAATTGCAGTTACAGCAGCAGTCTCGAGAACAATAGCTCCAGCCTTGATAGCGACGATTGGCACCCCGCTACAGCGACAGCAGCGCCCGCCATCACTGACCCGATCCCTGCGACTACGAACCATGATTGTGCGACTTCGGGGACTTCATGCCAGACGAACCAAGCTGCGATCGTTGACATGCTCTCGAGTCTTCAGGAGCAATTGAATAATTTGGCGTCGCAAGTGCAATATTCGAGTAATCAGGAACAAACAAATCTTCCATCGCCAATGACTATGATTGCTGCGACACGGCCCAGCGAACATATTCCCAGAACAAATCCCAACATCATACCCATCATCAGCCACAGTTACACTGAATCCACCCCTGATGACCAAACCTCAACGCCAAAATCCTCCCGAACAACAGCCTCCCAACATTTCTACGGCCCAACATGTCCAGACTACGCATTGAACGTGGGACAATTGAAGCTCCGACGGAATAGCTATCCAGGTCCACCACTTCAGCAAAAGCAATTGCAACTGGCTAGTATTCACGAAGACGACGCTTCCGATGAGGCGGATCAGAACGATGGGCAAAATACACAATTTTCTGCGTCGCCGCGGACAATCGACAAGGGCGATCCAGCTATGCTTTTGACGTTCCGCTCAATTATGGGGTTGCAGGAGACCACGCAGCTTTTGTACATTTATCAAGAGGTTGTCGGTGAGCTTCATCCCGTTGTTGATATTGATGCGCTCATCATGCAGACGCGTTCGTGGTATGCGGAAGCCGATGCTGGAATATGGGATGTTGTGGCGTCGAGCACTGGAGCTGCTACATATGAGTTGCTGTTGATACTGAACCTGTGTTTGGCTATTGCTTTGAGGGCTGATGGGAACCCGTCGAGTTCGAATACGGAGACTTTGTTAAGGGATAGCTTTCAGGACGCTGTTAATGCGAAGTTGGCTGCGCCTGCTAACAGCATTCAGCATGCGACCATCATATTCCTCAAGGTATGGTATTACCACTATCTAAAATGGAAGATTTACTAATTCAATGGCAGGGCTGGTATGACTTCTTCCAAGAGATGCCCCGCTCAGCCTGGCGCATGTGCGGCATCGCAGGTCGCATGCTCATGGAACTCGGCCTCCACAACGCCGAAGTTTTTAGACATACCGTCAAGACCGAGGCTCAACGCACAGAAGCTTGCACTCTGATCAGCAGTATCGTCATCCTCGACCGGCAATGGAGTTATGCAACTGGTCTACCGACACACTTCCAAGACAAGAGCTTCAGCTCCATGTCTACATCGTCCGTCAAGAACCCATACCTCAAAGCCATGCTCTCCTTCATCCTCATAAGCGACCGTTTTAGCGAACCTATATCCAACGCTGCAAAGGGAGAAGGCTACAACGATGAGAACTCATTTGAGCTTATGAGCTTTCAGATCGAGCAGTGGAGAAAAAAGGCCGTTGGTGATTACACTGTTGCGAATTGTCAAACATGGCATACGGACCCGTCGACCCGTCCGCCAACATGGACCATCTTACTAAATCTCCGAGCGGAATCCGTTCGGAGTCAGCTCCTCAAGCCGTTCTTCTTTTCAGAGTTGGATATTGAGATCACCAAGAAACACGTTCGATCAGCGACTGATCGGGTTTACGATATCATCCATGTTCTGCACACGCTTGACGCGACTACGGATATCTACCGCAAGCAACATCCATACTACCAGCATATCCTCGCATGCACCGCTGGTCTAGCATTTCTGCTCATCGCGTTCATAAAGCAAAACAGAGCAACAATGCTTCCAAGCCTGACCCCCGATCTCATCGAGTCTCTCGGCGGTAGTTTCAGCATGTGCGTAACGCTCACAACAAAATACACGCACCGCTCGCGCTCCGCACGTCGTCTGGCCAAGCGTCTTATCGAAATGCGACGTAATCTTCTCAGCCTGGGAATTCTCAACCCCGCGAGCCCAGGAAGCCACGAAGGTCTAGATAACGTTACAGAGTCAATCAGACGGGCGAGTCTTGCACAGCCAGTTGGAGATTTCCAGCCGTATACGGAGTACTCGCCGCCTTTTAATAACGGGGTTGTTCCGGGGGGATTTGTGGCTGGGACGGTAATTTCGGATACGGATATGCAGATGGGTTGGGAGGATTCGTTAAGGTTGCAGTGGCCTATTGGGGATGTTAATCACATGTTTTCGGAGAGCATTTTTTGATAATGGCTAGCGTTAGGAATGAATTATGATGATTATGATCCCGTAGCCGATGATTTGCTGTTCCGTGACGGTGAAGATAGCGGGTATGGGGTCCAGGAACGGATCCGGGCGCTTTGCCGATTCAGGGTGCGGTATCCGCATCGCGGGCCGCTGGTCAGCTGACGGCTTATCACTTGAGTCTTGAGGCTCAAGGCGGGAAAGGTATCTCAGTTATCTGATAACAACTGACTTGGCTATCAGTGGCGTCGGTTGCCAGTTGGCAATACCAGTATTGCGATAGCCATGTTGAGGGATACAAGGTGAAGACCGAGACCCCTTCCGACTCCTCATCCACGATGCAGCTGTATGTTATGGAACACTCAGTTGACGAGAATAACTTAGAGTTGTAGAAATAATGGTTGCAGACATAAATGAACTCAATTTGATATAATTCTCAACGCTAAACCCAACCTAGTTGTTCTCATAACTAATCAATCCATCAATAGTACCAGCATGCAATCCGCCAGTGATCGGAATATCCGCTGCAGTAGTATGTCTCGCCGCATCACTCAACAAATAAATAACCGCCCCCGTAAGATCATTCTGCGTGCTCAATCTCTGATTCGGCGGCGCCAACCACATCTGTTCTCCCTCCCTCTTACTCTTAAGCTCACGAACAGTTCTCGTCATCTCAGAGTCCACAAAACCTGGTGAGATCGTGTTCACCCTGATCCCCTTTGGTGCTAGCTCAACGGCCAAGGCTTTGGAGAGCATGAGGATACCGCCCTTTGAGGCGTTGTATGCCGCCATGCGGTAGCCGGGAAGGCCAATGTGTGCGGATTGAGAGGCGAGGAGAACCATGCTTCCGCCTGTGCCTTGCTTGACCATCTGGCGGGCCGCAAGCTGAACCACGAAGAATGTTCCCCGGACCTATCCCCATTAGTGTAATTCAGCTTGGCACAGCGGATAACTTACATTGATGTCTTGAATGCGGGTAAACTCCTCCCAAGTCTGATCCAAGAACGGCTTATCAATAGCGATACCCGCAGCGGGTACAACACCGTCAATAGTCTCAAACTCCTTCAGCACTTTATCGAAAGCAGCATTGATGCTCTCTTGTGACGTAACATCCGTTTGGATGTAAACAGTCTTGGCGGAGAACTTGTCACTCAACGTGCTGAACTCGGCAGTAGGTTCTTTCTGGATATCCAACACAGCGACATTGCCGCCCATTTCGCAGATGGCTCGCGTGCAAGCGAACCCAATGCCTTGAGCTCCACCGGTGACGATGTAGTTTCGCCCGCGGAGCTCAAACATGGGACGGACATCTTGGAGAGCGTCTGTAGCCATATTGATCGAGTGGGTATGATTTGAAGGTAATAGTGTGATAGTCAGTTATTCTGTATAGATTGGGCTTATTCGATGACAGTATTCCTTATAAATGCCGTGGCTACATCATCTTATCGGCTCTTTACTTATCATCTACTGAACCATGGCCGACCCCGGAATGTGGATAGTGACCCACCTTCCGGCCTTCGGAACGGTTACGGACCATTCCGTTTATAGCAAAGGTCCAAGCTGAACCAAGTTGATCATGGGACTGACTGATGTTATCAAATAACTGATTGGAGTAGGAGGAATTATCGTATTTATGCATGCTCTATTGTTCCATGTCTTATCGTGGCAATTGGGATCCTCAACGACGTGACTCCATCAGCCGAAACAATATCGAAAATGGCCTCTCATCCTCCTGCTGCGTGCTGCACTATCGCCAACCTCCATGAGTAAGTAAATCTCAAAGTTATATCTGTAATCTTGTCAACTAAGACAATTTAGGGGTACCCCCAAAGGTGATGTTGTCAAAGTCGGCAATGTCACTGGATATCTAGCAAAGCCGTCTCAAGAGTCCAAGCAGGCTGTTCTATACCTCCCAGACATCTTCGGTATCTGGCAAAACAGCAAACTTATGGCCGATGCATTCGCTGCAGAAGGCTACACATGTCTTGTTGTTGACACCTTCAATGGTGATCCAGTGCCATTGGAGATGCCTGAGGGCTTCGACATAATGAAGTGGCTTGGTGAGGGCTCCGATGGAAAGAACCCCCACACGGCGGAAGCTGTGGATCCTATCGTTGTGTCTGGTATTGAGTACCTCAAGAGCATTGGTATTACTCAGATCGCTGCCGTTGGATACTGCTTAGGAGCAAAGGTTTGTTCCATATCAAAGCGTGAAGTCTTCCAGACAGCTAACAACTTACAGCATCTCATCCGTCACTACAAGGATGGCATCAACGTTGGTTTCATTGCCCATCCCTCGTTTGTCGAGTCAGAGGAGCTAGCTGCCATCACCGGTCCTCTTTCCATCGCAGCTGCAGAGCTCGATGACCTTTTTACAGTAGAGAAACGTCATGAGAGTGAGGGCATCCTGTCCAAGTCAAAACAGGACTTCCAGATCAATCTGTTCTCGGGAGTTCACCATGGCTTCGCTGTCAAGGGGGATATGAAGGATAAGAGGCAATTGTTTGCCAAGGAGCAAGCGTTCAACCAGGCGGTGTCTTGGTTTAAGAGGCATTTTGAGTAGAAATAGGTAATACCGGTTTCCAGATAGAGCAAACCTCTGCAGCAACAGCCTACGAATTGAAATATTATAAACCGCTGATGATCGACTTACACGCTCAATATACCAGTCCACAGTGAGCTAATAATCATCAATACAATCTGCCCAAGATGCTATTTACAGAAATCTGGCAAGGCCTCTGTCGCGTTCCCTTCAGCACATGCGATTGCCAAAGATAACTCATATGACTTGACCGATACATCAAGCGACTTGACGCTGACATCCAATGCTTTCTTAGCGAGTACCAAGCCAGCCACTCCAAACACGATGCTGATGACGGTGAGTAGCAAGACCACTGCGGCAGCCCAGAATGTAGAATACTCGAGGAAATTACTCCTGTCGGGTCTCAAGCGTAACTGAGACCATCCGCTGGGTCCTTGTTCCCAGACATCCAGTAACTGTGAGATCTCTGTTTCCCAATGTGAGAAGTCTCCAAGTGATAATGATCGCTCGCGGCCAAAAGGGATCTTGAGGAACTTTCTTCCTTCTCTCGATAAGAATGCCTTGGTGTCCTTATCGTCCGGGAAAAGCAATTTGATTGTGTCAACCGCTTCGCGTATAAATTCGGTTGGAAGTGGACAGTCGTCTGGGTATGCAAGATGATTTCGTAAGACAATGCCGTGCTCAAATATTGTAACCTGTTTATATTCCCACTCGATACTGAGATGCCGCGTCAGGTCGCTTGTCCACTTCACTTGGAAGCCGTAGTATCGAGTAAGGTTTGTAATCGAGAAGCTCTGAGAAATCTGTCGGGCTGCGGTTTCAGTTTCAGGATTTTCTCCTGACGGATACCAGTCTTGTATCATTAGACTCAATGGCATGGTCTTTGGCCACCGATAAGAACTTGCTGAACTGGACGTTGAATGCTCGATATGGATCATTATCCAAATCCTTATTGCCATATCGGCTGATCTCATAGTTTCATCTGATGAGTTTGCGAATAAGTCGGACTTTTTCTTGTAGGCGTGTTCTCGAATTTGATTGATAATAGATGCGAGTTCGTCAATGGATTTTGTGGTGTAAAGAATCGACTTCCGTTCAATCAAGCTTATTTGCTCCTCCAAGAATAAGAAGTATCTGTCGTATAGATCCATGTAGGTATCGAAGTCGGTTCGAGTCATTCGTGGCCATATCTTATGGAGAATTCCATATTTTCTATCACTACTCAGCTCCCGTATAGCCATTTTTCGAAGTTGCGTCGTGAGGTTAGTGCCACGATATTTCACCGTGTGGCATCGCCCTGTCCGGCCCAAAGCTTTCGCGAGCTATAAAGGTAAACAGTGAGATTCGGCTTGATTTACCACGCAGTTATAATTAAAATATGAAAATTGGGCAGAGAGATAAAGGCCCAAGATGATACTGCGATAGACAAATGAGATGTATATCGCTGTTTCTTGGTCTTGGGCTCCCTCTTCGAGTCATACTCAGTCAGTCTGCCTTGGCAAGCCACCTGCCACCTTATGCAGGCGAGATTGGTTCGAACGACACTTTGGTATTGAACTATTACTTCCGCGTGGCCGTGGCTTGCATGTTGAACCGGGGTCTGAACCAATAATAAGAGTCGCATGTCTTGCTAGGCTCTCTCGCTATCGGCACTGCGGCTGACGAGCCCCGCGTTGCTTCCTGACCATGCCCATCTTCCATTTTGAAACCTTGCATCAACAAGGTTGGAGAACAAAAAGTCCTTGAAATGTCTCCGAGACCTAGGATCTCGCCTCTGTTGCTATGTTAAGCATGGCATCTACTTCCTCAGAGACCGAGGTATACATTACACCACCAACAAGTCCATCACAAACAACAACATGCCAGTTTCCTGGGCACATTGTAGTGCAACCCAGCTTCCTTGATCTTGAATTTGATGAAGGTCGCTTTTCACTTCCAAATAAGGCCAGGGGCATATGTTGCTCAGTCAAGAATGTCTGGTATTCCAAGCAGCATTGGCCTGAGCAGTCCCAATACAAACATCTTTTCGAACAAGCCTCAGAGACATGGGAAAAGCTCGCACCCGAGTTTAATAGAATATGGAATTCAGTATGGAGGAGATCGCTTGCCACAACGCCATGGACCGTTGAACTACGGCTTGCAGGTGTACACCAGCCCGGCGGAGAACGGGTTGTTGTTAAGCCGAGCGTCTGGATCAGGAGCACGGATGAGGCTATTCGCAGCAGTACTGTTTGGAAGAAATTACAGAAGGAAGTTCGCAAACTAGGCCTCGACTCAGCGCAGTACGCGTCAATATTCGCTGAAGGTGGATTGAGGTCAGCAAATGGTCCCGCATCTGTCCCATGGGATCAATTGGATTTGCGAAAAGGAATCAAGTTCGGATATGACTTAACATTACATACCCACGTTTCCTGGTGGGCCGTGAACGGACCTTATGAGTGTGGTGAGATCTGTTTGACTACAATTGTGAAGTACGGAGAGATAGTGTATCAGGAAGTATCACGTATCGGTGGTGTGTTGTCCATCAATGCTTCGCACGAAGCAGGGGTTACCTCAGGACACACCATGCTTCTTTACTTCTTGCAGAACATGGATCAGTCGGCGAAGACGAGTATAACGGATTCGAAAGATACAAGTAGCAGCAGCTATACTTCCAGTTCGAACTCCTCTGCAGAAGAAGATGATGGGCAAGACAGTAGCGATGAGTGCGAGCTCGTGGAAAACGATACCGACAGTACAGACCCCGTTCCTGATCTAGGTCATATCGATCTTGAGAAGATTGGTACCTGGGGTTCCAGTGAGCCTATCAGGAATGATCAACTTCATCAAACAGGTTGAAGTCGACGTTTCGACCAAACCCTCATTTGTGGAGCTGATGAGCCTTTCAACTGGTTCGATACCTGCCGACTTTGCCCTTGTATCCCGAGTGGAGTTCGATTTGATTTTAGGCCAGAGCGACAATATATACAATTTCAGGGGACGAAACAACGTATCTAGTATCTGCCCTGACTCGTCGTTAGCGGCGAATGAGCAAGAAATACTAGTATTGTTGGGTAATGGAATGGAAGCCTCAGCAGGTTTCCTCCAACCAGCAAAAATGCCCTTCTCCATCGGGAGCACAACCATTTCGGTACGGAAGATTCGATTGACTCGACCGCTAGGTAAGTAGCACAAATTACGAGAGTTGTAAATGCCATCAAACTAATCATCGGTCCGATTTATCAGGTCGAGGGACGTCAGGGTCTTGGGTTGTTCTACGAGATTCAGGCAAACTATGCGGCTCAATCATAGCTGTTTTCGAACGAGAGCCATTTGCACTCATGATGACCGCGCAGAGCCTATTCTCCGACATTATAAAGTACTCCCGAGAGGTGTCACTCGTCACAATAGGACCTTGCAAACTGAACCTGAAAGATGAGAGCCAAGTCTTGGTGTCCAACAATCTGGGACATGTTGTGGGCCTCAGATCAATCAACAATGGTATAAACACTTCCATACCTGAATCGAAATCGAGTAGGGCATTGGAGAAGTCCATAGCAGTGCCTGAAACGCCTCAGGCGGCACCTCCTACCGTATCGCATGATCCAATAACAGCACCTAGTTGCAGACAGCCGATTCCAGCTAATATCTGTTCTTCCATGGGCAATAACCAAGGGAGTGTTAGTGATACTGGGTCACCCGAGCGTTCATCGCCACCCGATGACCGGAGCCTGTCACTTATTCGCGTGCATGGGTGGCATGTAGATAATATCATTGCACGAATTTCAGCCACGGTCATCAGTCATGTGGCCGCCAACTTCAATCCTATAACGACCCTCGAGTCGGAAATGTCGAAAACACAGCCGCCAGCAGAGACTTTACGATTCTCAAGTGCTTCTCGCAGTGACTTGGCTCTCATGGGATGCGGCTCTATGTTCGACCAATTTATGTCCAGCCGCAGAATGGATTCCAGCCTTTGATGAATGGGACTGCCTTGCGGACACGTAGGCAATGACTGGAAAACGAGCTCACCTTTCGGTTTAATTTTGGGGCCGATTGTCACTATAACTGCATTACGAACTAGATATCAAGGTTTAGGAGTTGATCGTAAAGAGCACAAGTTGATTAATGTTTCTTGGTGTGTTGGCTTGATTCATCTCGTTGAGAAATCATAAACTCTAACTAAATTATCAGCCAAAACATTGACTGGCTATGATGTCCCCTCTTCAAAGGAGTTGGGCACTCACACTTTTACTAGACTGTTTGGTCAACTGTATTCAATCTCTATAGTTGTTCTGTTGTATTTGCACTACGTGACTGAATTGACAAATAATGGGACTGTTCAATTACTGCCTAAGTACTGCGGCCGACAGCATTTGATACCCAACCAACATACCCTTATCTTTTTGATAGATATTGGAAATACTGCTATCTAGCATGGCAGCCTTATTACGCTTTCGATTTCCCCTTCCACTTCTGTCTGGTTACAGTACTAAGTTGGGAAGAATTGCCTTGACCGTTAGCTCAGGCCTTTCCTTTGGTAGCGGCACCGCCCCCTCACAGCCTCATCTTACTCTCAATAAGATGACTTCGCTGGAAGATAAATTCGCCAACTTTGCATCTTCCTGTCCCAATACCAACAGTAGCTATGTCGGATCCAGGGAATAGTAACGACCTTCGAGTAGATGGCGTCTCGAAGCATACAACTACCGGAGACCTGCCTGCTTCACAAGAAATATTCGCGACACCGGCAAATGAGCACTTCTTGAAACAATATTCCTACCATGACCTCAATTATCACGAGCACGAAATCAGATTGATCCACGTGTTTAAGGAATCTGGAAGCGACTTGATCCACGGTAGCCTCCTCCCGCCGCAGAAGCTCGCAGATATCAGCGGGAAATACCACACAATATCCTACTGCGCAGGGAGTGCCAAAGACACCAGGCTTATTATCCTACAAGGAACGGAGTTCAATGTCTTTGCCAATCTCGACTGTGCTCTTCGAGAAACACTGGCATATTGGAGTACCACTAAGCATTCTGAGGATGACTGCATTTTGTGGATTGACCAGATATGCATCAATCAACACAATGATTCAGAAAGATCACACCAAGTAGCATTTATGCGGGATATCTATTTGAATTCACAGGGAACTTTTATTTGCCTATCGACAGACCAGGCAGAAAAGGATTGGCCAAACGCCTTTTCTTGGTTTTCGCAGGTAGATGTGCAGCAGTATACTTCTCGATGTTACTACCATATCACAATGGCGGAATATGTCAAAGGCTGGAATGCTTTTTACGATCTACTGGAGTGTCCGTGGTGGAGCCGGGCTTGGATTCGTCAGGAGTTTGCATGTTCCCAAACTGCGATATTTTTATATCACAAGGAAGCCCAGGACTTTTCCGAGCTGTCGTGGCTCCAAGCCATTTGCCATGCGGATCTCGTTGCCAGTCCCCATCATCCTGGGAACTACTTTTCTGATCCTTTACTGTCGAGAAGCGAGATCAAAAAAGAAATGCAAACTCTGACCGACCGACGCTATCTCACAATTGAGACTTGCCATGTTGCCCGGTTCTTACTTCTTCAAAAGACCTTGTTAGGGAATGGACCGATAGAATGCAACATGGATTTCAAGAAGTTGGCGCTGGATGCTCGTCATTCCAAGGCCACTGACCCCCGAGATAAGATCTTTTCTCAACTGGGACTTGCCCACCCAGGATACGGCATCATACCCGACTACTCCAGGTCTAATCATATTTCACGCGTACTGATTGATACTGCAATCAAGATAATTCTTTTCGAGGGAGATCTCAACATACTTTTCTACGCATTCCGACTTGTAAAAGCACCTTCATGCCAATTACCGTCATGGGTCCCTGATTGGACTTCCGCGACTGTTTCAACGATCTCCTCTTTCGGACAGGCAGAAATCTATCAAGTTCCTAGCATCACTGCTCAGATCAGACATGATGCCGTTGGCTCCATTCGGTTTGGTGCGAGCACTGGCGATCGTCAAATGACTGTTCTATACGTGAAAGCACTGCATTTGAGAATCTTGACAAGTTTTTGCGGTGGCATACAGAGGTTCGGATGCAAAAAATTCACCTTGAATGGTGGGTTTACCATCCAATGCCGGAATGAAGCTGAAGTGGGCGATGGAATATGGCTGCTTATGGGTACATCCTGTCCGTATGTCCTCCGTTCTACTGAGAAAGGATACAGACTCATCAGCGAGGTCATATCGATAAACAACCCAAGTTTCCACATGCTTTTTGAGCGGGAAAGGCACGAGATGCGGACAGGGCTTGGTGTGTTGGAGGAAATCCCAATAATATAGTATCTAGTTCTTTGCAACTTAAGAAAGACAAAGCTGTGCAATGAAAGTGAATATGACAACGCCTCAACCCACACTATGCTGTTATCTCCGGATTTATCCCGTCATGAATGTCTTTGCTAAACCGGCCGGCCGAAACCTTGGTTGATATCGGTCTGGCCCGACACGCTTAGGTCTTCTTCTCCCACCTAGCAGGGTGTAAATAGCCAGCAAAAACGGGGTTGTGGGATTACTTACAAATCGAGGAACAATTTCCAAAGAATAGAGAACAAAATGCCCTGTAGGCCGTTGGCCAAAATGCGCGTCTTGAGACCGCGTCCGAGGAGGCCAATGATCCCATCTTGGATGACCACAGCGCGTGCAGCCTCGGCTAGAACGTGATCATGTTAGTAATGGGCTTTAAACTGGTGGTATTGAATGGCCCTACCATATGAAACCTTGGTGTCGTTGACTTGGCGGTAGGTCTTGACAACCCTCAATGAGTTGGAGATGGAATCGGAGACTATAGAAGCACAGAAGCCGATGAATGCAAGGCGGAGCAACCACCAGAACAGAGGATGTCTGGGGGGCTCAGTGATGACCTCTGACAAGTAGTTGTACTGAAACAAGTCAGTTTCTTATCTGTCGGTTTTGAATCTAGACCTACCGTAGCAAACCAAGGATAATGACCGACAAAGGTAGCAGCAGCGGTAGCAAAAGCTCCCCACCACAAACTGCCAATTCCATTTGATTTGATACGTCGTCTCAGAAGTGCCGTGCCACGAGCACCTTGAGCTTGAAGGGTTGTCTTCAAGGTGTCAATGGGAGTGAGGATCATGCGGAATGCGGCGGCACTGGCAACTAATAAGCTTCCACCTTTGAATACAAGTGGGATAAAAATTACCATAGAGATGCAAATATGGTCTTGATTGGCGATGGTAGATTCTTTAGGTAAGGGTTTGACTGGAGCAAGGCGAGGATGCCAGCGTTGGCAGCTGTATCTCCGAATCGCGCGATGGGGCCTAGAGCAGTCAGATATGAATATCACAAGGCATTATATAGTAGCACAAACCTTGGAACAATGCAGGTGCAATTCCTTGGTAGTATCTTCGAATTCCGCCCTCGTTGTAAAGAGTCCGCGTGGCAACAGTGAAGGCCGTGCCGTGGCGATACTGGTAGTTCATGATGGTCCGTACAGGCTTTGCATGCTGTTAGCGGGTGCATATACTTTGGAGACAGTTATTTACCATCAGTAGCAAGACTTGCAGCACCATGGCCGCCGCACCGCTGAGACCTCCGCCAAGAGCCCGTTTGAGGGCTTTCTTAAGATCAAACTAACCAAGTCAGTAGGTATTTCTCGCCACGACACGAAACTCACCTCAGTCTCATCTGCATCGATCCAGCCTTTGATGAAAACCGCCAATATCACTATCGCAAGCACAACCCAGAATATTCTCCAGGCGTACCAGCTCCTCGGTCTTTTCTCCGGAATCGGCTCGGCTTCCGGCTCATTATCGGCTTCATTTATCTCCGACGATGGCTGGTCCGCTAGAAGTGGCGTTTGCTCAGTGCTTCGCGCCAGAGCCTCGGGATCGACTTGGGTCGTCATTGTGAAGTTTGAGGATGTTGTATATCCTCAAATGAATGATGATAAGAGAAAGAAAGAAACGCGTGATTGAGATTCTTGGGGTCCCCGCAATCGTCATTGATTAGTTAGCGATTTGCGTGCTAAATATGCCGATTACGTGCTAATTTAAGCGGGGACAGACCGCGAGCATTATTAATCCACGTTATCGTGTCTCAGCTCTCTTATCTCATCTCAACATAAGTTCCAATGCTGATACTCAAGGTGCCTGTCGTGGATATATTCGGATCCTCGGACCTAGTCTTCTGAAATCCAAGTTGTCTTCTGGTTCTCTGTCAGCCCCATGACTGAACATGCTTTGTACGGTGTACAAAATTAGTCCCAAACCTGACGGGTTCAGGGGGCAGATGATAGCGCAAGTCAATCAACACCTATTAAACCCTGGCGGGCTCATCATTTAACACTATTGTTGGCAACACTTAATTGAAATATATGGGAAAGCCACAGTCTTGGTATTTCACCATGCAATAGTATTCTTCCAATTCATTGATAAAATAGCGCTAGTCCACTATAGCGGTACAATTACGCGCCGAGCTTCAGTGGCGGTCTCAGGGCCTAGCGGCTATGAGGTGATAACCTAAAATATACCAGGATGCTGTGACCAACATGCATTGATAGAGTGGGTGCCTCCTATTATGACAACCAACAGCACTAATCCCCCCGCAACTCTTCTGGTTCGAGGCATTTCTCGCACTGAAGTTTCTTATTCATTCTATGTTCCGAATTTGCGAGTGAAGCACAGCACATAGCTCCATTACCGATCATGGCGACTCCAGAAGAGGCAGAGAGAATTGTCAAGGAGGTGACGGAATACTATGGGTATTTGGACCATGACATGATGGACGATATTGGACGTTTCAACTCCGACTATCGTCGAAGGATTGACGAAAATTGGCTCAAGATGGAGAACGCCGCATCTCATTCTATCAAAGTGTACGTGACTCCAAGAGCAAGCACAAATCCTCAAAACTCATAAAGTCATAGCCTAGCAAGAAACATATACGGGAGCGGTGCCAGATTCGTATTCGAGCTTCTCCAGAATGCCGAGGACAACAGCTTTCGAAGAGCTGGTGCCAAGAATGACTCTCCGTTCATTTCCTTTCAAATTCACCCGAAACATATCGTGGTTGAATGCAATGAGGATGGATTCACTAGTCTTGACCTGAAGGCGATATGTTCCGTCGGAGAAAGCACTAAAACTGCGAAACACGGATATGTAGGTGCCAAAGGTATCGGCTTCAAATCTGTCTTCATCGCTGCGTCCCGCGTCCACATCCAGTCCGGAAACTACTCGTTCGAGTTCCGACATAACAGGAATGACCCGGGTCTCGGAATGGTGAGACCCATCTGGGTGACGCCGACGGAGATGATTCCTAGTCCCCTCACTCGCACGATACTCTATCTACACGATCAAGGTGACGAGGATGAGATAGAGCATCTTAAGACGGTCATCGCCATGCAGTTTGACGACCTCCAAGAGACCTGTCTTCTTTTCCTACGAAAGCTGAGCAAGATTAGCGTCACTTTCTATGACGGACAAGGAAATGTTCAGCGGTCAAAGCAGTTTACGAAGAAGAAGATCGACGACTACCGTGTCTCTTTAGAAACTTTGGTAGTGTCAGCGGATAAATCCTCTACGACAAGCCAAATGTATCACATTACAAAGCAGTTAGCCACGGGCCTAGCGCAGAGTGAGAGTCGCGATCCTGCCACTACTGAAGAGGCACGCAAAAGCCTCACCTCTGCCGAAGTTGTCTTGGCATTTCCACTGAAAAGTGATTACCAGCCTCATATTTCCACGAGAAGACAAGAACTCTTCGCCTTTCTGCCCCTCAGGACTTCAGACTACAAGGTAAGCAGTAAAGAGTCTCCAAATTTACTAGGGAAGTCTGCTGACCGTGACTAGTTCCACATCCAGTCAGACTTTGATACGAATGCCAACCGGCAGGATATTGTGACTACGACAAGAAGAAACTTGAATATTCGTGATTGGATTGCCAAGACCTTTTTGCAGGCAATTTTGGAATTCAACCAACATCCAGTTCTTTGTTACAACTGGCCACTGTTTCTACCATCTCAGGATAATGGGCATGACTCGTTTTGGTCCGGACTCGATGCCAAGATTCTATCTCTGGTTCAGAATACTCCTATTCTAAGATCGAGAAACAGAAGTGACTTGCGTCTCGTTCGCGAAGTCGCGATAGCCTCGAATGGCATGACCGACGATAAAGGCATACTCTTGCTAGACGATCCCATCCAGGACCCCTTCATCTCGGCCGGGTACCCGTACAAGGTGACTCAGCATTTGAAACCCTATGGATTACGGGTAGCATCCACGGGTCTGTTTGTTATTCTACTGAAAAGAGATCTTAGCCAGCATGACTCCAAAATGCGCGCCAAGACAACTGCTGACGACTGGCATTCTTCAGTTGCCCGGATGTGTTCCAAGATATTTGACAATGGCTGGAATGGAAGCACAATGCTCAAGTCACTTCAAATTCTGCCGCTAAGAAACAGTGATTGGACAGCATCTACCTCAGGACCGGTCTTTTTTCCGATGACAGGTGATATCGAAATACCCGAGGACTTGGGCCTCAAAGTGCTCAGTAAATCTGCGGCTACCAACCCAGACCGGGGCAATTTGTTTCGGCATCTTGGAGCAACAGAGGCCACATATGAAGGAGTTCGATCCGCAATATTCTCCTCTTTCGTTGAATTGCCAAGCATGGATTTTCGTTTCACTTTTGATTGTCTCCGCTACTTGTTTCTGACACATTCACAACCTAAACATACTCGCGAAAACTACAAAAGCATATGGCTCTTCACCCAAGGTTACGACTTGTATCGAACTCACGGCGAGGCTATGTATCTGCCTGAGGATGAGCATCCTTTCAGTCCCGCTAGCCTCTTGAAGAATGCAGAGGTGCCGCCAGACTTTGATGTCCACTTTCTAGATCTCAGATATTTGTCAGAAGATCAGAAATACTCCTTATCCTCTTACAAACGCTGGCTCTGCGATTTCATCGGTATACATGAGAAACTTACGATCTTATCTGTCAAGGCAGACAGGCTATCACGGCCTTTTCAGTACGTCCTTGCTCACCACCCTGCCAAGTTCCTCGGCCTCTTTGAACATCTCTGGCTGCTTGAAGGAAAGGGAGTATTGAAACACCCAAGTATTATATCTCAGATACGACAAATCCCCGCGAAGGAGCTTTGTAAAGTTGAAATTTCACTAAACCTTGAAAACACGTGGCTTCCTCTACCGGAGCTTAAGGATTCTGTTCGCCGGTACATGGACTATCCAGAGCAGTTTCCGTTCCTCATTATGGAAGATGATGGCGACAATGAACAAATTAGCTCGAAGTGGGGTTTCTTGACTAAACACTTTGGCGTTGGAAGGTCTGACGACTTGGAATTTCTTCTCGAGATACTCCATTGCATCCGGAGATCATACGAAGTTTACGGAGAGGATTTATCTATCCGTCAATCACAAAGGGTGTTCGAGTTATACATAGCCATCTATGCCAAACTATCTGTGTCTCCAATTCCGAGCATAACACAAAAAAGGATCAGGTAAGGTTTGACAGATGTCCATTGTTATATGTTGCTAATATTCTGATAGAGATTTCTTTGATGTAGACGATGGATCTTTCATCCTGAGTCCGGACGCAGATGAGTCAGATTGGACAAACTCTGAATCTTGTGTCTGGGAAGGGCCATCTGATCTGATTTCAGGACCTTCCCTGAAGGCCAGCTATAAGAGACAAGGCTTAAGAGATGAGGACATTAATAACATCGGAAACCTCTTTCTTGGGACCTTGGGCATACCAAACATGTCGGCGCAGGGGATTGTGTTGGAACTCAAGCGCCGCTGGGGGTTTATGGGAAATCCGGAGGTTGACGGTCAAATTATGAGCCTATACACATATTTGCATGAGCAGCTCAATGTTACAACGGAAATAAGGTACGTTGCCGTGAAATCTTAAAGCGCTAGACCAAGAACACTGACCCAACTCAAGAGCTGCATTTAAAGAATTCCCACTCATTTTTATGAGGCAGGAGGGTGAACCAAAATGGTACAAGACCTCTGACTGTCTCTGGTCTAGCACAGCACCAATCCGCGGTAAGGTGACACTTGACGAGAGTTATGAAGACCTGAAGGAACTTTTCGTTGGAAATCTTGGTGTTAAATCGCTTACGATGCAGATGGTCTACGATGAGCTGCGACAGTCTCCTGAGAGCAGCGTCGAAGACATAAAGGTGGCTCTCTTCTCTTTCAATGATTTCCTTCAAAGCGAAGACGGCAATTGGGACCCAGAACCCATAAGAACGGCCAAGATATTTCCTGTTGTCTATCCTGATGGGACTACCACGTTGCGATCCATGGATGTGGACTTCGCAATAGCAGATCGGGATAACCTGCGTTCCAAGTTCTCTGACAAGATTGCTCTCCTGGACTTTGACTTGGAGGATATTCATCGACTCAGACCACTATTTAGCTGGCTGAAAATCCAAAATCGATACCTCTCTAGATGTGTCGTAGAAAGAACAGCGATTTCTGGGGAATCAAGGCTGCCGATATCATCGCCCAAAAGAGACTTAGGTCTCAAAGCCTATCAAATATGCCGGTATGTCTAGTCACTATGATGCCTAGCCAGGGCTAACCAGGAATAAAATTCAGAGTCGCAGCCACATTCAGGAGTCCGCGCTTTCAACATGGCGAACCCCATCTTTACAACTACCTGCGTGCTATGAAGGTCTTGGAGGTTGAAGAGATCTCCTCTGTTCTCAGATTGAGTCAGAACTGTAGACAATATGAAGCAACACTTGCAACAGCCAGTGAGCACATCGACGAGCCAGCTGGAAGTCTCACCATTTACGTCCCACGAAATCGGAGAGCGCAGGAGATATGTTTTGGATCAGTACTTCCCAGGAAACTTGCAGCTTGGCTCATGCGTAACCCGCATACGAATATCGATGGCAATGTGGAGGTTGATATGATCAACGCCCTCACTTCGATTTTCGCTAGCGACCATGCCGTTCTTGATGAGGTTCTTGATGATCAGGGCATGATACAGTTGCAGTTTGAAGACCCGGACGAGGATTTGAATCAAGACAAAATAGGTGATGAACGGGCCGACGATAATCATGCATCTGACTCGACCCCAGAGCCTGGTTTTGAGGCTTCTGACCTAGTTCTTACTCCGACTCATTCATCAGTGAATGATGCCTCAATTATGGCATCGGCGGCGCGAGATTTTGAAATCGAAGACGCGGATTTGCAAACCGATGGAGAGGTAGTTGAGATACAAAGCAGCACATCTCATCAAGCTCGCCGAGGCAATGGAAGCATTTCCCGGCCCCTGCTTCATCACTTACCGGATATAAGACCTTTCAGTCCCGAACAGCACCGCCCAATTCCTCCAGATCCAGTTTCCCAAGCGACTGAGGACCAGCGATATCTCACAATTCTCGAAAGAGTCATCGCGGCAGCCCGACTTGCGAACTTTCCATCTGGTGGGGCATTTGACTTGAATAGCCTGCGAGATGCCTTGCCGGATTCTGGAGAGCCGAGCTCATACTTGAGTTATAATGGATTGGATGTCTTGAGTAGGTTTCAATCAACAACTCAACAAGAGCGAGATAAGAAGATCGGAGCCGCTGGCGAACTCTACGTAAGTATCATGATTAGAGTGACACGGATCATGAAACTAAAATTTCCTTTATAGGTATTTGAGCTGTTATCGAAGCTTGACTTACCAGGCTGGGGCCGCAACAACTGGCAAAGTACTATACGAACATATACAAACATCCATCCAGATTACGCCGATCTGACTCATTGGCCTAATCGTGAGACGGCAGACCTTGTCTTCACAGATACCCAAGGAGACCTGACACGTATCTTGGTTGACGCTCAAATCCTTAGTAACGATTGGTCGACAAGGCATCCCAGATACTACATCGAGGTGAAGACAACTACTGGACCATGTGGAACACCATTCTATATGAGTGGAAACCAATACCGACTGGTAAGTCTTTTCGACATGCATCTAACATCGGGCACTAATGGCGCACAGATGGAACGTATTCACTATAGGCCAGACTATTCAGAAGTCTATATCATATTCCGTGTTTATTTCTTGCTCGATCGGTCACAGATCAGTTACTGTGTATACCCTGATCCAAAGCGACTCCAGGATGATGGACAGCTCATTTTCACTGGGACGACATGGTCTGTCACTCCTGGGCGAGAAGTTTAATATCAAGCAAGCAATACAGATAGAAAGACCTTAGCGAATAAATTAAAACCACACCGACGATTTTGAGATCCCTCTTGATCTTAGTCTTGAGTATATTAGTAGCTGCTTTCAAGACTAGTAACTCTTGGTCTCGATTGTTCTTCTATTCCGCCACCAGTTACTAACAACGACGACATTATCCATGGTCGGCACTGAGTTAATTTGCCCAATATTCCGCTATGAATGGGGGCTTGTGGCGTAACGGTTAGGCGTCACTGTCCCGACCAAAAGGCTGCCTCCCTAGGTAGTCAGTCTAAGGTAGTGAGTGAATCCCACAGCCCCTTATCCCTCAAGACTGTTTGGATCAGTCCCTTAGCGCCATGCGACTTTGGCACCCGTTAGAACCTCCATCAGGTGTTTCTGCCCACCCGTCTCCTTAGGATCGTCGCCAATAAAATTCAAAGGGAAACCGGCGTCAAACTCTTTGATGCTCTCAATGTAGCTGATCTGCTCGTCGCTCAAGCGAATACTCAAAGCCTTGATATTATCATTTAAGTGCTCGACCTTTCGTCCACCAACGATGGGAAACACGTTCCTTGCCTTCTGCATGATGTATGCCAGCGCAATCTGCTGGATGCTATCCGTGTTGAGCTCAGCGGCCACCTTTTCCAAGGCTGCACTGACCTTACGAGCTTCTTCACTTTGATTGTTGCCACGACCTTTATCGCCGGTTTGTTCTCGTGCCTCAAGCTGCTTGGCAGTCTGCAGTTGGCCGCCGCCCAGGACGTCAAAGGGACAAATAGCCATGCCAAAGTGACGGGCCATAGGAATGATATCTCGCTCTAGATCGCGCACCATAAGATTCCAGCGGCCCTGATAAACAGAGAAGGGGGTTTTGCCATGCATCTTTGCGTAGGTGTTGGCAGCAGAGACAACCCAAGCTGGTGTATCTGAGATACCTAGGTAGAGTACCTTGCCCTGTTCCACGAGGATATGGAGAGAATCCATCAGCTCCTCAATGGAGGTGGTCCAGTCCCACCAATGCACGTAGAGAAGATCGATATAATCTGTCTGTAGTTTTCGAAGCGAGTCGGCAACAGACAGTTTCAGAGACTTCTTATGATTGCCGCCGTAGTTGACAGTTTTTCCCTGTCCGAGGTCGTGTGTACGGTAGCAGTTGGTGAACTTTGTAGCAAGAAACAAAAGGTCACGGTTACCTCGCGCAGCAATCCATTTGCCGATGTATATCTCTGATTCTTCATTTTGATAGTTGTTGGCGGTGTCGATGAAGTTTCCTCCCGCGTCGACATACGCGTCCAAGAGTTTGAATGAGTCCTCCTCATTCATGGAGCCCAGTACGGAACCCCAGGCTTGTCCAATGGACATGGCGCCGAACGCAAGGGGAGAAACGCGTACTCCAGCTGTGCTGGACAGGATGCGGTAACGACCGAGTTCAGTCTTAGGCTCAGGGGGTAGTGTCAATTCCATGATAAAGGCTGGAAGATTCGTGCTTGTGAAGGCTGTCGATATGGATAATTGACTGAAGGATGTCTTATTGAGAGTATCTGAGATAATGTCAAAGGCAGGCCCTCTCGTGTACTTATAGTATTACAGTCAATGCAACAAGCTACGATGCCTTGAGTCCTACATATTTTGCGCTCTGAGCTACCGGAGTTAAGGGAGACTTTCATCCGAATGAAGACAAATTGACTTTGTCCTTGCATGCCACTTCTTACTAACAACGGATCAACGACTGAAGCGTACAAGACATCTTAGAAGCAGCTAGAATCGCATATCGCCCCACGTTGATCCATGGAACAATACCAGCTGAGCCTATAGCTGTTGCGCATTATTGAAACTAATGGCTCGCTCTTTGTGAGACAGATTCCTCGTGTATGCATGAAGTCCAAATTAAGTTTGAATTCCTGATAACACAGAAGGAGATGCTGATAAATCAGCTCAAGTTAGGGTGCATAGGTGAGTCAATAGCCCATGTTGAACATGGCCTGATTGGCCCCATGATACTTACTATTGCTTAGTGTGTCTTTACTGAAGCTAATGTAATGTAGTTAACTCCGTATGCCCGTTTTACCATTACGGTATGGCTCATAGCTCCAACACAGGGATAAATTAACTTGGCCAAGTCCGCTACGGTTCAAGCCAAGCGCAGAGTTTACACTAGCTAAAGTCTATGCTGCAGATCCATAAGTTTAGCGACTAGCATTGGGCTAAATTCTACCTTAGGACGCCGCTAGCTGTACGTTATGCAACTTGATAATTTAACTTTCTGGCATGGCGCAAAGATCCATACCAAGCCGCTATAGCACATCTCCATCTTTGTAGGTTGACGTTGACGCAAGTCGCTATCAACCTTTTGGTCATCAAGATAATCTCGCCTAAGTTGTCATACCTTGTTGCAGTCCCTAAAGGCCAGCCATCCTTACTACAACCAGTATCATGGCACGGAATGTTTGGATTAGCGCCATTACGGAATAGAACCTCACACTAGGTACTCCTCGTTGTTGACGACAGTCCTGGAAAGCGACGGAGAGGCCGTATCCTAATTCGAGTTTGCATAGTGCCTCATGATAGCTCCAGATGGTTGAATCCTAGGCATTGGAAAAAACACTTTGCCCGGAAAGCAGAATTCTGTCAGCATCACTTCCTTTCATAAGGATCCAAGGACCGAGGGTATCAATGTGTGCGAAGCCTCAATCGCTAGCGCATCCTCACCAATATCGTTGGCCTCCGAAAAGCCCATGCAATCTTCAACCTAGCCTCTCGCAGTAGGATACAGATCCAAACCCCAAATTGCAATTTGGGCCAGAATCCGGCTCTTACAAAATATCTTCGAAGCGGTAACCAGTACTTGAGGAGCAGTTCTTATATCTTAGGCTGGCAATAAGTAATTTACTTGACTTAATTAAGAAACTTTCCAGAAGTATTTATAATTCTGAATATTGTAATGTTATATTACTTTAATATACCAAGGCCAGAAGTTTAAGATAAAGAATTCACCCTGGCTGGCCTGTGTATATAAGCAGAGTCTTATTAGCTATCTATAGTTATCTAGAGTTATTACTATATATAATTTAATCTAATTTAGTTTCTTATTACTTTCTTTTACTTATTGCTATTTAATTTCTTAGAAGTAAAATTTTTTTTAGATTTTATTTAATTTAATTTAATTATAGCTTTTTCTTTAGTCCTAACTCACTATAACTAGCATACTAATTAGCTACAATTATAACTCATAAGCCTTTTATAACTTCTAGTATAATAACTACCATAATATAGTAATTATTAAACCGAATTGTGCTTGTCGTTGTTTTTTATTAACTGTCTCGCTAGCTTGTGTCGTAAAAATGGGTTTTGCGTTGCATTAGGCCTTACTGAGAAATAGCCGGTCAGGTGACCTAGCTACCTCTGGTTTTGCCGTGTGAAAGGTGCATTTGCGCTGCTAATCAGGCTGCTGTGGGTTTAACAGTAATATACTAAGTACCTTAGGTCCTAATCCAATCGATTTATCAGTTGCAGTCAATCCGTCATCGCTCCAAAAGTGGCTTGCAAGCCTATCTTTTTAGGTCATTCCATCAGGTTGAAGTGCCGAGCTAGTTAGAGCGACTTTTGCGGGGCTTCTTGGTTGTGTCTTTATCGCGCTAACCCTTAAAAAGTCAAGCCTCCCATATAAGTAAAAAATTCAGGCGATCTGGCAGCAAATTTTGACGGATAGATAGTTACCCGGATAGAGTCATAAATATCGAAATAAGAGGTACAGAGTGGCATAGACGTGACTAGTAAGTCACCTTTCGCGACCCCGCTACGGATCGACTGTAACGGATAAATCGATTCAGTTAGTATACTAAGCTACTTTTAGAAGCCTGCCTCAATAAAAGGGTTAAATGCGTTGCTGCAGGGCTTGCGTAAGTGCCTGACCGCACCAAAGGGCGCTGGCCCGGGTATACCCGTCATATTGTCGCATTTGTCCATTGCATCGAGAACGACGATTGTGCGAAAATACATTTTAAAAATTGCCTCGATGCGATGTCGTAGCGTTCTGACGCAGAACGTGTCATTGGTGTCCTCCATAGTCTGACACAGTTTGACTTTATATACTATAAGCTGGATCACTCCTTACCGAATGACAGCAAACAGCAGCCTTATTTGTATATCTTTACAATTATCTATCGGAATAATTAACTTTTTTGAGCTCAAAGTAAGATATTAAATAAAAATGAGGGGGATAAGTAGGTACATTATCTATATATTTATTAGTTTCCATTACTGTTGTGCCCTAGAGATCAAAGCCTCTTTAACCTCTCAACCTCAGGTCAGTCTTTTCCGGACGATGAGGAACTACCGACAGCTGGTGGAGAAAGCAATTCAACTCCCTCGTCCCGCTTTTCGTGGGGTAAAAACAAAAACGCGACGCCGTCGTCATAGATTGTGGGAATGTTTACAAGATCTTTGAGAAATTCGATAGCGAGCTATTATCTAGTCAATTGCAAAGGGGAGACAGGAAATTAACATAACAGATCCATGGCCTTCAGGATAATAGTAGCACTAACTATAGACATTGCCTTCTGAGGTAGTGTGCCGTCTATGCCGAATATTGGTGTTTTACAATGCCGAAGAGCCGTAGTTTGCCTAAAGCGGTTTGTTGGGTTAGAAAATCTGGGGTATGCATTTATTTCCTACGAAGATCTTCACAATTCACGCGTCGTAGGTGACGTGGGCCATTACGAAACATGCCGCCCGCTTTACCGAGCTCGATGAACCTGGAAATACCTCCGACTGACATTTTGGTAGGAGAACTGACCAAGCTTCAGAGCGAAAAGATGAATGGCTATACATATAAATAAAGGGCACAAGTCCACCTCTCAATGATAAAGATTCATTCCAAGTAGCACCATCAATCGTGTCGTGTAAACACAGAGTCAAGATCACCTATCCCATTATGCTATCTTTGTTATTATTCGCCTCCCTTTCCTGGGCGCAGGATTCACAGAGCACTTATGACACTTTTCGAAGCGCCCCTGGGCTACATGTTCCCCAGATATCAGTCAACAAATCTGGAGCACCGCTGGCTGAAGGCCTTTTGTTTATGACTGTGTCCGATGGACCGGTTATAATGACTGACTCGGGAGATCTTGTGTGGAATGGACCTGACGGGTTTGCCTCGAATCTCTTTGTTCAGAGCTTAGATGACAAGCCGATATTGACATTCTGGAATGGGTCTGGAAGTCTCCTCGGTCGTGGGAACGGCCAGGTTAACATACTCGATACGGACTACAATCAGCTGTACACTATCTGCCCTGACATAACGGTCATGACCACTGAGGGTACTGCAACGGGGTGCAACAGTGTTGACTTGCACGAGTCGTTCGTGACCACTCGCGGCACCATTCTTTGCACGATCGTCAATGTCACAAATGCTGACTTAACATCCGTCGGAGGGCCATCAGATGGATGGGTTTTCGACAGTATGTTCATGGAAATCGATATCAAGACCAACGACATCTTGTTCTTGTGGAGTCCGCTCAGAGCAGGCATTCCCATCAACTCTACTAAAGAGGATCTGGGTTCCAGTGGGACTTCACGAACTGACCCCTTCGATTGGTTTCATATGAACTCTGTTACAACTTTAAAGGATGGCTATCTGGCAAACTCCCGACACACCTGGACTTCGTATGCTTTGGACACAAAGGGAGAAGTGCAGTGGAGGCTTGAAGGATCAAATGGCGGAGACTTTTCTCTGCCAGCAGCAGGCAACTTTGTAAGTTGTCCCAATTTCCGCCTTCCGTCAGTAACAGTTCTAACCGCGCAATAGTCTTGGCAACATCACGTTCGAGTGCAGAACGAGACACAGAAATCCCTTGTCCTGCACATGTTCAACGACATGAATGAATCGGGCGACCTGCCATCAAATGGCCTCGAGCTTCACCTAGATCTAGACAAACGCAATGCCACAATCAAGAATCTCTATATCGACCGACACGACGAGATCGCCACGACATCCCAGGGTTCTTATCAAGTCTTTTCTAACAAGAACGTCCTCCTCGGCTACGGTAATAGGGATTACATAAAGGAGTTCGGCGCGGAGGGTGACGTCCGCATGAGCATATCTGGTGCAGCCTCGTACCGTGTTTATCGTGAACTCTGGGATGCTACGCCAGCGGGATACCCACCTAATACAACGGCTGTTGAAGGGGAAGGCTGGGTTAGCTGGAACGGAGACACGAGGACTACTAAGTGGGTAGTGTACGCAGGCGCCTCAAATGACTCGCTATCCAAGGTTGGAGAGGTTGCACGCACTGGTTTTGAGACCAATTACAGTCTCCCTAGCGGATCAAAGTGGGTAAAGGTGGGTGCCTTCGCTGGAGATGATCATTTGAGAGACTCGAGCGTGGTGCCTGTTGGCAATTAGATAAAGACTATGCAACCCGATCAGGATAGTCACAAGGCCGTATTAGGCTCAATCCGGCTGCAAACTTCAGATTTAAATTCATAGGAGAGAGGGTTATAAAACAGATTTAGTTTGGTGTAATAATTTTCTTGTCCTCTCAGTGATGAGCTCTCGAGACCGTAGAGAGAAACGCATACCTGAGCTGCTGAGTTGTATCTTTAGTTTCGGCATGTGACCGCCTGTTGAGAAGCTGTTTTCCATCTTGACTAAAGATATTTCTGGGCAAGGACTGAAAAGCGAGAAACCTAGGCATACATGGGATTTGCCCCTGTTGTGAGGCACAAGCGTCTTAAGGTCACAGACGACAGTGCCAAGAGAGAGCGGCCCGCCTTTAGCGGCGATGTCAAAGCGGGGCACAACGTGATAGGTAAGGGGCTCATTCATTGATGCCATTTTAGGCCAACTTGGCGTCTCGGGCCGACAGCCAGTGGGCATATCGACGAGCCAGCTGGAAGTCTTACCATTTACGTCCTACGAGGTCAAAGATGCAAGGAAATATCTTTTAGGTCAGTAATTCTCAGGGAGTTTGTAGCTAGGTATATACGTAATCCTTATCCTATACCGATATTGATGACAATATAGAGATTGATATAATCTTACCATCTTCGATCGTCGCCAGTGACCGTCCCGTAGCCAAATGTAGCAAATATCTGATCATGAAAGGGTTTCCTAAGATAGTTTGGATGCAAAAGCTGGGGCAAGTTTAGCTGAAGGTTAAACTGCAGGGGTAGCACAGTAGGTGTTGGCGTTCACTAGACAACCCTTGCAACACAACAGACAGGTTACAGTTTTCCAGGCGATTCTCCCGCAGCTCCTTTTCCCAAAACCTCACCCCCACATATTCTTCTTGATAATCGCCGAACCATCGCACATACGCTTTCTAGTAATAGCACGTACGTAACCCACAGGCTATAACCATGGCCAACCCACAAGAAGCTGAAGAAATCATTCGAAGCCTGAATGGTGGGTGACATCAAGTGAGTTGACTCAGAAATGTCATGGCGAGCAGCGTTACTAAGCATGAAAAGGCTGGGAAAACATATCGAACATAGCGCAAAGAGGGTACTACACGAAATCCTTCGCTATGCTAACAGTAGATCCTTCAACAAAGTCCTGGCGGCCTCAGAAACCCCTTCAATCACCTTCAGAATACACGATTACGACAGAATCGTTATCGAGTACAATGACGATGGCCTAACAAAAGCCGACCTGGAAGCGATTTGTCAACCAGTCACCAAAGAGCAAACAGGCGAATGCAATTTCAGAACCATTGTCGTCGCCAACAGGAAGGTTCATATTCAGTCGGGGAACTTCTCATTTGACTTTCAACACAACATACTTGATCCCCAAGACAGCATAATGCGTCCTGTTTGGGTCTCCCCAACTGAGATTGTCCCCAACAACATGACTCGCATTACACTTTACCTTCATGGCCAAGGCAGCAAGGAAGAGGTCGAGAACTTAAGAAGGACCATTTGTTCTCAGTTTGAGAAGCTGAATGACGCGAGCCTTGTCTTTCTCAAAGATATCAAATGGATGAGAAGTGAGTTCCTCGATGGTACTGGCTTTGTCATTCGCTCCAAGGCTTGGCAGAAGAGTAACCTGGTTAAGCATGGAGTTTGCATGGATTTTACTTATGCAGATCAGCGCACTGAGAGCAAGGTCTACCATGTAACAGACCACTCTGCGGACAGCTCGGCCGCGCATGTCACACTCGCCTTTCCTCTCGTACTCGAGTTCACTCCTCGAGTTTACGGTGCCGAAGCAGTACAATTGTTCAATTTTATCCCTCTATGTGCATCGCCATTTGCAGTAAGTCGACAACACTCAGACAAATATTTCTCCACTGATCATTTTAATCAAGTTCCACGTTCACTCAAACTTTGAATTCGATGATGAGGCCCATGGTATAGTCACCACGTCAGCTCGCAACAATAGCATCCGAGGTCTGATTACAAAAGCATTTTTCAAGGCCATTTTGCAGTTCCTTGATGACAAGATTCTTTGGTATTCCTGGCCATTGTTCCTTACACCCATCCCGGAGGATTGCAGATCCATTCTGGTCTGCTATCGACTCTGATATTCGAAGCTGGATGTCCCAAAATCCCGTGCTCAGATGTAGAAGCGGGAGGCCATGGCGACTCATCAGTCATCTTACCAGAGTTCCGCCAGAGGCTCAAGATGAAAGGGAAAGCCGCTGTTGGACGATCCACTCAGTGATTCGTATCTTCTGCACAAATATCCTGTGACAGCAGCGGCTAAGCTGACCGAATACGGCCTCGCTACTCTAAGCGACAGCCGACTGTTCGAACTCTTGGAGATGGATTTGAAGAGCCCGAAGCCCAGGATGCATACTGACATCTCGCGGGATTGGCGAATTGCCATGTCGCGTCTCGTCACAAAGCTGCTCACGAGTGACGAACGAGCTGACAAGCTAAAATCACTTCCTATCGTGCAGCTGCGGGACGGTCGCTGGACATCCCCGGCTTCTGGACCATTGTACTTTCCTACCTCAGGCTACGGTTCCATCCCTGAATCGTTAAAGTTTCGAGACGTAACTCAACTGGCAACATTTCAGCCTGAACGAAGAGCGTTATATGAGAAACTCGGAGTCACTCAGCCAACAGCTAAGGAAGTCAGACAAAAGATACTAGACACTTTCAAGTCAGCCGAAACTTTACGGCTTGCGGACGTCTACGAGTATCTTCGCTACCTATACCTGATTCATCAATCTTTCAATCTTTCTACTTCCAAAGAACAGCCCTACGACGACGTGAGGATTCTCACGACAGGCATGAAACTTCAGAATCCACACAGCACCACTGTATACTATCCGGGGACGGACGATCCGTATAGCCCCGAGAGTCTGCTTGGCCCTACTTCCATGGCCAACTTTTTACACCCAAAGATATGGAACGATGGAGCGGATAAGCCTGGTCCCTTTCACCCAACTTGGAAAGTATGGCTGTGCGATTCCATCGGCATACGGGAGCGGCCAAGTCTACTACAAGCTAAAGCGCAGTCCGATTCAGAGCCTACTAACGAGGGATCGTCGACCGATGCTGATGGTGTAGTTCTGTCTGACGCCTTTAATCACGTATATGAACATCATTCAGACAGATTGTTGGGTTTTATTGAGCGCCTTTGGATACACGAAGGTCACGAGTTGTTAAAGCATCCAACACTCATTTCCGAAATTCGACAGCTTCCTGCACAGAAGTTATGAGGTGTGAATTTCGAAGTCAATTTTCAGGACACGTGGGCTCCGTCCGAGAATCTTCAAACCTCTGTCAAAGTATTCATGATGAATCCTAATGCATTCCCTTTCCTCAAACTTGATGATGAGAAAGACGTTGATCTAGTCATCGCTACCAGATGGAGCTTTCTTACTAAACACTTTGGTGTCAAGTGGAAACATGGCCTTGACTTCTTAGTGCAGATGATGAGGTGTATCAAGCGCTCATGCACCAAAATCACACCAGTGCAGATAGACAAACTTATGAGGGTGTATGATTTGATAAGCAGAACGTATTCTTTATCCACTAGCGAAGAGAAAGTGAGAGCTCTGTAAGTATACACACCCATTGGCTTTCCCTTTATTAACATGTTGGTAGGAAGTTTTTCAAAGATGGTGGCGTGCTGTATGTTGATGGCAACAAAGCGCGTTGGCAAAGCTCTTCACGTTGTGTTTGATCTGGACCAACTGAGCTTGTATCTAAACGCTCCTTCAAGCGCTCCTACATCGAAAAGACATGTGGCAAGAAACAGCTCCAGAGCATCGCCCGGCTTTTCGTTAATGAACTGAAAATACGAGACGCTAGCGGCGAGGATATGGTGAGCGAACTATGTGCGCTGCGGATGCAAGAGTGCAAAGATATGGCCAACGTTCACCGTATCTACCAATATCTTGACAGCAAGACTATATCTCCTGAAACAAGGTGAGCTCCAAGGTGTTTCCCTGATCTTTTCGTGTCAGGAATTAACCAAATATCAGACGAAAATTCCATGACCTTCCACTCATCCTAGTGAAAGACGGCGGCCACTCAGAATGGCTTCGCGCTTCAGAATGCTTTTGGTCTGAGGCAGATACGGGTGATTTGAATAGCAACCTACAAAAGTGTTATCCTGATCTAGAAGATTTCTTCCTTGAGAAACTGGATGTGAAGATCGCAGCCTATGACAAATTGCTGAACACAACTTCGGACAATCCAGAGGATTTTCTAGAGATTATTACATCTTTTGCTGATGATTTTGGCGAATCTATTCACAAATTTCTTGCTGAGCCAGTTCGGCGGGCAAAGGTCTTTCCTGTGAGAAATCCCGGCGGAGAAATATCGCTGGTGTCTCTTGATACGGACTTTGCTATTGCCGATAGAGAAGGCCTCCAAAGAGAGCTGCAAGATCACATCAGGATACTAGACTTTGATCTAGGAGATGTGCGACGGTTATGGCCATTATTTCAATGGCTTAATATTCAAGCCCGATATCTTTCAAGATGCGTAAAGAGATCGGTCACTGTGTCTGAAGACGACGAGGCATCGGAGGAGGTAGATCCATGGGATCTGAGACGTAAAGCATATCATATCACTCGGTAAGATTGGTGACTCGGTCTTTAGGCATTGACTAATCATCCTTGTTCTTTCTAGAGTTGCCGCCACTTTTGACATCCTTGCAATATACGATGATGCGGCCTGGCTATATCAACGGCTGAAAGCCCTACGTATTGTCCAGGTTCCGGGCATTTCTTCTGAACTGGAAATTACCCAAGATCAGAAAGTAGTTCGGTCAATGCCACAATCTGTCACTGCGCACATATCAGATGATGACTTCGATTTCACCATCTATGTGGCGAGAGACAAGAGGAAGAAGATCTTCTCAGTTCTTCCAAGAATCCTAGAGGAATGGCTCCGGCAGGACAGGGGTCACCAGCATACATTCGAAGTGATTAGCTCACTCACTTCCATCATTGCGAGTGACTGTTCCGTTCTGGATGAAATACTCCAGGATCAAGGTATTATAGAACTGCCTTTTGAGAATAATGATGCAGGCAGTACCAAGATATCGTCGGAAGGCGCATCTGAATGTTCGTCTGTGCAGGAGGCAGTTGGGAAGCCATCCGAAGGAGATCAAGGAGAGTCGCTGGTTCTTCGGGGGCGTGAGTCTGCTTCTGAAGTTGTATCTGATGCCGCGGAGTAACATGAATCTATCGTAATATTCAGAGATTTTATGATTGTACATGAACGTGAATCGGAGTCCCCAGAGCATACTACGAAACTTTCGTAACAATATTAAGACAAATTAGAGACATTATACACTATAGTACCCCCCAGTCGATATGATAGAAGTCTATCATCCTAATCTCAACACTCGCGAAACCCACGATTTAGACTCGGCATTTTGAAATCCGCCATTCATCCCAAAGGTAAGAAGCTCGCATAAAGGGTTCATGTAGATCTCCAAATGGATATGTTAGTCTCGAAGCCAGCTTCCAGTCAACACAGCCTTTGTCTCTGCACTCTGCAGAATAGCAAACCACTGCCCCGCGGTTTACGTACTCGGAATAGCTTGAGAGCACATAGTTCTGCAGGTCCTCCTCCTTCATCTGTCGCATGTCCTGCAACACGACATAGCCGCGCATGCATAGAGACCTGATGTACTTCAGTTCTTGGCTTTTGGTCCTGCGTAAGAACTCCGACGTCTGACTATCCTTGGAGCTTGATATGGTCGGCGACTTGGAGGGATCTTTCCGCAACTGTTGTGAGACTAGATGTACCAAGGTTCTGAGTTCGTTATAGAGAAACAACAATATCAAATGGAGGTAGAGTGCTTCTGTGGTGTGACGACGGGCATGACGAGACATGCCAAGTCGCCAAGATTCATACAGAATAAAGCAATATTCAAAGGCGTATGTCTCTTGATCGGAAATGACCAACGGTCTGTCAAACATAGGGTGCCGCTTAGAAGGCAAATCGGGTCGGAGCCTGCCCTCTTCTTCCCACAATGAGAACCTTTTCCATGCCTCCGTTGACCATTCTTTGATTAGATGTTCTGCCTCTTTTCTCTGGCGGTATAGCTCGCAGATCAAGGGTAGGTGATCTCCCCAGTTCGTGTAACACGTCTCTTGTCTAACAGGCCTCTGGTTGTTGCTCAGCATCCGATATGGGAGAATGTTTATGATCTGAATGAAATGGCTTCCAGGGTCCAGGTCTGAGTATGAGTTTTTAATTTGATAGATGATGGGCGCCATTATGAACGAGCGGTGGGCAAGGTAATGCTGGAACATGATGGGCGATGCGTTGATGACCGATTGGAGGTCGATCGGGGATGAAATTGATCGCATGATTATAATCATTACTTCACTTGGAAGCCTTTCCAGTGGTGGTACAGCATCCATGTTGAAGAAGTGTTGAAATGTTGGTAGAAACGAGAGAGACAGATCCTTGGTGGAGAGATGCCTTCTATTTATACCTCGACGAGGAGGAAACTTTGCATTGTGGATGTCAAGGTTCGGAGTAAATTGCTCTTCCAATTGCCACGTCAGTAAAACTCTCACTGTAAAATATTACCACATTGATTGCTAGCTATTGGAATGGCTGCGGCCTATAAGCTTAAGCTTTAGGTTGCGAACACACGTGAAGGATGACAATACAACATCATGGATTGGTTGAGTTACTCATTGAGATGTAGATTTTATCCCAACTCTTGACTCTACCAGCTGTGGGCTCTTCAATAAGGCAGGCTCACTTTGAGCATACTTAAAAAGTTCTCACTTTAATAATTCAACGGAATATCCTCAGACTATCTTTCATTCTTTTGAGCCTTTATCGCTGGCTTGTTCAGTTCCTTGTTCTGACTGTTGGATGAGGTGTGAGAAAGGTTAGTAGATGTCCTCTTATCACGATACAGTCATCAGCGATGCACAGCAAATCACAAACGACGAGACCCACTGTATTGCAGCACCTCCAGAGGCGCAGCCAATTAAAAAAATCTAAACTAAAGCATCACGTAACCTTCAACTCCAGAAATGACTTTACCGAGCCCTCACCAACTCTAAAAACAAAATGGCCTCGTCCTCCTCCAAACCTCCAGAAGAAATGCTCATGCCATTTTCGTGCTATCAGTGCCGTAATCGTAAATTAAAGTGCGATCGTTGGAGCCCCGAATGCAGCCGCTGTTCCGCCACCGGGACAAAATGCCAATATCCCTCTTCCCGCAAGAAGCCTGTGATAACAGCCACGCGACCACGCGTCAAAGAACTCGAGTCGCGATTGGGTAAGTAAGGAGCAAAGCTTCTGAGCGATGCTAATGGGAATAGTTGATCTCGAATACCGGCTCAAGGCGACGCAGGAGGAGGGATATCAATCGTTCAGACCCTTTGAACCGTCAGAGAATCAGCTTACCGAGACGGGAAGATACGAACAACTTCCCCCGCAAGAAATCATTGAGGAGTTGTGAGTGAAACTTACCGAGAGTAAAGGAAATAATCTGACAGTTTGCAGGACGAATGTCTTTTTCACAAAGGTTCACTGCGATGCGCAGTACATTCACCCTTCGCGATATCTTGCATCGCTGTATCTTCCACCTCATATGCAACCGCCAATGTGTCTTCAGTATATAATCATGGCGCGAGCTGCCCTTGCTTCACCGCCTCATAAACATCTTGCAGATCCTTTTTACCGAAGAGCAAGATACTATCTTGAAGCTGATGAGCAAAAGGTCAGTCAATCTTTATCTGTGCACAACGGACGTGAACTAACAACATCAGGGTGAGGGAGAATATTTTGTCACTCTCGCCCATACTCAATGTTGCCTTCTCATGTCCCATTTCGAGGTGCTAAATATGTGGTTTTCTCGATCGTCGATGAGTACATCAAAGTCTGTTCGTCTGTCGCAGATTCTAGGGCTCCATCAGCTCGATGGGAAGAATGACTGGAGACGAAATGCAACGCTTCCGGAACCCAAGGACTGGTGTGAGCTGGAAGAGAGGCGAAGAACACTGTGGGCTGTATTTTGCAGTGATAAGCATACGAGCGGTACCACGGGATGGCCAAGTTTGATGGACGTCAACAAGGTTTGATCCCTAAGAATTGAGAGAAACACAGGACTGATGCTTTGAAGATTAGTACATTATTACCCGCCTCGGATGAAGCCTTTCAACTGGGCATGGAGGAACCTTCGACGTCACTGTCTCAAGTTCTCGGTGGTGACAACTCTCTCTGCTCGTCATTCGGGTATCGCATCACCACTACTCATCTATTCCACGAATGTCTTGACCATACTTACCAAGACCATCAAGCCTCTGACCTAACAGATGTTCAAAACAGTCAGTTCTGGAAACGTCATCACGATCTCGACACAAGTCTCTCAACAGCGTTCATCACGCTCCCCGAAAGGCTCCGCGGGTCACATACCCAAGAAGCCACCAACATAAACCTCCAGCTCCACACCGCGTCGATATGCATCCATCGCGTCGGTGCCGTTCAGGCCAAGAAGCACAACATCTCTGCCGACGTACTATCCAACACACAGGCGCGTCTCGTCCCTTCTGCCGACGCGATATTTAACATCATTGCTTCACAGCCCGATGTGACAGCCATGTTCGGCAAACCCCTCGTTACATTCGCAGCATACATGGCGACATATGTGTTTCTAGAAGATTATGTGTCGGCACAGAATCGCAGCAGCGAGATGAAGATGACGGCGCTTATGGATCTCATGATCACGATTGGACGCGATAATCCTGTTACTGCATCTGCAGCCATACAAATGGCGCATGAATTACGGAAGACGGGGATTGATGCATCTGCTGTTGACAAGGTCCAAGATCTCATGGAGGAGAGGAGTGCAAAGGGGCCGCTTCTGGGACAGCAGAATACGGCTGATGGCAGCGTCTTGTTCTGTCCATTCGATGGACCGTCTGGCCCTGCACCACCTGGTGTACCAAGTGAGATACTGAGGGGTAACCTCAGCGGGTTTCCTTAGCTTTTAAATTGTTGTCATTGGCAAACTGTGATTCGCTGCGGATATAACAAAAAACCACATTTGGGCAATCATTCGCAGTGCGCGACATAAACGTGAACACGAGGTGACACCTGTCAATCAGCGACCAAGTCCATATCGGGTAATCAATACACAAGGAACTCAACAGAGTTGACGCAAGTGGCGAACGGCCAAGCAAGGAACTCGATCCGTGATAATGATTGGTCCATCTCGAATAATCATTGACAAAGCTTTGGCCATTTAGAGAAATGTATACCCGATGTTAACAGTGGAGAATTGCTGCGCATCACGCCGACGGCCGATATTTTATACGCCGCCCGCATTACATTTGACATGTCCCCAGATATGCAAGACATTTTTGTTCATCTTTGACTGTAATATTTCTCGGTAACCAACAAGTTGTATCCAAAATGGCGCCGATTTATAAAGTTGCTGTAATTCAATTCGAACCAAAGGTTAGTTCTAGACATGATTGCGACATCTGATGCATCTGATGTCATTGACTTACACAATTAGGCCATCGTTGTCGAGGAAAACTTTGCAAAAGCAGAAAGCTATCTTCGCTCAGCCGCTTCAAAGGGATGCGATATTGCAATTCTCCCTGAATTCCACTTGACATCATGGGTCCCCGAGCATCCCGAGTTCATATCGGCCAGCAAAACATCAACAGGATATGTCTCGAAATATCAAGCTCTAGCTAAGGAACTCAACATCAATATCGTCCCCGGTACAATCTGCGAAGTTCATGCAGTTCCTGATTCCAAGGATGAGGAGCTGCGCAACATGGCGTACTTCCTTGCCGCTGGAACAGGTGAAATCTGTGGCTCTTATCAGAAGAAGAATCTCTGGCATCCAGAACGTCCGCACTTAACATCATCAACGCATACCCCTCATACTGCATTCGACACGCCGCTCAAACACGCCGATGGAAGACCCGTACGCGCTGGCATGGTGATATGCTGGGATCTGGCATTCCCCGAAGCGTTTAAAGCGCTCGTCAACGATGGTGCTGATATTATACTCATACCATCATACTGGTTTATGGACGACAATGGTGAAGAGGGAGCCAGTCTCAACCCTGATTCTGAACGTATCTTCTTGAATTGTACACTTACAGCGCGAGCCTTTGAGAACACCGCTGCGATTGTGTTTTGTAATGCTGGAGGACTGAGCTGTGTGAATATGCCGATTCTAGGAGCATTGGGAAGAATCGAGGTTGGTGAGGAGAAGATGGAGATTGTGGAGTTGGACTTGGATGTTTTGAGGGTTGCAGAAGAGACGTACAAGATCAGGATGGACATGAAGAGTGAGGGATGGCATTATAAGTATAATATGAGCTCTGGTTCAAAGGCATAGTAGGGGCATATATCCTTTATTCATGTATATAGAAGAAATCTGGATTTAACCATCGTCAATCTTGGCATATGTGCAGCTGTATAATGCCATTTGCCAACAATGAATCGGGCCTGAGAATCTGCTGATTATAAAACGGTTTGGCATCTCGCTGACTCATCAAATCATCAAGCGTCATTGGTCTAGGGGTTAGGATTCAACTCTTCCATTGAGAAAAGTTGAGGCTCGGATTCGAATTCCGGATGACGCACGACCACTTTGTTTTTGTTTTCTGTTTTTGCATCCTCTAATGCTGGCTCTGTTTCTGCCCACCTGGCCTCTTTCAGCCCATTCGAAAGATTGCCAAGAGTGATCTCAGCTTCAATGCCTATCCCCTTTTACCTCAGAGATTTAAGGCTGTTTTGTGAGACATTTGACTCGGAATGCTAAGGAGATCCTACCAACCCTGGTTTCAACTCAATCGTTAGATCTGCCGGGTTGGTATGATCTGACAGTTCAACGTCTTTGACTTCCGATCTTGATTGATCATGTCTCAGACCACGCATCGACTTTCGAGTCTGTGCAATGGAGGCGGTGACGAGTTTCACCCATAAGATATGATCTGATCCTCTCGAGTCGCTTGATTTGGAAAAGGCTGCATGAGGCTGAAAATATCATGCAAGGGAGGACACAACCTTGGGACTTCGCAGCTGAAAAGTGATCCACAAACGAGACATCATTGGTTGTGAAATGGGAGTATGGATCATGTTATTTCCGTCGGGTTACACAGTGAGGGGCTTTTGCTCCGTTTCCCTTTCAATAGTCTCTGTGTTACACACGTTGAACCTCTTGGAAATGTGACTTGTGACTTGGGCATCCGCCACAGAGGTCGCTGTGTAAAGGCATCCCTTGGGCACGATAGGTCTCTTGGATGTATGGCCTCAAAAGGACATAATGTTGAGGGCAGGGATGACGATTTGCACCGCGCATTATCAGAGATACTTGAATGTAGGTATGCTCCCCAGTCAAAGAGAGGTGCCTTGGATATTGCGTGCATGATTGAATATAGCCTTCTACAGTACTCATGCGACAGTATCTGTTTGTGGCCACAGTAACTACGAGAGCTCTGGCCCCTTAAACACAGAGAAAAAGGCTCCGAACAAGGGCTAGACGTCCTAGGGCATCTGCAACTAGTAATTGAGAAGCGATACAGGTCTGAGATGCCACCGTCACTGTTCTGTGACGTGGGGTCCAAGGAATGTGATGGCTGAATGTGCCCAAAACATATCACACAACATCGTCCCCATAACATCAACCAGTCAGATATAATAAAACGGAAGTTTCCATACGAGTGAGGATTCAAGATAGTTATTGTCTCCATGTTTCACCGAACTGCCGAGATCTGGCCATTGCAACGTGGCGCCGCCGTAATTTAAACTGTAGCGACCGTTAACCCTAAACTCTGAGTGTCTCGGTTACTTCAAAGGCCGAATATGACGGGCACGAATACGCGGTCCCAAGGTTAGCGGCCTGACGACTATAGTGGTTGCAACCTGTCTCACTACAGACCCCATCAAGGCCAGACATTGATCACTATTATGAGACCGACATATTTCCTAACAGAAATGAGATTTCAACATAAACAGTATATCAGAGGATATGGGACTGTGTTGCTGTGGCCAGTCTTTACTCATTTGGTGCCAGACCAACGTTTATGAGGACACCTGAACAATGCGTAGAGCCAGGTTCAAGAAAAGCACAGCCATTTGCTTATGGGGAAAAGTCTCCTGATCCAAGGCCTGTAGATTGAAGAATCGTAAATGGCACTAGACAGTAGACCCAATCCCTCTGTTTGTACATATAGATAGCACCAACACGTCAGCAGAGACCAGGCGTGAAAGGTCACAGCAGATGCAATATGCTTATGAAGAAGGCACTTTGAGCACCGTCTTGGCCCAGCCAATCTGCCAAGAAGCTCCCGTTGATTGGCATTACCCTTGCTCACAGGACTTGGGACCCGTCCTTTCCCTGCATAGCCAAGAATCCAAACCCGAAGCCCCTGTCAAGCGCTCACACTAGCAGGATATGCATCCAAATGTGGCAACTAGAGCTGGAGAGAGAACAAAACCAGACGGTGAAAAGTCTAACACGTAGGTGGCTGTAAGACGGTGATATCCGTTGCATGATCTAATGACGGTTGACTCAGCCTCAGACGTTGACGGCAGAGTACATCGGCCACTATGGAATGCCGGCTTTGATTCATGCTGTTGGTTCTATCAGAGAAAGGAGTACTGAGTCTCTTGGCCCTCAGACGGTCCCTTCTGTCCGATTTTTCATGATTCTCGTTAGTCGCATCTCGTCACCGAATTCAATGTTTACAGCTCGTATTGTTTATGATTGATGATAAAATGAATGTGAGTAGGGAAAAGACCTGGCTGATTCCAAGGTTGACATCGACTCGGCGTTATGAGTGATCGCCCCCTTATCTCGATGGTTTCACGCCTGCAAGACTTTCAATTGATCACAACCAGCCTGGTTCTGGATTCAAGCTCATTAGAGATGTTATGTTTAAGATCTCATTGTTTCCAGGCATGTATCACTACGCCTTAGTCGACCTGGAATCACCTGAGTTGCCACGATTCTGAGAGCCCTCCTTATACCACATACCAACGAAGGCATCACACAAGCCAGCCTAATCAAACATTGATCCAGGACGTATCCAAGACCATTATTTCACAATGTTGCTTGTCACTAGCAGTCAGTTGCTTGTTTATTGTGATGATAGGTATGTTGAGATGCGTCTAGCCAACAACTACCGAGATATATAGGACGAAGCTTCATCGACTCTGTAGCTCAGCATCATCAAGAACAAATCGACGAATTTTCACCTAATAGCCATGACTCATCCTCTGAGTTGGCGAGCCCTCGTGGCTATCACCCTGACGGTTTCAGTTTCTGCGTATCCCCATCAAACATACCCAAACCTCGTCCCGCGTGCCGGATGTCCCATCCCTGACATCTGCGCCTGGGGAAGTTGCACCAACACCACTATTGGTCTTGATCCCCGGAACTGTGGCAAGTTCGGTAACTCCTGTGAACCCTCAGAGATCTGTGTTGCGGGCCTATGTCTCCCGCTTGATCTCGGTACGGATGACTGTTCCACCGCATGCAAGCCTGGTCAACTCTGCACTAACGGCGAGTGCGTCTCCATCGAGATCGCAGTCGATCCTCTTCACTGTGGAGGAGAAGCCTGTGATACTTCATCTCTCTGCATCAACCAACAATGCCAAAGGCTCAACATCGGCTCGGATCCTGAGTCATGCGGCCCTTCTAACACCAAATGCGATGCTGGAAGCTGGTGCCTCTATGATACCTGCGTTCCCTTTATCCTCGGTACCGACGTCCAAGCCTGCAATGAGAGAACTTCATGCTCTCTCGGTACATCTTGCCAGGACGGATACTGTCGACAAATATTCCTTTCGACCGATATAAACAATTGCGGAGAGGATTCTCAGGCCTGCAATTCTGGGCAAGTCTGCGTCTCTGGGCAATGCCAATCCCTTGATGACGAAGATTCAGACCAGAACTGCGAGACACCCTGCGAGCCTGGCTCGTGGTGCTTGGGTGGCGAATGCGTACCGATTAGTATCTCAACCGATACATCTCAGTGCGGTAGTAGCGCCGAACCATGCGGCAAGGGTCAAGTCTGCGTCTCAGGGCAGTGCGTTAGCGACCTGGTTCACAAGGAAAGCATCCCTAGGACAGCTTGTAGTCCTTCTGTACGTCTCGAAGGGCTCGTTTTCGGGACAGAGGGATCTTCAGAACAGAACAATGGAGGCGGCGGAGAAGATTCTCCCAATGATGCCACTTCGGGACAAGGTGAAGGCCAACAAGGAGGAAGCGGTCGACAAGGCTCTGCCAATGGCGCCACTCCGGGACAGGGCGGAAATCAGCAAGGAGGAGACTCTACTTCGAACGATAACGGTTCTGGCAGTTCTCCTGGTGACGCTTCAGGTGGAGGTGGTCAAACTCAAGGTGGCCAAGACGGTAACCCAGGTGGTAACCCAGGTGGTAACCCAGGCTCACGTCCAGGTACCAACTCTGGCTCTGGAAACAACCAGGGTGGTCCCAATAACTTTGGCCCCGGTCGTCCGGGTTCAGGCGAGGATGGCAAAGGATTTCCATCTTCTGCATGCGAGCCAGAGTGCGCTTCAAACTTCATCTGCGTTAGCGGAGAGTGCCTTTCAGTGTCGGACCCCTTATCCTGCGGACCATCCACCAACCCCAGCCGTCTCTTCCATCGCCAAAACGCTGTTTGTCCACCAGGCTATGCCTGTATTGACGACCGCTGCGTTCGGGTAGATGGACCCATCAGCTGCGGCGGCTCTATCTGTCCTCCCAACTATGCCTGTATCCAGGAGTCGTGTGTACCCCTTGGAGATCCCACTGACTGCGGTGGTGAGACGTGTGCCAGTGATGAGATCTGCTTGGGTGATACCTGTGTATCCAACCCGGCATTGGCTAGCTGTGTTGGTGTCGTTTGTCCTCCTGGACAGGTGTGCCAGAACGGAGACTGTCTTGCCGTTGGTTCGCCTGGTGTAAACGGTAATCCTCAGGGCAATGGCGGTAGGCCTGGCGGCGACGGAGGTTCTTCCGGCAGTGGTTCCAACGGAGGTAACAATGGCGGTTCCAATGGTGGAGGCAATGGTGGCACAGGCAATGGTGGCACGGGCAATGGTGGCACGGGTAACGGGGGTAACGGGGGAACACCAGGCGGCAATGGTGGTTCTCCTGGCGGTGGCTCTGGGAGCGGACCAGACAGCGGCAACCCGGAAGGAGGTGGTGGCCGCCCTGGTCCGGATATTGGTGGTGATGGCTCTTCTACTGACAACGGTGGCGGAGATGGAGGTGTGACTGTGACCTCACCACCTGCAGGTACTGCTACGGGCTCAGGAGCTGGCAATCTTCCAGGTTTGACATCGTCCGGCGCTGATGCCAGTGACGACGCGCCGATTATCAACCCTGGCCCTGGTACGACTGGCACTGACGGCCTCTCAGCTTCAACCACCAGCATTCGAGGTCGCCCCGGTGGCAATGGTGGCTCCACTGGTTCAGCTGACGGTGGCGGTGACTCTCCTACTCTAATCTCGACTGGAGTGGCGGAGACTGACGCTGCTACGTCCGATGCAGGACCCATCGTTGGCCCTGGATCTGATTCCACGGACCTTTCGGGTCCCAGCATAAGTCTAACAGGTGGTGCAGAAGGTGGCGGAGGCTCTGAGATTACGCTCAGCGGAACTGCTTCGCCAACAGACACCAGCGGGGTGTCTCCTACCGACGGCGGTAGCTCCGCGGCTGGAGGTGCCGGTACTGATACCACAGACATTGCCGACCCTGGTGCATCAAGTACCGACGGAAGTGGTGTTTCAGCTTCCGAGACTGGTGCCACTGGTACCGATGTCGATGGACAGACAGAGACAGCCTCCACTACTCAAGCCGCAACTGCTGCACCAACGGAAACTACACCATGCTCTACTGACGATGATTGTCTTCTCAACGTCGCTCTCTGTGTTTTTAACGGCCTCAACATCTGTACTTGCGTTGACGGAGTATGCACGGAGCAGCCGGGAGGCCCTGAAGGCTCAGGTGTTAGTGGGTCTGACCTCGGAACCTCAACTGCAGGTAACGCAGAGCCAACTGATAGTGCTGGGTCGACAGTTACCGATGGTGCTCCAGAGACCGCTACTACAACGGAAGACCCAGCTGCGACATCTGAAGTATCTTGTTCGACAGGCGACGACTGTCTTGCCAATGCTGTCTTTTGCTCAGATGGCTTGCTCAACCTATGCATCTGTGTCGATGGCATTTGTGTTCTTGATCCCACACTAGCTTCTACCACTGCTTCTAACAACGGACAGACGACTACTGTCCAGGATACTACCACCACCGATGCCGAAGCTGCTGCAACATCATCAGCTGTTGCTTGTGATACAGACGCTGATTGTTTGGCTGATCTCGGCCTCTGTGTTGATGGGCTGATCAATCTATGCATCTGCGTTGACGCAATTTGTATCCTTGACCCTGCTTTGGCTTCGACCACTGATGCCAATAACGGACAGACGACTACCACCCAGGATGCTACCACCACCGATGGAGAAGCAGCCGCTACATCGTCAGCTGTTGCTTGTGATACAGATGATGACTGCCTGGTTGACGTCGGCCTCTGTGTTGATGGGTTGATCAACCTGTGTATCTGTGTCGATGCCGTCTGCATCGTTGACCCAGCCTTAGCCACGACATCTGGTCTCGACAATGGACAAACAACTACAGACGCTGGTGCTACGACCACAGAGGAAGCACCAGCTGCGACATCATCAGCGGTTGTTTGTGATACAGATGATGACTGCCTGGTTGACGTCGGTCTTTGTGTCGATGGCCTACTCAATCTATGCGTTTGTGTTGATGCTGTCTGTATCCTCGATCCAGCATTAGCCACTACCACTGCCGACGCTACTGGCACAGCGACGCAGCCAGCTCCAACAGAGACAACTGCAGTTGCTTGCTCCACAGCCGATGACTGCACTGTCAATGTGGATCTCTGTATCGTTGGAGGGCTCAACCTTTGTGTCTGCCTCAACGGAGTCTGCGTTGCTAATCCAGATGGTCAGGAAACAACGACTGCGAACCCTACAGCAACGAACACTGACCCGGGAGCTACTTCAACTGCAGTAGCTTGCTCTACAGCTGATGATTGCGCTGTCGATGCGGATCTGTGCCTCAATGGGCTGATCAACCTTTGTGTCTGCCTCAATGGTGTCTGCGTTAACCCTGGAGGAGGCAACGGCGAGACAACTACAGATACTGGTGCTGGAGGAGGACCTACTACAGCGCCAGTAGCTTGTACTACTACTGATGACTGTCTTGCTGATGCTGATCTCTGCTTGGACGGTCTGCTGAACCTTTGCGTCTGTCTCAATGCCGTCTGCGTTAATCCTGGAGGAGGAAACGAGCAGACAACTACAGAGACTGGTGCTGGAGGGGGCCCTACTACAGCGCCAGTGGCTTGTACTACAGCTGACGACTGTCTTGCTGACACTGCTCTGTGCTTGGATGGCCTACTGAATCTCTGCGTTTGCCTCAACGCTGTGTGCGTGGTAGCAAACCCTGGGGGTGATCCGACTGAAACAACTGATCTGCCGCCCGAGAACACCAGAACTCCATGCGCCACCAACGGTGACTGTACAGCTAACGCTGCACTTTGTCTCGACGGGTTGATCAATATCTGTGTTTGCCTCGAAGGTTTATGTATCGTCAACCCCATCCTCAACCCCACTGAGACGACCGCTCCTGCACCTACAGAGACTGCTACAACCTCGTGCAACACTGCCGACGACTGTACCGCGAATGCTGGTCTTTGCTTAGACGGGCTTGTCAATCTTTGCCTCTGTGTCAACGCAGTTTGTGTACCGTCAACAGGCGGTGGCGGCAATAATGGCGATCCCTGCACTGACAACGCTGATTGTACTGGTGCCGGAGCTATATGCCTCGACAGTGGCGTCTGTGGACCTGACCCAGGAAATACACCAACTTCCTGTACTACAGCCGACGACTGTACTGCCGATGCCGCTCTTTGTCTGGATGGTCTACTGAATCTCTGCGTTTGTCTCAATGCTGTCTGTGTACAAGCCGGAAATAACGGCGGAGACGGCGATACCTGCACAGATAATACTGACTGTACTACCGCTGGGTCAGTTTGTCTTGAAAGCGGCGTCTGCGGACCTGATCCAGGGAACAACCCAACTTCATGTACCACTGCAGATGATTGTACAGCAAACGCTGGCCTTTGCCTCAACGGACTTCTTAACATCTGCGTCTGTCTCAACGCTGTCTGCGTACAGGCCGGAGGAGGCGGCGGAGGTAATACTGGAGACGCGTGCACTGTCAACGCTGACTGCACCACCGCAGGAGATGTATGCACCGACGGCGTATGTACAGCAGCGGGAGGCGGAGGCACAGACGCTTGTGTTGACGCCAACGATTGTCTCCTCTCTGTTAATCCCCTCTGCGCTCTCGGTCTCTGTGTCTGCGTTGATGCAGTCTGCGCTCCATCGCCTGACGTCGATGAGTGTACCTCTAACGCAGGCTGTAGTACTGGTGCTACATGTCAGAATGGTGTTTGTGTCGACAACACTGATTGTACTGGTGCAGCTGACTGTCTTGCTAACCTTGATCTTTGTGTTTTGCCGGGTGTTTGCGCTTGTGTCAATGGTGTTTGTGGACTCGTTGGAAATGGACCTGCGCCGGAGTGTGCTGCTGCTGCGGATTGTCGAACTCTGCCGAGATGTCGTCTGGGATTGTGTCTGTGTGTGGCTGGACAGTGTATTCTTGGGTAATGGAGATGATTGTTAGAGCTGGTGAAGCGACGGTTGTATTCATGTGCTATACTTTGGTGGTTTGGTCTGCATGTTTTTAATCCTAATTCTAATTTCGATTCTTCCTCATTACTGGTATCCTCTGAATGCTGCGATGTCGAGCAATTACTGTATGTTCTTGGTTGCCATTATGATAACAAGACCTCCACTCCTTGTTAGATGTATAGGGGTCTTTCCTTTCAATTTGTATTTTTCATATTTTTTCATATTTTTTCAGAATTCTCATATGTTTGTAATGACCTGTAGCTGTTCTTGATATCATGAATACTCTTCTTCAGGGTGGCGTTGCTTTGTTACTACTGGTCACGATTATTTATGCATCGGTGTTAGCCTGCATAAATGACACTAATGTTGCATAACCTCAACTTCTACCCCATCATGAATATTTATGTGATCCTGAACTTGAACCCTTTGAGTAGCGTTGGTAAAAAATACTAGAAAGAGAAAGGCCTTTCGGATTTTGTACAAGTATTAACAAGATATCCTGTAGATGCTACAAGATACAGTACATGATGATTCGATAGTATCTTCGTGTTAAGTACTCCTGAACAATGTGAAAGAGATACTGGTGCAAATACATCGACTCCCCCCCCCCTTTCACCAAGAAACCCTGTCGTACGATCACTACACGATCTCTGCCAGCACTTTCGTCTATCTATGAGATCTCGAGAGTCCTGTTAACCAACACGGGCTAATGGGTGGTGTAAAGCATCAGATTGTTCGATGTGACACCACCCGCGATGAGAAATGATCCACCTCAAAAACATGGAGACGGGAATCTCGGCATCCATTGTTATCTGCCCTAATCTTGGTATAACGGATGAAGTGCACAGTGTGTGAAAGAGGTGAATCTTCGGGATGCATCCGGCGCCCTTGACTTGCCAACGGCGTGGACTGGAATAGCTAGATAAGGATATGAGGTGAGGACACTGGGCCAATACTGTCGAGAGGAAAGGCTTTTCTCTGGGGTGGGAGATTTGCCTAAATTCAATTACCAAGAGCATACTAAGGACAAATAAGGACAAATAAGGACAGCGTTGCCTCGCGTGATCCTCTGGTTCACAGCCTGTTAAAGTTGACGGAGTCTCGGAGCTGTTGCCGTGCGAATCAGGAAGTAGATGTCATGCTGAAAGAAAGTCGGTGAAATCATAGTTCTTGATACGAGGTAGGATTCTTCTGGTTGAGGCGTTGGGAATGTTCCTTTTTACGAACCTGGGTGAAGAAACTTTCTCCGTCGGCAAGATACTACATTCGCCGACCTGATAGTTTAGAAATCAAGACGAGAATTACAACAGTAAATGAGACTTTCTTTTGCCTTGCTGTACACGTTTATTCCATTTCTAGACTTGCTTTGCCTGTTCAACGAGTTCAATCTATCATCTCCTGTTTATCAGCGGGCGATCCCTCGCCGAGGTCTCCCTAGGTGGGATTACATGGCAACTTGCCCTAGAGAGACCTTGGGACTACAAATGCAGGTACTTTGCTCATAGCACTCTACTATTACTGGGGCCGGGGAACTCAGGTTGCTCTACGCCTGGTCGAGGTCTTAAGCGTTGGAGATTTCCAGGCTACCGATTCAAGAGGCTTTTGACCAACTTGGAAGCATTGACTATTTGTTCTCGCGCAGAGTCCTGATCTCTGGGGCTTAGAGAGAGTGAGTGCAACTAGTCGGTTGTCAACTGTGATGCAGCTTATTCGACCTGGCGGGTATGCGGTTTTCGTGTTTGGGAGCCGGGCGCAGCAATGTTTGTCCAAGACATATGTTTGTCCGCGTTTCTCACTCAGATTGGCGTTTTGCTTGGGTGTATGATTCCTCGGATTGATCGTAACGGTACGCGGTAATATGGTCGGTATCGGCATGCATTATCGGAGTGCAGTGGTGATTGCTTATCCATCTTGGTGGCTGTTCGGTTCGTCTTGAGGGATACTTTATTCCTTGCTCTTTCTAATAGTCTTCCCATCCGAGTCCTGATTTAACCAGAGGCACAACTTCCTCTTATGTATCCCACCCGAGAGGCGTGATTGTTCGAAATCTCGTTTCGTGAATTGATGTCGAGTGGCAGATTATACGCACAAATACATGTAGAAACGAATAAAGGAGCGAGCGAATTGAACAGAATGGAGGCGGCTCTTTATAGAAATATTAAAATTTGAATCTACGCACAAGTTTCGTCAGGTTATCGTAATCTGCGTTTTTGAACCTCAAGTATTGAAAGAAAGGGGGGAGCGAAGACCACGCTGCGGATCCGTACGGAGCAATGATGAGCTCAAAACCAATCATAAGGCGGTGACAAACAAGGCATATCGCAATGATAACATCATTTACGTTACTCTCACTTTTTATCATGTGTAATTTCCAGGCTTTGCCTGACAACTGTGAGTATCATTGTAAGACTCTGGAGTTTCTAGAGTGTTTCTGCCAGCTTGGCTGGTAGGCGCACAAGGCCATGCATGGTGACAGGGGACTGAGCTTGACCTTGAAAAATGCGCACTTTGCTTTATCTCTATGCATGACTAGTTGAATGTTTGCCACCTCGTCCTGCTCAGGGTCTGGCTGGCTGGGTCAAGGCTCCGTGAGCAGGAGCAGATACAGGGGCAATACGAAATTTGCGAATTCATTTTCCCAAGGAACAAATTCACACTCTCCATTATGGTTGGAGAACCGTCTTTCAGGTAATTTCACTGGTAGTCGCACCCAACGCATGTTGACGAGCACCAACTGAATGGCACTACATACGCTCACAATAATCTTTCAACAGTGTTAAGTTCCTTGCTTCAGTACCCATTTTTTTATTTGCCTTGGGTAAATGTAACTTAGTACAACTAGGCTTGTCACTGAACCTCTTGTTCATGTTGACAAGCTTAGCCTGGTGACGCTGTGCTTGTCTTGGGAGACATCATCTGTAGATCTTAGGTGCCAAGATCCAAGGATTGTGATTGGCTTCGGGCGCTAGGGTCCGCGTCATAGTAATTGGCTCTGTCCGTGGAGATGTGATTGGCGCTCAGTTAGGCCGGTGCGGTCAATCGTGCACTTGGGCTGTGCACGTTGTCGCTCCATCTCGATTTGATCCCAGCAGAATTGGTCATGGCTAAGATTGTGCGTACGCGTTTCGATTCGCATCAAGCCAAGACATCGTTTCCTATTAGTCAGGCTATGTCACTGTTTCTGTGGAATCGAGTCGAGCAGAAACCATGGGGTGTCGGACAAGTCTCCGTTGTCGGTCTATACCAGAAATAGAGTAGAACAAAAGATCTTTTCGAGGCTGATCATGAGCCATTTTAGTTAGAGTTGGCACAAGCATGTAAGATTGTTGGTGGCGGAACGAGAAGATGCATGTCTGTGATTGTGCTACCATGCCGCTCTCAGTTGGTATGTCTTTGGCTCATCAATAGCCTACTGTGACAAACTGCAGTGCTCTCCGGTCCGAGAATTAAATTCCTGTGGCCCCCTCGTCCTGATAATCTACATACATACTCAGCGCCATGATATTTCCGGAGACCGTTGTAACATTGTGGCTTCTCAGCCCAGCTAGCCCAGCCAATCTTTGCGTCAGGATCCCCTCCGGGCTGCAAATCGGATCAATAGTGACAAAACATTTGTCCACTAAAATCCCGTGGGTGGTCCGGGTGGCGAGAAAAGAGTTCAACGTTCGGGGTATCGAGGACAAGACTGCGGCGATACATGCCATGATGCGACCGTTGGGTATCTGTGAGCCATTCTCGTGCTGTGACCTTGTCCAGTTTTGTATTGGCATTTTACAGTCAGATAAGGTGATACAGGCCAGATATAACCACATGATTTGATTCAAGGAAAGGTAATACAAGCAGTAGAGCGTAAATTTGCGTGTGGCCTTGGCCATTCAGCAGAGCCAGTAAAGTCCATTGGCCTCTTGCTGCGACACCTCCCAACGCCATTTCCATCGTCAATCCTATCAATTCCCAGAAAATAAATCTTGGTATATAGAAAAAAGAAAGATAATACCAACAAGTGTAGCATATCATCCCATCGTATTCGATATCTTCTGTTGGCCTGTCAAATCGCACCGACTCCTCCGCTGCATTTTAATAAATAAACCATTTAAGTCGCCGACCGACCCTTTATCGCATCGACTCATCATAATCATCGTTATCGTATCTTGTAATCGTACACGGATGCCCCCCCATCAATTATGCTGGTTGTATGGGCAAAGCGGCGGGGTCGCGTGGTTCTGTTTTCCGTCACCCAGGTCCTTGATATATCGCTGCGCTTCATTCGCAATGTAGTCCTGAATCAAGTGGCATTCGCACTCGGTGTGTTGTAGGAGCTTCATCTTGAGGTCGTAGACCTGCATCGTGAGTTCGGACACGCAGTTCGACAAGTCGCGGTTGGCTCGCTCCACGTCTTGTTCGTCAGCTCGAAGTTTCTTGGTGCTTTCACGCTTCTTGATGCGGAATTTGTTGGAGGCAATGCGGTTTCTCTCCTGGGCCTTTTTGCTGTGCTCGTCGAGTTCTTCTGATTCGGGAGATGGCGATCTCGTCTTTGTAGATTGGACCTTTGCTGCCGCTTTGCCCTTGCCGCGTCCTTTGGGCTTCTCTACGACTGTTTCTGATTTGGTGGTCTTTCGACTTGACGCGCGTTTTGGAGCTCTCGAGGCTGTGGTTCGGTTCGCGTTACGCTTTCGTTTGTCGGGCTGGGTTGATGAAGAGCCTCGACGGCTTTCGGAATCACCGGTCGTATTCTCTACGCTCGTTGACTGTGTGGACGGAGTTGGGACTGGATAGCTGTGAATCGAGGTTGAAGGGGATGCCCATTGTTTCGACGAGTCCTGATCGTAGGCGTACTGAGCGTGTTGTTGATACTCTTGCGCGTAGGCATTCGGGGCGGCCATGTTTGCTGCTTTGGCAAAGGCGGCGTTCTCGTGAGACCACCATCGCTCCCAATGTTCTTGGGGAAGCGTGCCGTATAGATTCAGGCCCGATGGATCTTGGGCCATGAGTTGCAGGTTGGGATCGTAGGGCTGGCTGCCATCACTAGGTGGATGGTGTTGTTGGAATGGAGGGTAAATGGTACCCATCTCTGAAACTTGGATAGTGTTGCTGTTAGATAGCTTGATCGAGTCAGACCTTGAAATTTTGGTCAAGTCAGGAACCGTAGTGGAGATAAAATGCCTAACTTGGGAGTGAAGCTTGGGCCCTGCAAATTGAGGCGAGGTTCAAATGTTATAAATAAAAGAGGCACAAAATCAGGGTAGAGGACCGACCAGGTTCGCGGGACAATGCTCCCAGCGAGCCTCGAGGGGGGCGAGGGACAAACGGTGAGTGCCTAGCATGCCTACATACAGTATCGATGTACTGTAGCACTAAATCTGGTGTTTGCCAAAGTCAGGGCAAGACATGAGAGGGGAACGGGGCACCGAGCCCAAGCCATCGAGTACGGAATGAGTTTAGCCCTGGGGAAATGTAGATGTACGCAACTGGGGTCTGGAGACAGGGATGTGAGGGGTCGATAAGAGTGGACTTTAAGCCAAATGTATCACTTTTGAGTGAAGAATCCGGGCTGAAGCTATGCTTAGTAGAGAGCAATTCAGACCATTGCCGGCGGGGATAGCAGGAGATGCCATTCACGATTGGGTTGGGTATTTTGACCCAACATACGGACAATTGGCACACAACTACCCCAGTAAATGAAGCTCGGATTAAGGGTCTCACGGCAGTTAACAAGATGACATGGAGATCAACAAGGAGAAAGCTGCATCGAGGCATTTATGGATAGGCACTGTAGATATGAGTGCGCATCCCCACGAAAGCAAAGCAACCAAAGCCAACCAAACGACCTGTGAGACATTGAGGCAAACAAAGATCCTCCCAACGTCATGTGACGATTGCAGCAATGCCCGGACCATATCTTCCTCAAGTTCCTCACGAACTACTAGACCCAGACAAGGCTAGCTGTGTGTGTGAGAGAGACCAAGACAATTAAAGGGGGGTGGAATGATTGGATGAGATTCCTCGGTCTTAAGACCGAGGGTCATGATTGGTGGACAAGGTCCAGATATTTAGGCTTGAACAGGGGCGTCACGCCAAAACAGCCCACGCAGAGGACAACAAGCAATCCATGGCTTGCTGCTTATCCCGAGGGGAAGATAACTAGAGAAAGGGTAACAAAAGAAAAGAAAGGCTTGAAAAGGGAAGGGAATATCAGCGCTACGCATAGCCTGTCATCTTCTTCGGGTTCTATCATGTATATGATAGCCATGCATGCCAATATCCACTATCCAACACCAAATGGGCCAGCAAGGTGCAACTCTGTGCACAATACTACCTATGCACTGTAGCTTGCAAGACGAAAACACGTCCGTCTGCATATCCGTTTGTATATGTGTACCGTTATGTATGTACATTGGCTGAAGAGTCTGACGTGGATGCAACACTCACTAGCCAGGACCTCATTGGTCAACCTAAATCAACACCCAATGAACGCTCACGGAGGCGCGAGCCGTCTCCAGAGCCATTCAATGTACGTATGTACATACCTAGCATGGCTTGAAAGGGACGATGTTAAGGGTTTTTTCTTCTTTTTTTTCCTGAGGTAGGGGGGCACAGTCTGCATTACATTTGCAAGATCTTGTCCCTTTGACATCACATTCTTTGCATCGTTAGTTGGTTATTCAGTCTGAATTGACTTTTCTATTTTTCACTGAATGCTACTATTCATCTCATCACCCTAAAAATCGTCAGATCGTGCAGATACCATGACGATGCGTTTGCTTCGATATATCCACGTCAAGCTACAAGATAACAAAGTGATGCTTTGATCAAGATTACTGTAGTCCACGATGGATGGGTTCTCCATCAATGACAGGAGTCTCGTCACACCATTCATGCATCTGCAGAGCAAACAGCAAACTGTGCATTGCGTGAGAACTTCAAGATCCTTTGACATACTGTAGAGAAGAAGTGTTCAGAGATCTGCAGGATGAACCTTGGGATGGGTGGGCCATCACCTTGTTTTATTTGTCTTGGATGGAGGCATCACATACCAGGGTTGTTATGTACCTCCGCGATCCTCCACTATAGATGCACCGCATGAGTAAGATCCCTTTGTTTACTCGGTAATGGAGAGAACAATTTGTCTTCATCGAACAGGTCATTCGAAAATGGTGTGGCTGAGATAGCCAGGAGTTGGAAATGATCTGGCACTGTACTGTAAAAAGGAATTGCCGCCGGACCACTCCCAGTGGCTCTTAATGGCTGATAATAGGTCCGGAAAACTTCACCAAGCCCTACTTAATTATGAGCAGGGGAGAAAGATATCACAACATGCGTATCGAAGGGATTCAGGGGTCAGTATCGCCGTAAATCAAGGCTGCGATCATCCCAAGAATGTCCAAATTATCATATCGGCCGTGATTCATCATACAAGTAACTCTCACCCTGATTAGCTGCAGTATCTACAAGGTACTGATTAATACTCGTTACCCAAGCGGGCTTTGCCACCAGTACAGTATCAAACTCCCCCATTCATCAAAGGCCGATATTGACCGAGATCTTGGGGCAGTATGCAGAGGACTGAGATCGAGTCAGTTATCTAATGAGTAAATCAGATGCCATGACGGTTCTTCAGGATCATACTGACAGTTGAGGTCAAGTCCATTATTTCCGTGTTGATAAGGTTCAAGGGACGTCGTTCTGCCCAACTCCCGTTAGGCTCCGGGGGAGCATTACATTTCTCAGGTCCGTGCCGAGGCTTATCTTCCGATGCCAATACACGCTCCCTTTGCTAGCCCGCCCAGAGCCCTGGCTTTTTACTGCAGTGGGAGGAAATACAATGCCAGTCCCGTTTTCCGTAGCCAGTTTCTCCGGTGGTTCTTATTGGTTCCAGTCTCTGTAAATTCGAGTGACCGTTATTGTTGCAAAGTGATCCTTCTCTCCCTCGTTGAGGGTATTCGGGACACCAGCAGAATCCTTTTTCATTGCGGCCGCGATGATTCACTGCCGCAGCACGAGATGGAAGAGCCTCTCTTTATTAGCATTTCTCTCGACAACATGATCTCCTTTACTCATCCACAACGCTCCTCGGCATAATGTACGCACCAGCTTCTTCAGCCCCTTTCGCCCGTGCCGTTCTCAATCCTCCCGTACGATTCGTACCACCATGCACAGATCCAGCAATTGTCAAGCAAGAACCAGACGATTCGGAACCAATACTAATAGGCAGCAACAGTCCCTCGCCCGAACCTCGATCCAGCGTCGAATCCCGTAATCGCCTCTTCACATCCCTCGAACTCGGCGACCACATCTTTCGAAGACCACGATCCATCACGACTCCTGACGATCTCGACGACTCTGAACTGAAACGATGTTTCGATATACTCCACGCTTGCAGTGTTGCGACGGAGCTCAATGCGACGCTTTCTAAGACGAAGGATACAATGGAGGACTTCCTAACAGCCATCTTCAAGAACTGGACGGGAGACTCGGGCGAACCGGACAAGCCAGCTATGGACTTTGTGGTTCGCGAGTATGTCAGTGTTGGAAACATTTGCAGTAAGAGACTTGTCAATTACAACGTCACTTGGCTTGACGTTAACCCTCCCAGGTCAACCCGCCAATCACCGAACCAGCTCCTCATGCGCAGAGTCATCATCCTGCCGCACCCCAGTTTTCGGAATCGCCACTTATCGAAGTCGACCAGCGCAACTCAGCATCAGTTTCTCCACCACAGAACCAGAGCAAGGCTCGAGTCAAGATGCGCAAGACTTCTTCTGTCCGATGGAACGCACTGATGTGAGGTGGGAGGTGGGCGATTGGATGTCTGATCTACGACGGAGCATGAAGAGAACTTGTATCAACAAGGTGCATCGATACAATAAACATCTTGCGATCTGGTACGTGAGATGTTTGGTGGTAGGTTGGGCCAAGGGAAGTATCTCGATGGGAAGGGATGTTGAGGTCTTTTCGTTTGTGGCGAAGGAGGCTGTTGATACGGCGTTTGCTGTGATGGGGGATGTGTGATGGGTCTTTGGGAGATGGTGCAGGCTAAACTGGAAGACAATTGGCTTAGGTGTCGACACAAAGACATCGAAGACAATATGGTACGCAAACACGGAAACAAAAGGTTACACGGATAGGAATTTTGCTATTTGGGAGCTCACAAAGGACGGGACCGGGACTAGGACCAGTAAAGCATGACTTTTCTTTTGAGATCTGTTTGCTCTAGTCAACCTCTTGCAAGTGCTTCTTTATCGACCTCAAGCCATTTGGGTGATCATGTCCTTCATGGTCCTCATCCTCGTCATCCTCTGGCCAATCGGGAAATCCATCATCAAACAGGTCCTCTAGCGCCTCACGCTTCTCCTCATCACTCTTCTTCTTATTCCTCATAACCTTTTCCCACTTCTTCAACTCAGCATCAGTGAGTAAACACTCATCCAACATCTTTTCAAGAGCCTTGTGGTCCAGGTTCTCTCCGATAAACACCAGTTCCTGACGTCTGTCTCCCCACTCTCCACCTTTCTTGATATCATGCTGCACAAGCCCATCAACCTCGGGATCACCAGTCGTGTACTCCTCCGCGGGTAGAGTGCAGAACCATGGACGTCCGCCGGTTAGTGTGAGCATAGCTCCAGCTTGGGACCAGTCTCCTGCACGGTGGGGACGTGTTGCGAGGAAGAATTCACCCTTTGAGCGGAAAAGACGTGCAAAGATGGGATGTTTGCGCTTGGTTTCAAGGATGACATCGTTAGAAGGTGTGAAGAGATCATCTGCGTCTTGCATTTCTGAGTCATCGAACTTTTGCTTCCTGGACGCAGGCTCGGGTGAAGGGGCAGATTCAAGGGTGGAATGGGAGCTGCGAGGTGATGATTGGTTTGAACGCTTTCCTGGGGATGAAGCGGAGTCAGAAGTATCTTGGTCGACTACAGCAGCTTCGGCTGAGTCCTCATCATCTGGGTAGTCGACCATTTCAAGGTCTTCATCTTCCTCGTCTTCTTCCTCTTCCTCGTCGCCGTCGTCTTCGGGTTGCTCAAGCTGCAGGATGAACTTGTCATACAGCAGTGCCCAGAGTCGACGAGGGTGGAATGGTCGATGTCGACTGTAGATACAACTTCGTACAGAGTACTCTTCAGTCTCGGGTTTTGGTGTAAGCACGTTGCGGCCATTGACCTAGTATGATCAGTATACATGACTCTATTGGAAGATTGTCTGGGCGCGAGTATAACATACCTCCCGAACAGTCATGGCGTGTAGATCCTGAAGCCATCCATAGCCTGACTGAGCAACCTGAAGGTTGAACATGCCAGTGTTGACAATCTGCTTGACATCGACCTTGCCATAGCTTGACTCAAGGATCTTGGCGCGGTGGTTGAGCTTCTTGATCAAGTCTAGCAAGCGAGGTTTTGTCGACGCATCAACCTGATAATATCTTAGTCAACGGTCCTTGCAGAAGGGACTTTCATGAACTCACCATGTCGAGTTTGTTGAGGATGATGACATCCGCAAACTCAATTTGATCAACCATAAGATCAGAGACAGTTCTCTCGTCCTCAGGTGTGACATCGTCACGTCTTGAAGAAATCAGATCACCCGTGTCAAAGTCATGTAACATAGTAAAAGCATCGATAACAGTGACCGTAGTGTCGAGTTTGGCAAACTTATCAAGACCACCAGCGTCCTTGCTGCGAAAGGGTTAGTGTCTCCCCCCTCGCTTCTGAAAAGGTACTTACAGTTGCTTGAGAACCTTGATCATATCCTCATCCAATCCAGGGGCACCTTCAATGGACCCCATAGCATCCATCTGCTGAGCAAGTCTAGAGTCGAATGTCTCAGCGACCTGCTCGGGCTCACTTATACCGCTACTCTCGATGATGATGTAGTCAAACTGTTGAAGTTGAGCTAGACGAACAAGCTCTTCCAGAAGATCACCACGGAGGGTACAGCAGATACAGCCATTCTGGAGTGCGATGACTTTCTCTTGGGTCTTTGAAAGATGGTGTGTTTTCTTGATGAGGGAGGCATCGACGTTGATACTAGAGGGGTCAGACTTTGGTAGTGCTGAAAGGAAGTGAGAACATACGCTCCAATATCATTGACTACTACCGCAATGCGGAGACCATGCTCACTTCGGAGGATGTGTTGAAGAAGTGTTGTTTTACCAGAGCCCTGCACAGTCAGCCGAGACTTCCATGATCATGAATCGGGGAGGCTTACCAAGAACCCAGAGAGAAGTGTCACGGGTAAAGCCTTGGGAGGAATGCTAGGCTTCTTAGCACCCTTGCTTTTATTTCCCTTCTTGACCTTATTCTTGACCATTTTGAATCCGAAAAAGTCAGTGAAGAAGAGGAATTTCGGTGAGGTGTGAAGAGTGGGAGATGAATTCGATTTAAAGAGGCCTCCTCATTAGGAAGATGGCATTTCTACTCGTCGTAACTTACACAATGATCTTGTTTGCAATTATGGCGCTCATCAAGGTATGAACCCTAAGGCCATCAAGGTGATGATATCGCGAGTGTGAGTACCTTGATGACAATTTGTGGGAGTTGATTGGCTGCCACTGAGGACCATTCCCATTGAGTTCGGGGCTAATTATGAAAAGGTTTAGTGAATATGCGGCCAAAAATGGGGGACGGCAGAGCCTCCAAGGATGTCTCGCTGCTTCTCTGGCTGAGGGAAGATAGAATTTGCAAAGTGGCGGGCTTCCGACTCCAATATCTCTAAATGATATTATGAATGATTTCGCACGAAAGTCCAAATCAAGGCTCGTTGACATTGGCATGTTTCTAGCCGAAACTATCACAAGACACCACTGCTCAGTGATGATGATTGAGGGATGGCTTGATGCACTTGACGACCAGGGTATTTAGTGTATTAACAATTCTCTCGAAGTCATTGGCTTAATCAGTCTTTCCTTGCCAAGGATCACAGACTAGGAAATGTCTAAATGGCTTGAGATCTGGCATCATGACGACCTTGCTGAGTTGTTGAGAACCTTGATGTCTTTCATCATGATACCTCAGATAATGCTGTGATAAGATTGGGAGCTTAAAAGAGGCTTCAGCCCCCAGAGCACAAATACAAAGAACACCAATAAATACATACAGGCAATATACTCTTTGCTCTTACTATTACCTAATCTTTTGCTTTTGGCTGAAAAGCTAGACATCCTGATGACAGACTCTAAAGGTGTATAAATGAGTGTTGCGCCTCGAATGATGCAATAGGACACATCGTCTTAATTTTTCGCGGCAAATTCTTAAGCGCTACTCGGGGAATAGCAGATGGTTAGGCTCGACCACTAATGAGTTTCAGGGGAGTCTCTACGGCTTTTATATAGAATACAAAGTTGCCAGACTGGTATCGCCCTTGATCCATAGCATAGACCGGCACTATACCGGACTCAGCTGGATGAAATACTGAATGAGCAAAACTTGGATGTATCAAGTTGGCCATGATCGTGAGTAGACATGGGCTTTGACCGACAGAATCCAGATACTGGTGGTGTACCATGACGGTACCGTACCTTAGTATTTTGTGAGCACAATCATCATGGACAGAAGTTGACGACAAAGTCTGTTATCACGACCTATGGCAGCCTTCTCTTTTCATTGCTTTCAATTTGACGAGCATACCAAGTGTGGTCTAGTGCTAAGAACCAGCTTCTTCACGATGCTCAATCTTCCGGCAGAGTCGTCACAATCTCGAGTCTCGACAGAAGCTCGGCCGAATCCGATCTTTCGGCCGAGTAAATTGATAGGCTGCCCTAGGGTAAGGTGATGAGTTGTTTTCACGGTCCGTATGAGAAGAGCCCTACCCCTGGCATAACAATTATGCAGATATCGAGAGACATGGGCATAGTCATTCAGTTTTATTTTCCGATAAGCGCAGGCGCTTTTAATATCTTACGATGAGACTCCTGGTAGGTATGCAGTACTGCAATGAGAGCCGCGTCGCTATGGGGGTCTCCTAGGGAGGGCGCTAGAAGAGCAAACCACGTACCGACCTCCTACTGCCGGTGCTGTTGGAACTAAAATACCGTACATGAAAGATTGCATGCCGAGGTGAGTAGTAGATTGATCTTCATCGATATACTACTCAATGAAACGGCAAATCTTAGATCTGATTGAAGCGTAATTGCAGGCTCGCTGGCTCTGTTACGGGGCTCAAGCCTCGGGTTGCCTAAATCGGTGAGGATCTGGATATTCTTATAGCCGGCCACGTTAAGCAGCCAGATGACAACAGCCATTGATCGTGATAAATATGATGGCCAATTTATTCCAAAACTCACAGTTGAATTCTACAAGTTCTATTTAATTACTATTACCCTTGTTTGATTACTCTATCACGTTGTTTGTGTCGTTCATATAGAATCTGCTGATATTCACATAACGAGGCCCATCTCAGCCGAAACCAACTGCCGCTGGATCGAGCCGCAGCGCCTCCCGTCTCTCAGGCCCGAAACCGAGAAAGACAACTCTCAACGCGGGGTCTCCGCAATCTCCACGCCGGCCCGATCGTTCTACCCAAGGTAAACGGTAAACGACCTCACTCACCTCAATTATAAGATCAATCTCCAGCTTCAGGCTCTTCTACTTGTCATCAATTCCTGGTCCTTCACATCAGTAACCCCCCTGCGTGTCACCCAGCAACCAACATCAACAAAACAAAGGGGCCAAAAAGTTACTCCGACACAGAGATACACATACATATACACAATGGCAGACACAAAGCCCGCTTATGCAGGCACACCCGCCAATGTCCCAGGCGCAAACGTCTTTGACTTCTTATTCAGCAATCCCTTCCAGAACGAAAATGAGTTTACCCCTAGAGCGAGACGTGTGCCAAAGATCCATGATGATCAGCCCATTTTCGTTGACCACGCCAGCGGTACGTTGCACTCCCAAACTCAATCTCACATCATATCATGGCGACACCTACTGACTTAGTCCAGACCGTCCTCTCACCTTCTCACGCATCAAGCGCGATGCCCTCACTCTAGCATCAAACCTTCAATCTCTTGGTCTTGACCCCACTGAAATCGAGACCCTCCCTCCAACAGCATCATGCTCAGGCCCAGAAGTCGCACCCGTGGTGCTCATTCAATTGCCCAACTGTTTGCCCTTTGCGACACTCATGATGGCTACTCTTGCAGCTGGGTTAACTACCACATTAGCATCGCCCTCACTATCTGCCACTGAGCTCTCATGGGTCATCAAGAACTCGCGTCCTCGCGTGCTCTTCACAGCGAAAGCTTTCCTCAACACCGTCGAGAAAGCGCTTGAGCAGCAGGAAGACGAGGCGTACAAGAGAAGTGTGCGCGTCTACACAGTCGATGTAGCAAGGGATCTCTATCCTCTTTCGCCAGCTTCTCATGCCGAGGATGGCGACTGGAAGAACCTTCTTATGCCAGCGAAAAATCCTCTTACTGCTGGACATCCGTTCTCACCAGAATCCGCCGCTACGCGAACGGCAATTATTCTCTGGTCATCTGGCACATCAGGTCGATCAAAGGGTGTTTTGCTATCCCATCAGGCCATCAACTTCTCCATCGCGTCGCTGTGGCACGATGCGGACTTTTACGGGTTTCACCAGCGATGGCTAGGCTACGTGCCATTTTACCACGTCTTCGGTCTCACTAACACCTTCCTACTGGCTATCGCGACTGGGTCTACGGTGTTTACTATGCCCGCATTCAAGCTCGATACTGTTTTATCCGCGATCCCGCGCCGACAGATCACTTATCTTCACATGGCACCTCCCGTGGCAGTCATGCTCGCCAAGTCACCCGTCGTGGAACCCTTTGCGCGACGCGACGCGCGCGGTCGCAATGCTTTCAGTAGTGTTGTCGCGGGTGTCACGGGCGGTGCACCTCTCGGCCACGAAGTCGTAGAGAAGGTTTTCCAACGACTCGGCTTCCTCGTGAGGCTTGGCTACGGCATGTCGGAAGCGTGCAGTGTCACTCTGCAAAGGGGTCTCAGGGAAGAGGACATGCACAGCTATAAGCATGACACAGGAAAGCCTCATTGGGGCGTTGAACTCATGATCGCTGGTTCGGGCGAATTGAACTCTGAGGATTCTACCACCAAGGCTGCGACTTTCGGTGCTGAGGGTGAGATTCTGGTGAGGTCGCCTGGATTGATGAGTGCATATGTACCTTCTCAGGGACTGGGTAGCAAAGAAGCGCCCGATATGAGCGTCACAACAGAGGCGTTCACGTCAGACGGATGGCTTCGAACCGGCGACGTCGGCCATCTCGACGAGGAGGGCGTTCTCTGCATCACAGACCGCATCAAAGAAATGATCAAAGTGCGCGCTTACCAAGTCGCGCCCGCTGAATTGGAGGCTATCCTCTGCAGCAGCGATGACGTTGCTGACGCTGGCGTGATTGGCGTGCATGACAAGAACGAAGCGACCGAGTGGCCACGCGCTTACGTCGTCGCAGCAGACGAGAGCAAGTCAGAGGCCGAACTTCAAAAGTTGGCGCATGATCTCAAGGATCTGGTCGAGAGTCACTCAGCGCGGTACAAGTGGCTCGTAGGCGGAATTGTCTTCGTAAAAGCGATCCCCAAATCACCGAGTGGAAAGATTCTCCGAAGGGTTATTCGAGATGGCGGCATAAAGGGCCTGGAGGTCTCACTCTACCAGCGCAAGAAGCGAGACCACAAGCTGTAGACTTTTGACTTCACTATTCTACACTACGCATGTACTAAGAGCGCTTGTAAAACTCTTTTTCTCCCTCGTCTAACTTAGCATTCTTCTTTATGGAGTACCTTATTAATAAAAGGTTGTTTAGATTGCAAGGTCTCAGCTGTGTTTACACAAAGATTACTAAAACATGCATCGTGATTGGCTGGGCTTCTAAATACCCGTGATGGATTCGGTCTCGGACTTAGCCCTTTCGGACAAGGGAGCTCTTTTCGGTCTGTGCAAGGTGTGGAGAGACAAAGAGCGACATGGCTATAAGACCTGCTTGGAGAACGGCAGTGAATGAGAAAGTACACGATAGAAATCTTGTTTGCATTCAACTTGCTTATAAATTGAACCTGTCAATTGAATCGAACCTGTGGCAAACTGCTTTATAAGGCCATTTCCAATAACACCACCTCGCAAAACACCATCACACCAATCTCAGAATAACGCCATGACACACATTACATCAGAATCTACTCCCCTCCTCCCAGAGCCTGCCACTGAGCGCTCAATCTCCTACCAAAGCTCCCATCCCGCTTACGATGCGCGGCCACTACACCCCAACTACAGTAAGCATGAAGAATGCCATGTTGACTACAGCGACGTCCTTCGCGACATCATCATTGGCTTCTCAGACGGTCTCACAGTGCCTTTTGCCCTAACAGCAGGCCTGTCGAGTCTCGGCAGTGCAAAGGTCGTCATCATCGCTGGCCTAGCAGAGCTCTTCTCCGGCATGATCAGCATGGGTCTCGGCGCCTACCTCGCGGCCGTAACAGAGCGCGACGCGTATCATTCACAAGCCGGTAAAAAAGAATTCGCGGTGCAAAATAGACCTGGCGACGAGCGCACGGGTGTTTACGATGTCTTGGAAAAGTACAGCGTCTCGCGAAGTGCCGCCTCACCTTTGGTAGACGAGCTCTGCAAGAACCCTGCAGAGTGGGTGCGCTTCATGATGGATTTCGAACTCAAGCTCGAGGAGCCCAATGTTCATCGCGCGTGGATCTCTGCGGTCACCATGGGATTGAGCTACTTCATCGGTGGATTAATCCCCATGATTCCCTACTTTGTCATGTCTCGCGTTCGCGAAGCATTATTCGTATCGATTGGTATCACCGTCGCTGTGTTGTTGGTATTTGGATACGTCAAGAACTACGTCGCTATTCGCAATCATCGTGCGGGCGTCTGGGGAGCGGTGCAGACATTGATTATTGGCATGTTGGCTGCTGGCACAAGCTATGCGATCGTGCGGGGTCTGGATTCGAACGATTCTTGAAGGATGGTGTGACTATGGCACGACGGAGGCGTTTGGCTACGGCGTTAGGGTTCTTTTGGATGCGAGCAAAGTCCTCGTGATGGGCGGTGTGATTCAGGATATGGGTGCGATAGGGATAAAAGTGATGATATCAGAATATTCGTATTAACGATCGAAATGACAATACTCCATTCCTCCAAAGGCAGCGTTTGTTTGCCTAACCCGACAACCATCTCCCGTTCCTACCTCCTCCTCCACTCATTAGTAGTGATCTGTTCGGTGGTATCATCAACACTGACCTAAAAAAAAAGTGAAGCCATCGCCCTCCCCAGAGTGATCGGAATTGAGTCATCCAGCCCGCGAAGGGGACAGGACGCCGCGTATCGCACTTCAGTTTTTCCCAAAACGAGCCTCGCAAAGACGTTCCCATAGAGACAGCGAGACGAAAGCACGCGCTCTGAGTATTTCTGATATCATTTGCAGACGTGACATTGACGCCAGGCCGTTACCGGCAGACCAACGGTTCCAGCAGGATGCCAGATGTCGGTGATGGGTGAGGCTTACTCCGAATTTCCCACATGCGAAGAATGATTGAGAGACAGCGCGAGGCGTGTCTCTCTGTTTGTAGCATGGAAACGCAGCGTTGGGGAGGGCGAATGGCTTGAGGAAGGAAAGATTTTGGAAGCGAGGAGGCGGTTTTTTATTGTGCGGATACAGCCGGGGTTAAACCGGGTGGGGCTAGGGTACTTGAGTGAAGGTACCTGTCAACCTCAAAAGTCTACTCCGTAATGATGGATCTTTGTAGCCCCAGGAGTTTGGCAGCGAATGTGATTGAAGATAGGTGTCTAGGGTATGACTTTGAGCTTTTTCTGCTGTCATTGTTTTGATGCGCTGAACTAACAGTTGTCCAACTTTGATATCTTGACTGCAGTTGTTGCCGGTAGTTACAACAACATCTTTAATATGCATAATGCTATTTATTCTTTCTGCTTCTCTCCAGAGACTTGGTATGTTTTATTCCTAGAACTGTATACGGATGGATCATTTACTTTAGCTATGACTTAGGGTGTCCACTACCTTCTGGAGGCGGTGTCGGTTAAGTGATATTGGAACCTTTTCGGTTGGTAAATAAGGCATCGATGGACTGATCTGTATCCGTAGGGCTGGATTGTTGATGATGTGTCGGTGGCATAGATACATGATTAACAACTATCCACCCTAGTAAGCAATATGAGCAAAAAAAAAAAAAAACCTTTTGAATGGTTTTGTCATTTTATTGCTATCATGGAATCTTCAAAGCATGTGATTGGATATCGTCACTCTCCACTAAGTTACTACAATATCACATTTCCCCTCAACATCATTCTCATGATGAGTAACAGAGCCAACAATCCTGGACTCCAAAGTAGCACATACGGCGCAGTTCATATAATTGAGCCAATCGAGTCACACACTCATACAGCAATCCTACTCCACGGCAGGGGAAGCAATGGTGAAGAGTTCGCCCAAGAGCTTTTCGAGGAGACTCTCTTATCAGATCAATCCAGCCTCGCTCAAAAACTGCCCAGTTGGCGATGGGTGTTTCCATCCTCACGTGAAATATGGAGTGCGGCTTTCCAAGAGGACATGCCTGCGTGGTTCGAGGCCCATTCTTTGACGGATACTACTGCTCGGCAAGATCTTCAGATTCCGGGCATTCAGGAATCAGTCAGCTACATCAAGACACTTCTAAGCCAGGAGATTCATAGGCTTGGCGGAGATGCATCAAGGGTGGTCCTGGGCGGAATTAGTCAAGGTGCAGCAGTGGGAATGTGGACACTGCTTTGTCTGGATAGACCATTGGGCGCCTTCTTCGCTACAAACACTTGGCTCCCCTTTGCTTCCAGCATCGAGAAACATCTGTCAAATGACCCAACGTCACCTATGGATGCAGGAACTGAGTTTGTCGCTGGGATGTTGGTTCACTCAAAGGCCTCACTTTCAATATCTCAAGAGAGGCTCTCTTCAACGAAAGTTTTTCTTGGTCATGGAACCGACGATGCGTATGTGGATGTCGAACTGGGAAGAAAGGCGCGAGATATCATTCTTCAGGCTGGTTTTGCGGTGGAGTGGAGAGAATATCGAGGAGCAGAGCTAGAGGGACATTGGTTCAAAGCACCAGAAGAAGTTGACGATCTGCTCAACTTTCTTGTGATACACGTCGAGAATCGTGAATAATTGGTTACAATACTGATTGTATATAAGAAATAATCTAATACATCTATTATATCAAGTCAAGGTCCTAGGTCAGGTATTTTCAAATCTTGAACCCCGTCTCCTAACTTGGAATAGGTGGCTGAGGCGCCTCGTCACGAACACAAGCAAAGCAACCCTGTTCGTAGTACGCCGAGCCTGCGACCTGTCCATCGCCGAAGGGAATATCCTTCTCATATCCCTTAAACATGAAGCAGATCTTGTAAACAGGCGCACCAGGACCAGGGGAGTAGTTTTCTGTATAGAAGGAAACACAGTTTGGGGTATCTCCACAGTATTTGGCGCATCCGGTGAGACCAGTGGTTGACAGTTGGGATGTGAGGTAGAGAGGCGAGGAATCAAAAGTTCCTCTGGTGACTTGTTTTCCGCAGACTTTGTTGCTGGGAGGCGGGATGATTTGGGTGTAGCTCGGGCATGGGGCGCTGGAAGTAGTGGTTGCGGCCTCGGAGGTTGTCTCGATGGTAGATGCGTCTGTCGTTGTTGTTTCGAGAATCGATGAAACTGTCGTTTCAACCGTCGAAGCGATTGCCGTTGTCAGATCTGTTGCGGTTGACTGTAGGGGTTCGGAGGTGGAGGCGGCCGTTGTAAGATCGGTGGATCTAGGCTTGCATGCGCCAGCCGAGACAGCCACAGGGGCCAGGGCCAAACATGACAATGCGATGATTCGAAGTGGGATCATTTTGAGACACAAAAAAGCCACCGCAAGGGATTATTGAAAAGAATGAGAGCCAGGTTTTCTTTTGCGAAGTCCCCAGCACATAAGAGGCGCAAGATGGGAAATTGCAATCTGCATCTTGAAGCCTGGCTTAACTAAATTTAGTGTAGTCAAGAGACACTATCGATTTCGAACACCAGGAATAGTCAAGCGGGTGTAACTATCCACTCACTCGTGATAGCGTTGTCAGGTACCATCTGTCAAAAAACGGGGGGCAATCTAAAGCCTGAAGTGGTTAGAAAAGCGATTGGTCTCTTGACAGACCTTTATAAATACATTTTATCAGGGACGCTAAGAAGAAATGATCATCGTCTGTCGAAATTTGAGGTGTCGGAAAAGATGGTATAGACAATCATGAAGTAAATAGCTGTGCTGGGAGGTGTCGTGCGACTTACGGTACCTAGTATTACTCAAGTGTTCAGGATACAACAGCATGAGTGTTTTCATCTGAGAATCCAGTGCAACTCAAAACTCCAGCTTTATCCGTCAACATGTTCTTTAAAGCGGTCTGGATTGTTTCTCAAAGACCGGAAGCTAGTTCCAATACCATGGTTGGTAAGGCCAAAGCTCCTCGCACGTCGTCATTCCTCGGATTCGCAACCTCTCGTGATCTCCCCTCTCCGTCCCCTCTGGCCCTCCCATGCGCATCGGTTGCTTATATTCTTCTTTTGGGTAGTATCTGGCCGCTATACTCGACTCATTCCTGGTCCACCGCCGTAACCAACACAATTTGCTATTTCGCATCAGGCATTCATCCTCTTCAGTTCCCTCGTCTACCCAGGCTCCAGGGACTTTTATCCGAGCATCTTCAAGTGTTGCCCAGAACTCACCAGACAGCTCCTCTACACAGGGATCCCAGGAAAAGGACCAGTCATTGGCACGCGAACCAACTGCAAGAATTACTAGTGAAGGCCCAGACTTTGGTAAACGCGCCCCTGGTTGAATCTCCACCTTCAAGTCCTTGCACACGGTATCCTGATAAATATCTCGGCCGTATAGTAGTTCCAGGCTCATATACTCTTCGAGGTTGATGCCCGCCGCTGCAACATCTTCGAGCCATAGAGCAACAGCATTTTTAATCCACTTTTCAAAAGGGAAGAGTAGAAACTGCCCATTCCACAGGACTTCAAGGATGCTGGTGAGATTCCAGAAGGCTCCATTATGGGGATGAACCATATCCAAGGGCGAAACCCCCAGCAGCGACTTTCTCGCTAAGCACCTCCAGTCATGAAATGTCTTTTCGTTGTTCAAGAGTGCATGGAAATACTCGTAAATGAGGCTCGAATTATAACAGCCGCAAATACCATCCGGATTTGATGAGCAAACGTACGGGGGAAAATCAGCGGCCACAGCGAGACCGCTCCTCAACAGTTCCAAAGGAACAGCTGGGTCGAGATGGCACAAGCTGAATCCAGCGATTACTTGACGGACAGATCCGGGGTCTGGTAAAATAGTGTAGAGGTTTGGGACTACCCAAAAAGCAAAGCGGTAACCAATATCCTGCCAATGGTCTTGCTGTAGACCTCCTATATCTGCTTGCCAGATACGGGCGAGCTCCATTGGGTTCGATGTTTCAGGTTCATTGCGGAACCATATAGCAACGCGGTAGAATAGTTGCCATACTTCGATATCGGAGATTCTCATGCCCATACGAATGAGCGCCTCGATAGACTCCATCTTTCTACACTCAATAGCAATCTAGATACTCAGGTAATGTTCAATTGAATGATTTTGCAACTCACATGAAGTAATGAATCTCCAAAAGGATCCATGTCATATATTGATGCCTCCTTGTTTTTGAGAGACTCAACAATATATTCAACTTGCCCATTCTCAACGGCCAGGAATATGTCAGTATTCCAAGGCCGAATGTTCCAAGTATTCAGTTGAAAAGTCCAACCGGTCGACGCCCGAAGGACTGACAGGTCCCAGGATCTCTGTATGAACCAAGGAATATGTACCCTTACTTGAAAGTCTAGATACAATATTAGTCGCTTTCGTAGCACCTGTGTGGGGTGAAAATGCTGGACTGACATTTTGCCTTATCTGGTACGTAGTGGACAGAAGGGTTCGCAACAACCTCATAAGACTGCACGATGAAGTTCCCGAATAGTCCAGGTCGCTTCTGCGGCAGTGGCTTTGCGGCAAAACGTAGACTCAAATGTCTGCATACAGGAGACTTGATAGGATCTGAAAATCCTCCGTCATGTTCCTCTTGAGGTCCCTCACTTCTTGTAGGCCGGTTGTCATCAGAATTTAGCGAAAGTTGCTTGCGAGAGTTTGAATCCTGCCAGTTTTTGATCTCGGACATTATAATCTCCGGCTGCGCGCGTGATAAAGCACTGTCGATGTTAATCCATGCTTGCATCAAGCAATATGGTTAATGACCTACATCAAATATGTTTGCTGTGATAGAGATAGCAACTGAAGGGCTGACATGAGCCGTTGTTGGTGATCTTCAATCACGCATTTCTTGATCCTGACTTTGAGCTGGGCTACCAGTCTCCTACTGGACTTTGCCGCGCTGATCTGTGTCTCCATGTCTCTCACCAAGGTGTCGAGAGTCTCTACCGCTTTCCGAGAATATTCCAGGCTTCGCTTGGCAGCAGAGTCGTTCTGTATCATATTCCGGGTCTGTTCAAACTCGTGGTCCATTTCCTCAATAGCGGGGGCCAATATCTCCAATTGCTCAATGCATCTCCGAATGCTAGCGGGGACATCTTGGACTTCGTCCCATAAGCGCTTAAGTCGGATGGTGTTGGTGCCGAGCTTTCCTGCTACCTCGACTATTGTGATAATACTGGAAGCCAGGCCGAGTATTTCTGCCATTTCGATAGAGTTGAAGGCATGAGAAAATACGGAAAGGGTGGGCAAATTTCTCAGATAAGTAGTAAAGCTGAGTCTGCCTCACCTGACAGATGCTGGATACTGAGCCCCAACGACTACGCCTCATGCATGATGACATACGTGCTGGACTGTGACTGGCCAATAGGTTGAAAATATGCCACCATAAGAAACGGACTGCATGAAAGAATGAAGCTGTCCTAGCTGCGACGTTTGTCGCGAAGGCAATTGAGGATACTGTCTTCACGATTCCCGTCATACTAGGCCCTTCATGAATGGCTTAGACAAGATAAAATAAAATACCACCGAGCATGGATCTCCAATGTGGTTCCTACCAATCAGATAATTGGGGACGTTCATCCCTGGCAAACGCAAGATCACGATTGAGGCAGAGAGTGTGCTTGAACGGGATGGAATAATAACAGAGGAAGATCTAATCAGTGATTGCAATGGCAGCTCATTATATACATTACTGGAGAACTGAAGTATAAACTGCACGTTCCTATGATACGGTTTCTTTGTTCTCATCTCCATCATGAACCTGATGAAACGAAGGCCCGGGATAATGTTTCGAGGCTGACAGGAACCACCAGACCGTGATCAAGAAACAGAGACCACAGAGAATGACAGAGTTGTAGTTCATCGTTGTGGCGTCAAATGGGATACCCACGGCTATCAGCAGTTAGTAAATCTTTATAGACAAGATGGCTTTGAGAATACTCACGAAAGCAGAAGAAGACGTCGAAAACAATGATCAGTATTATGGTAAGTCCGTTGATCCAGTACCCAAAGTTCTTCAGGTGGAAAGGACCAGGCGAGAATCGTTTGCGGCCGCTCAAGACATTCGACACAATCGGGATAGCGTAAGACACAGTTGTGATGATGATGAACGATCCAGTCAAATTACTGAAGCCAACAGAACTTCCCAGCGGGATTGCACCGATACCTGAGGCAATGACTGCCACGAATAGAGTCGACTCAACTGGTGTACCAAGCTTCGCACTCACTCTGCTGAAATAATTCGAGAACGGCACAGCTTGGTCTCGAGCCAGGCTCCAGTACGTTCGACAGTTGGTCAACACCGTTCCGATGACACAGCAAAGAGACGAGATGAGAATGATAAAGAGTAGGGCGAACGTAGCAGCGGCACTCCCAGTGGCTTGATGGTAAATGCCAGCTAGAGGGAAGGTGTTGGAGTTTCCTTGAAGGACAGACAAGTCGGAGATGGCGTACCCCAGAACGATGGCGAAAGCCAAAGCATAGACGCCACCGATGGAGATGTAAAGGAAGATAGCTCGAGGGAGATCCTTCTTTGGGTTCTTGGTCTCTTCAGCCATATGAGTGATGGCATCGAGAGTTCCAATCGTGAAGGCTCCGTTGAGAATGCCCACCATGAATGCAACACCATCATTCCAGCCAGTCAGGTTGTTCTCATGAAAAGAGTTCCATACAAAGTCACTGGAAGCATGCTTTGAAGGCATCACAGCGACAATGATGATAGTCACAAGACCACCTGCAACAACGAGGAACAGACCAAGCTTCTGGGTATAGGGAACAAGTCGATTAGAGAAAATGACGACGAAGGTGCTGAACCAGATGACAATCAGGTACGCGACATAAACATGCCATGCCGAGGGAGAGAAGTCGGGTGTGAGAGTGGCATAGCATTGGACGCCTGCGTTGGCGGCGACTTGGACAAGAGATGCGAGACCGAACATCCAGCCATAGAAATTGATCCATCCTGTGTAGAAGCCAGTGACACGACCCCATTTAGGCCCTGCAGCTATAGTGGCCCAGTGATAGACACCACCGGAGCTGGGGCATGATGAAGCAAACTTTAAGACGTTAGATGGTTTGACGAAAGTTGGGATCAGCCATGCCTACCTCTGATATACTCAAACCGATAAAAGTGTAGTAAATCACTGCTACTATAAGACCATAGATGACTCCTGAGATGCCTCCGCTGAGAATAGAGACAGAGATTGAAGAACCGAGGACAACCCAGGCATTGTTGACTGTCACTGCAATGCCAGTGAGCCCAACGAGACCATACTGGCGAGTAAGCTGATCTGTATGGCCCGATGCATTGATGACGGAGCCCTGTTCGGTTGTTTCTCCTTCGGTGATGTCTCCCTTTTCAAGGATACCGCTGTTGACCTTGTCAGCCTCCATAGCTGACTTTCTGAACGATTCAGTACTATGATCAAAGATGGTACAAGAAGGTATGTTCAGACAGACTCAACTGCATACAGTCACATGCTACAATTCCCGCTGCAAACCACCATCTGCATTCGAGACGCATGCACTTATATCTATATATAATATGCAAGGCCATATGAGGCAAAGATAAGTAGCACGGAGATAGGCTTCAGTGGCTTCAGTGCGTGTGCGACCCTATTCTGGCTAGCACCATGTTTATCATGCGGCAGACGGATGCCGATACCACGTTTTTCTTTTTTCTTATCAGAGCAGATGATTTTGTTATAGTTAATGCGAGACTAATTATTACCCTAGCTCGTCTTATCAATTTGGGGGTTCCAGATTTCCGCCTTATCTCGGCGCAGAACCGTTACATCGGTCCAGAATCTTACGACATTATTCATGCGGAGAACTTGTGCTCAAGGGACGATATGTGCTGTACTGGCATACCACGAAATCGGGAGGTGAATCAAGATCGATAGAACTTTGCAGGTGTCAGTGAAGGCATTTTCATGATTAAAGTTGACTGATCTAACATTTTCTATATGGCAATGTATCTTAATGAACAGTCTCCATACCGCCATTCTCAATTCTATCTGCAGCCCTCTGGATCTCTTTTCGCCAGTCACACAAAGCAATTATAATCCACTCTAGAATACCAACCAGAAACAGTGCCACACATTGTCCAACCCAAAGTCCAGAGAGGCCCCAGCCGTGGAAAGCAAGCCAAATTCCAGCTGGCAGAGCACCTCCGTAGTAGCTAATACAATTGACAAGTGCCCCAACCCACTGTCGCCCCATACCTCTCAGCGCTCCTCCACAACTTCCATTCAGACCATCTGCGATCTGGAAGAGTGCTACATAAGGCATAATGTGAGCGACAAGTGAAATGACATCCTCATCGTCATTGAACAAGCGACCGATGACATTCTTGGTAGACATGAGGATCGCAAGGATGACGGTTCCGAAGAACACAGACAGGAGAGCTGCGGCGTGCGCACAGCGTCTTGCCTGCATAGGATCTCCTAAACCCAAGAGATTGCCCAGTCTTGAAGATGCGGCGACTCCCAGACCAAAGGGAATGGTGTTGATGATTTGATCTAGGGTCATGACAACTGACTGAGCAGCCAGAGGGATCGTTCCAAGACGGCCAGCTGCAAGAGCAACAATCTCAAAAGCCCACCACTCTGTTCCGACGTGAATGACACCCAGGAAAGCAAGCTTTGCAAAAGGACCAAGGTGCTGAAGAGCTCTACGTGGCTCAAGCCCGCCCCAGCATTCGCCTCCCTTCACAAAGGTGGCATAGCCAACCAGGATGAAGAACGAGAGCCAGTACGAGATACCAGTAGCGATGGGGGACCCGTAAAGACCGAAACCGAGAGGGTAGATGAAGATGTAGTTGAGCAAAGCATTGAGGGGAGAAGTGACGAGTAGTGCATAGGTACCAGGGCGATAAATCCCTTGAGCCTGGAGGAACTTCTTCATGGCCTCAAACCAGACATATCCAAGGCCACCAGGGATCAGCAACTGTAGAAACTTGGGTCCTTGAACACAGATGAACTCTTCCTGACCAAGAGTCCGGAAGATGTATCCCGAGAAGCACCATATAATTGCCACCACTGCATAAAAGCCAGTCAAGACAAACATGCCCCTCTGCAACAGTATTCCCAAGTCATGCTTGTTCTTCGAGCTTGTATAGGTACTCGAGCCGAGCGTATCGAGGGCAGTTGTGCCACCGAGAGCAATAAGCCAAGCTGTTGCCATGGCGAACATGTAGGAGAATGCGGCGGTAGCAAGAGATTCGGGCGAAAGACGGCCGACCATGAGGATGGAGACTGTTTGAAGACTGTTCTGAAGCATGTAGGCCAATATGACTGGTACAGAGGCTTTGATGAGTATGACAGTCTCGTCGAGCCATGGTGAACGACTCTTGGATTCGATTGAAGGGTCTTGGATTGGTTGGATCAGAGGGGTTTCTTCGTCTGGGAAGGACTCGAAGTGAGGCCGACGAGTTTGAGGTTGAGGAGCCATTTTGCTTGTTGTTTGTGTGGTTTAGCGACTCCCTTGGAGGATGGTGTTGGAGATGAAGGAAGAGGTTTCAAGACCCAGCAAACGTCAGCCAGACTCGGGGTGAATCAACCGGATTTCTCGATTACTTCAATTCGGCCATCACTCTCTACCGTCCAAAGCTTGTAAGAGGCACTATTACAATTTCGTAAGAATTTGCCAACACAGAACTGCTGATAAGCATGCAGTCATGGTGGGATGTCGGCATATTCAGCTGCAGCGCGCCATTTTCGCTAGTCTGCGGGATTTGCAACCTCACGATCATCAAACTTCCGCCAACATAACGCCTCGAAAAGCATCAACGAGAATTCATCGTCGCACAAGAAGCTTATCAGCACGTATCATAAGTTTACTCGATTCAGCAACTTAGCCACGATAAGAATGCGGAGGCTGCGGGGTGCCGATCTGATTCTAGCTGCTTCGAGGAATTTACCCCAGACTAGCCTATTCTGGATATCTACGCACTTCGTGGACGCCCGTTGATTTTGAGGTTGTAAGTGATGATGGCTTCTGCAGGAGATGTTTGTGATGATATCACTTTGGAGAAAGAGGAGTTTGTTAGTCAAATAGGATTACGTTGGTGGAATAATGGACCAGTGGTTGGCATGAATGTAACTGAGATCCTGATTTGAGCGTCTCCGGAAGCCGAGCTATCATGTGGCATAAATACTCGCTATGACTCTACCATTTAACTGATGCAACATTCGTAACAGTGTTCTTCTAAGCTCCTCTCAGAATGTTGTACAAGTCCCTCCTCTCTCTAGGCTTTGCCTCCGTGGCTCTCGCCCATGGCGACCATGGCCATGACCAAGAGCCCATGTCTGGTCCTCACCAAGGTCTCTGGTACAACACCCTTCCCGGCGATGGCGGCACCCAGGTAAGTATCTTAATTCCGATTGTGGCAAACTAGACTCATAAAGTATAGGCCGACTCCGTCTTCTCCGGTATCAGTACCTTCGGACGTCTTCCATATCAGCCATGCTTGAAGGCGAACAGCATCAAGTATGACATTGCTTTCATCGGTGCTCCCTTTGATACAGGTACTTCTTACAGACCTGGTGCTCGCTTCGGACCTTCTGGTATCCGACAAGGCTCTCGAAGACTTAATCTTTAGTAAGCAGGCCCTCGCATTGCCTTTCCGGCGCCGAGACTAACTCCTTCTGTAGTGGAGGTTACAATGTACCTCTGGCTACAAACCCTTTCAACAGCTGGGCCACAGTTCTAGACTGTGGTGACATCCCAGTCACCTCGTAAGTTTAGTCCCTATAATCATGTGTTGCTGTTCTAACAACCCAAGATACGATAACCAGTGGGCACTTCGACAGATCGAGGAGGGTCACTACAACATCCTCTCTCGCCCACCAGCCACAGATGCAGACAAGTCTGGCCCAGCCCTTAAGAGCCGAACTCTTCCCAGAGTCATCACTCTTGGTGGTGACCATACCATTACATTGCCTCTCCTTCGATCAATCAACCGAGCCTATGGACCTGTGACTGTGATTCATTTCGACAGTCATCTTGACACATGTATGCCATGGCACAGATATAATCTTTCATACATGCTAACTGATATGTAGGGAAGCCCAAGGTCTTTGGTGGCTCCCCATCAGAGGTTGCTGCCATCAACCACGGCACATACTTCTACCACGCTGCTATGGAAGGCTTGCTCCGCAACGATACCAATATCCATGCTGGTATCCGAACTACCCTTAGTGGCCCAAGCGACTACGATAACGATGGCTACTGTGGCTTCGAGATTGTGGAAGCTCGAGAGATCGACACCATTGGCACTGACGGTATCATTGAGAAGATTCTCAAGCGCGTCGGTACCGACCGCCCTGTTTACCTATCCATCGACATCGACACTCTTGACCCAGCCTTTGCACCTGCGACCGGTACTCCTGAGACTGGAGGTTGGTCAACTCGAGAGCTTCGAACTATTATCCGAGGACTGGAAAGCTTGAACCTCATTGCTGCAGACATTGTTGAGGTTGCTGTAAGTTAGATCAATGTGATAAGATCCAGAGTTTGGACTAACAAATACGTATAGCCTGCCTACGATACCAACGCTGAACACACAACCATGGCGGCCGCTGATGTTCTCTACGAGGTCATGTCCATCATGGTCAAGAAGGGGCCTCTCAGCCGAATGGTTGAGGGTAAAAAAGAAGAAGAACTGTAAGGTAGCCAAAGCTGAAGACATTATGAGATTGTGGAGAATGCCTCAATGAGGAAGTGAGACACCGAAGACATGGGGACCACGTTTAGGGTGGCGTAAATACTTCATGTGTTTCAATATGGGCTTTTGATTCATAGTTGTAGCTTTTCAAAACAAAACAATATTATATGACAACTTTTCTAATGTTTCAAGACGGGTCAGCTATGCTCTTAATGAACGATGAAGTGTAAACTTACCTAGTAAATGGCTGGCACACAAGTATCCCTCAAAATCATTGTAATCCTCTCTGATCTTCCAAATATCTTTGAGTGCCTGTTCAATTACCTTGACATGTAACGACCCGATGCAAATCTCGAGTTTATGTATCTTATCAAGGATGAAATTCTTCTGTTCCTCCTTGTAAGCTTCACAACCAACAGTGAACAGGGGCATGGCCATTGCGACCCAAGTATTGCATGGCTCGCCTTGAGCCATGTTACTAATCATTCCGCTCATAGTATGAACAGCATCTTGAATAAGTTGTGATGACGAGGGCAAGCCGTATAGTTGTCGATAAAGCTGAATTAAAGTCGCTTGTTGGAAGACTTTGTTGCAGAGTGCAAATTCGCGACCAGATTGTGACGAAAGCGAGGAAATTGATACGCCAGGTGGTGACTTGACATCCCTCCTGATCATGGCGTTTAGCTTCCCGAGTAAAGTATCTGCATCAACAGAAGAGTCTTCTAGCCCTGATCCTGGTGTAGATGCGTTAATTTGCTGTAATATGTCAAGTAGCTCTTCGCTATACCCCAAGAAGCCATCAATTTGATGATTATATGCCGTATTCGCGGGAACAATCAAGTTGGCCTTTTCTGATGATATTTTGGGCACGTGCGGTAGAGTCTCCAGACTACGATACAGCATAAAGAGATGCTTCATCGCAGATCTCAAGGCCATGTCACCAGTCACGAATCTCTCATAATCACGACGACCGTGAAGAAGAGCTTTTATGCCCTGCAAGTGGATCGGCCACCTAAACATCCCCTGCTGTCCTGAAAAGACGTCGGCGAGACACCAGATCAGACATGTCGCAATAAGAATCTCGCTCTGCTGCCCTTGTGCCAATGCTGATCTCAGCAAAGGCAGTCCCGATGACTGAAGATGCTCCATAATCCGAGATGTACTGATTCCTTCGACGTCTGTCATCCCTCTGGACTCAAAGCTCGCAGTTGATAGTGCAAGACTGGCAGAGAGGAGATGGGGCGACTGAAGCATGGTGGGCATAAGACCACGACGAAAGTCATCGTGAATGGTTGGATGGCTCGACAGAGAGGCAAGAACGCCTTCAGAAAAGTGATGCAACAGCTTTTTGTATCGTCTTGGGAGCACCAGGCCATTTGGAAGGGACTCGGGTATTGATGAGACGGAATTATCTTGCTCTGTATCGAGTTCCAAGCCGCCGCTGAAACTTATTGAACTACTTGAGCCTGCTCGATGGAGTCTGTAAGTGATGCTGTGTTTATTTCTGGGATGCGCATACCATTTCGTCTGTTATGCACCGTCTGACTCCAAATAAGCCTCAACTCGTACTTGCAGCTCCGGTGATTCGAGAGACATTGACCACAGCTCGGCTTCACTTCGTCGCACTTACGCCTTCGTTTTCTACACTCACCACAGCCTTTTCGTGATCGTTTCCCTGACATGTGCTTCTGTGATCACATGAGTATCGGTATCGGTCAATTGAAGCGGGCAATTGCTTTGGAGAATGAAAGTCTGGGGTAACAGGGTATTAAATGGTTGAACGTGCGCGATAAGAACAAAGACGCTGATTGGATGATAAGAAGCAATGCGGGCTTATCTCCACTATCCCGATCACACCTTGAAATTGGCTGTTATTGAGTATGTTTACATCTTACAATATTGAGTCACCTAATTTAAGCGCTTGTTTAATAATTAAAATTCCCTTCAATTAAATCTTCCATGGTGGCTCGATGGTTTGTGCTGAGAATTCGTTGTGATAACTACAGATAGGTGGGTGCCTCAGAGAGTGTACCGTTTAGTACACCGCAGTTATAAGCAAGATATATCATTCAAAATTGAGACCTTCGGTTGAGAGCCTGTACCTGCTTCGAGAACTTGGCAATATAACTTTTTCGAAAGCGGTTTCAAGCTTACACGATGGGGAGACACCCTCAATGCTAGCCATTTATAAATGTCTTATACAACTGGAGGTTGCAAGAAATAACAGGGCCTTCTGTGGCTTAGAATTGTTATGCCCTGGAGCCAATATGGTTGTACAGACGGCTGAGATTATCGTCTCGTGAAAATATGACACGGCAGTAGAATCTTTGTAATCAAAGATTGCCAAATGTTCCCAAAGAGCTGTCGAGAGGTTGAGTCCAGTTGGTGATCACTGGCACCAAATATACAATAGAGGAGGACTTGACGCTTTATCTTAAACAAATAAACTTATTAGTAGCATAGGCCTTTAGCTTTTGGAGTTTTTCAGTCTAACTGGCATGCGAATTCCCATCTTCAGGAGGGAGCCAACGTGCCTGAAAGAGACTCAACTTGTCTCTATTGGGACGATTATCCGGCTTTAACCATCACTTCATTGCAATCTTGGCAGTGGCTTTTTCTGCTTGGCGATGATTGAACCAACGGAAATCATGAAATTCGAGCTTCCCTTCTTGGAGATCACCGATAGCTTCATGCTTTTTGGTTTCTATAAAATGTAGAGATTCAGCTGGATGTTTCCACTGCCCAGTACCAGCTCAGCCGTTTCAAAGGTTACTGCTGCTTTATCCGCATCTCTGTTCAAAATGCCATTCACACTTACGACAACCGTCAATATCATCTCCGCGGCCATTTACACTATGGTGAGACCAACAGGTTCAATCATAGCGGCGAATCCTACAGCAACAACAATCGGGCTGAGGTGCCCAAGCCACGAGAATATCGACTGTAACCAGAACTATACCAATACCTTCGTGGTCGGGCCATGGACCAGTAAAGTCGTTCCAGAAGGGCTACCTTCCACTGGAACGTTTCGATGGTATTCGGAGTGGGAAAGGGAGGCATTGTCGTATGAGTGTCTCATGAGCTCTGGTATACGCAAGAAATGTACTGGCCTTCAAATTCCGCTAGGTATCACGAGATGGCATTCAGGGAGGGATTGGAAGCGCCATAGCTGGACTGTGACAGACACGGAGGAGATGCTGGATACCATTCTAATGCCGATCGTCCTCACCTCGGGCCTGGAGCAGCTAGGAACTGATGTTCAAGCTACACCTACAGAGGACGCCAGCGAGGTCTCTGCCTCACGACGGAAAGCCGCAACCGAGACCCTTCCGCCAATCACACCGATCTTATTCATATATGAAGCAAAGGAGTATATGATACATACCCCAACAGGCTCGGTTGTAAGCGCTAATCCTACAGCGACGACCATCGAATTGGGATGTCCCGTCCAATCCGATTGTCCATTTGAATACAGCAACACCTTTGTCGTCGGACCGTGGGCTAGTACTGTCGTTCCAGAGGGCTCAGCATCGACAGGAACATTTCATTTTTATCTTGCTAATAGTTACTGGGGAACGGCCCTCTCTGTGGAGTGTCTTGTGAGTAGTGGCATGCCTCAGACATGTACGTGCTCAGTCACCGAGATGCAGACCAGGACTTGGAAGGATGGAGACATTTATGGAAACACAGTCACTGAAACCGCGACAGACATGATTCCCTTCGAGACGTTGGCAACGCGATTTACGTACATGTCGATTGTTATCACTGCTGGCCAGGAGCTACTGGTGGATGCTACAGCAACTTCAACTGATACAGCGTCACCGGAGAAAACGAATGGGGCTGGATCAAATGCTGTTAGTGTTGTGGGTGCTATAGCAATAGCTGTGGTTACTTTTCTTCTTGTAAAATAGCAAGAACCCATGGCCAACCATCCTTTTTCACTTGCTATGGCTGGCATTGGATGTCATAAGATGATTAGATTGAGAGTATGCACCAGAGCGGAATCCCTCATGATCGCTAGGTATCAAATTAGCCGGCTTTAACCACCCGAAATTACGAGCCAAGCTCAGCCCTAGCAGGCTCCTGTTCTTTAAACCACGAACTGGCCAACCAGAACCATCAGTTAACTTTCCATTTTAAGAATTCACCGAAATCCATGCCCCCCAGTGTTTTTATAAAAGCCTGACTATTCCACTCAAGACCCCTTCATCACCAACGTTACACCATCGTCATTCATTACATTTGAAATGTCGTCAGCACTCACCACACCAGTCTTCATCATTCCCTTGGCTCTCTACAAAGAACAAACGCCCTCAGCCGTAGTAGTCGCCGCCAATCCAACAGCAACAACAATACAATTATACTGCCCCAACGAAGTCTCCGCAGCAAGCGAATCCTCTGGGTACAACAATTCCATTGTAATCGGACCATGGGCAAGCAAGACTGTCCCAGCTGGCGCGGCTTCAACGGGCGTCTTCCATTGGATGCTGGCTATGAATGATCTGGGCGGCGCCATTTCTGTTGAGTGCTTTGTGAGCAGCGGCACGCCTCAGACTTGTACAACCATGGCACTACCCAAGGAAACTGGGGAAGACGGAATTACTGACGTTGCGACTGGTTACGGAAGTATCACGAAAGAGTTTGAGCTCATGTTTGGTACGCTGCCGATCGTCGTCACCAAGGGTCAGGAGCTGCTTGAAGCGGCAACTCAGGCCACGACTACGGAGGATTCAAGAGCTTCTCAAGCCACTGGGAGTGAGACTGAGGCTACAAGTGCAGAAGTCACGACTACTGGCACTTCGACTAACGCTGCGGCATCAAAGGAAGCTAATGGGGTTGGATCAAGTCCTGTCCGTATGCTGAGTTCCATATTTATGGCTGGGCTAGCGTCCCTGATTGTGCAGTTTTGATGATCAACACGTATCTATGGGTCCTCTCCTAAGAATTCTATCTAAACGTGTGGTCGCGGATTAGGTCATCAAATTATTCTAGAGCTTCTGGCCATGCGTATTTGGCAAATGGCATTACAAGATAATAGTTTATTTAATATACTACCGAAGATTGAATAGAAACTAGGGCGTTTCTAAGATTTCTCCATCATCAAAGGAAAGGACTTGAGAATACTTCTTTTACTGGTCACCTTGGTACTCCGTACTGAAGGAGTAGGGGTCGGTGTTTCATGTAAGTTGGAGCATTACGTCAGCTAAGATCAGCACAAAACCAGCGGATCTTCAGCCTTATGAACAACCTCATGTTGGAACTGACATCACTCAAATTGACTGACCAAGAATAAATCCACCAGAACAATGTCTTCAGGGGAAATTCAAGAGGCTCTCGCATGGAAGGGGCGACAGGCGACGATGCGACAACAGCAGCAAAACATGCCGCCTGCTGTAGTACAAATTGTCCTCGCCCAGGCTAAACGCCAATTCGACGAGCTTCAGCAAATGACACCAGAGCAGCGACGCGCAGGAAATCGCATGGGTGCCTCCTACGATGACATTCCCATCAGCGAGCCCAACGATCTGATGCTTTTCAACGGCTTTTCTTCTACACAGCTTGACTTTGTCCAATTCGGCAAGGCCTGTCGAGAAGGTGATATGGCTACTGTCCAATCCATCGTTACCTCTAAATCTCGCACCCCAGCCTTCCTCCATGAAGGTCTTTTCAATGCCTTGGGTAGCGGCAAAGTTGATGTTGTGCGCTATCTACTCGATTCTGGAGCGCCAATCACAAGGATAACTCCATCATGGGCTTTGGCCGCTCCAGGAAGCCAGCAGAAGCCCTTATTCGAACTGCTTCTGCAGCACGGCTGGACTGTAAACACACCTGGCTTCTACGGAGCTGTGCTACTACCATCCGTTATTCGCTCGGGCAACGGTGATCTTCTTGACTGGTTTCTTGAGAACGGTGCAGATCCGAATCTTGGCAAACAACAGGATAATCGCGACCGTTTTGGCGACCCTGAGACAAATTCATGTGAGGCACTCGAGATCGCAGCGACGATAGGCACAGTCGAAACAGTGCAGAAGCTCCTCAACGCTGGTGCTAAAATTGACAACGGAGCGCCGTTGTATTACGCAGCAGGTGTCTATCCGCCAGGATCAAATCCTCACACCGGACTTGTAACGCCAAGCAAAGAATTTGACGAGGCGAGGATTCCTATCATGGAGTTGTTGGTAAAGAACGGTGCGCGGGTAAACGATAAGTTGATCTCGCGCCATGTGACAGCGGAATACCCGATTGTCAATGCTGTCATGGCGGGCGCTACTGAAAGGGTAAAATGGCTTTTAAGTCAAGGCGCAGATCCAGATATGAAGGGACAGTTTGGCAGTGCTCGCGAGTATGCTGGAAAGCTTTCTAGTGATGAGATGAAGCGTGTACTACAGGTGCTTTGAGGAGCCAGGATGTATTGAACTGACGATGGGCGTGGAGGAAAACCTTTTATATATTGAAACCATTTGAGAACGAAGCCGAGTTAATATCATGGTCTGGCGAGTTACGGAAATACCGTGCCTCGATACTATGGTGACCTCATAATCCCGTATATACTTAGCATGTGCATGCCATTTGCTCGTGAGACACGGAACTACTGTAAGCTTATTTTCAGCGTCGTATGGCAATCCATGAATGACCTCAATACTGCCTCGTAATGCTGTCATGTCGCAAGAGCTGAATGCAGGGTCTTTTCAGGCTGTGCTAGATCAGGCGCCTACAAGGCCCCAGCATTAGTGGCGGTGCCGTCCAAGCGCTGGAACGGCCTGTCCCATTGGCCATAGTTGGCTCACACAGCCACTAAAACCCGCATTTTAACGCTGAACGCGTGTCGGAGACGAGTAACCTTAATTCTAAATATTCCTCCTTGTCGTTTTAAAAGTCAATCTCTACCCCTAAGTAATCGTTTTCTTCACCTTGTTCCTAATATCAAAATTTTCAACGACAAAAATAAAAAATTACAAAACCCGAACGTCATCTCCAAGCAATTATCGGCTCAAATATCTATACTTCAACCTATTAGTCCTACAAATGTGCTTATTCAACCTCTTCTCAAAAGACAAAGACGAAAAGGACCATCTACCGCCTCCACGGCCAACAAATCTTGGACGCAGAACACCAGAAGCCACATCAAGACTCCAAGGGAGCAAATTCGACGGCAGTCCAAGACCCTCTGGAGATAAAGACAAGTACGGCTATGGAGTCGGCTACAGCTCTGGCAATGGATCATTAGGCGTTGGTGGACCCCATGGCGGCTTGTATGGTGGTGTCAATGGCGGTGTTTATTCTGGCGTTAGTGGAGGGCCAAATGGAGGAGTTAATGGGGGAGTTTATGGTGGTGTTTCAGGGACAACGCATGGTGGCGGATTGGCGCCGGCTGGAGGGTATGGCAGTTCACCTGGAGGAGGGCATGGATACCTGTGATTGAAGGGAGTATGATTGGCGATTGATCATCATTGCATTTATTTTATTTCCAAGCGCTGGAATTTCATAAGACAATTAGCACAAAGAAGATGCTCTGTCGCCTTTGATCCAGAGACTCAAAAGCAAACCATCATCGCAGGTGAGCTATTGAATTCACCGAGTTCCACGGTATGGTACGGCCGGCAGTTGCCCTAATGCTCTGCTATTCTTTGTCTCCAAGTAACACGATCTAAAACAAAATGCTTGCCATTTTCTCGGAACAAGAACGAGTGACGCATCTGCCTATACGGCTATCTGGCCGTTGGAACAAACTTTTTTGAACGACTGGATTAAGCTCTTTGTTGTGATGGAGATAGACCCGTGAAGGAAAATATTATATTCAAGGGACCTTTGTTATGATGGCAGAACAACTCAAGCAATTTATAACATTCACCGCGACTTGAGCAAACACTCTTCGTATGAGATCTAGGAATTCCATGATGTAAGCAGCCGAACAATGGACTGTCTGTCTTGTACCTAAGTGAACTAAAAGCCTCTAGGATATGAGTCATTCGATGATTCGATACTCGTCAATTATTGATTGTTTAGAACAGACTTCACTATCTACTAGCAGCTTGAGAAAGTTACATACATTTCAGCTAATGTAGAAAGAGCAATGTCACTGCCACTTTTCAGATGAGACCGTAGATTCATTCCAATTCCTGAACCTCAACCTCAACCAAGTTTCTTTCCTTGTCGTAGCCCACCGGCCTGCAATTTAATTTGCTCTTTTCCCTTTTCCTATCTCTGCAACTTGCAATCTACCCTGAGAGCCTCAGCACTTGTCTTGTACTCAGCGCCCTAGTGCCCAGGTCTTCCTGTCAGAGCACCCGTATTTACCTATATCACCTTCGTCTATTCAGCATTCACTCTTTCGGTACGACACTATGGATTGGGAAGAGTTCCACGACTGGCTTCTGATACAAATGGAGGCAATCTCCGGTGCGGCAACAGAGAGCGAGTGGAGCCTGGAGGATATCTATATGAGCCATGGCGATAGGCTCAGATATGTCGCCATGTCCAACGACGAATATGCCGCCTTCTTAGAATGGCGAGATATTCAGAGACAGAAGACAAGCTATTCGTTCCTCCTGAATTCTTTGATTGCGACTATTCTTTGCTGTCTGATTTTCAACCTTACACTCCCACAAAGTATAAAGAGTTTCTTCATGGTCCTTTCAACAAAGGCCAGGGGCTTGATGAAGGGATTGAGAGCATTCCGAAACACAGGAACCTCGGGAGCTTTGACATAGGCGTACTACCATTTGGGAGATGATCGTAGGACTTGTGATCCTGGCTGCATCCCTCCCGTGTTTTGCTTTCTTTGTTTTAGCATGGAATGAACTGCGATAGAATATAAGTAGCCTGGTATGCGTTGTATCTTCAAACCAGCATCTCAGATGGAAAGAATGTTAGGAGTCGTGATAAAATAGTGCTGTTCGCTAGAGTAGATCAGGCAATGTTCTTGTTAGTGTCGGATGGTATTCATCTCACTTCTATGTTTTACTTTGATTTTGAATATTAAATTTCACCTTGAATGTGCCCAAGTTTCGGATGAAAAAGCTTCCATCTCTACTTCAGATCAATTCATCACATGAACCGTAGTTTAGTAAGTAAGTGATACGTGAAGATATTAGTCAGAACTCGATTTATCTCATTCTGAACTTCTCACATACTCATTCAATATCACATGCTCATCTAGTAAATAATCATACCATTGTATTCCTTTAATAAAGCCCGTTCGCCGTTTGTACTCATACTATCCATTTCCGGGGACTGATCCGGTCACGTGTGGATGCTACCGGGGTCTAGATCAAAACAGCGACCACTTTACAAGACACCGAATCTCCCGCATCTCACTCTTAGCGACTAATGATCCCCCCAAGGTCCACCCCCAACGATACAGAGATAACCGAAATGGATGCTCCGGCTGAAAAGGTGCAGCAGCATCAGGTTGCATGCTTTAGCTGCCGCGCATCGAGGCAGAAGTGCGATCGCCAGGATCCTTGGTAAGTCGGTCTAGCCTTGGCCCTGCATGTGCACGCGAGACTGACACGGCTGGCGGTATTAGCTCTCGCTGCGCTTCTCATGATCGCCTTTGTAAATACCCAGCTCGTTCAAACAGGGGCCGTAAGCATGGTAGCACAAAGTAAGACCATACGTCACTCAATGGGCGTTTCTAACCGCTTCACAGCAAACCAGACAGTGTAGAGAAGCTCCTCGCTCGCATTGAAGAAAGCGGTGCTCGCGAGGAAGTCCTCACAGCTCTTTTGGGTCAAACTCTTCCCAGTCCAAATACAACAGTGTCTATAAGAGGAACGCCGTGGACACATGGACAGGGTACTGATTCAGCGCCTGAGTATGGCCACGACACGAGTCAATCATCGCGTTCTGTCACTCATCGACGTTCAGTTAGTTATGACGAGAGCGACGATGCAGATGGTTTGGTCTCACCCATAACTATGGTCACTGCTGCCATTTCGATGAGTTCCTCTGCGGCTTGTGACAGACTTAGGTCTCAGATGCCGATGCAGCCGGGTATGCGTGAAGCTATCATGGCGCCGATAAAAGAGAGACTCGCTTTGTATTTCAGTAAGCGAAGCGAAATTAAATCTCTTCTGACTGTCATCTAACTCATATCAGCCTCACATAGAGCACAGCAGAAAGATTGGGAGGTTCTCGCAACTCAAGCAGTCGATTCCCCATTCAAGCTGGAGAGAGACACTTGCGATCCTCTTGCTTCAAGATTGATCGATGACAACGACGCTTCGCTATACTTTCAACTGTCAGTTTACCAGGCTTGAATGCTCTCTCCGTAATGCTAACATGTAACAAGATTCTTCCAGATTCGTCATCCTCTGATCGGCCTTCTAGACGCCACATTACACACTCGCGAATATGTCTATGGATGTTCTTTCACTTTATTCTCCGTCATCTGCGCTCTTGGATGTGCTGTCTCAGCGCGCCCTCGCGACCGAGCCATATACCCCGTTCTGTCATCGTTAGCCAGCGGCAATATCAGATGGTGTATCGCCGCGTCAGTAAAATCCCTCTCAACTATCCAAGCCATTATCGCCTACCAATACTGGGCCCCTCTCTCCGCAAGGCAAGCAGATGATCCATACTGGTTAACACTAAGCCATGTAAGTATTTTCATATCGATCCATATTTTTACATGCGTGCTGACTCTCCCGCAGGCTGTTCAGCTAGCCAAAGAGATGGGAATCAACAGATCAGACGTTGTAAAAGAATATGTCAACGCAGAATTTCCGAATGCTTCGCCAGAGCTTGCCGATAGGTATGCCAGGAACTATGAGAGAGCTTGGCTGTACACCTTCATCGTAGACAAAGGCTTCGGGGCACTGAATGGTCGCTTGCAGTGTATGAGCTGGAGGGCAGTACCCCGTACTGCAGTCGATTGGTGGAAATCACCTATGGCGGAACCAACAGATCGTATCATCAGTGGGGTGATAGAGATTAGGGGATTATTGGTAAGTTCAATACTAACACGAGTAACATCCAGCTGACGGTCCTTGCCACAGCTTCAAGCAATGGAGAAACGTAGGCATATAGTATCGACACCGGCTTCGATCCTAGAGTGGCATAAAGAAGCTTACGAGCGGCTAACTCGCGTCCGCAACGAACGCTGTCAACCCGATGACCTACCATCTTCGAAATATCTCCCCATCCTCGCTTTTTATATGGATCACAGTATTCTAGTCTTCAACGCCCAAGCTTTACGAGACTTGACCGCCTCTGAGGATAGTGCGGCAGCATCCGCACTTTTGATCATCCAGAGGAAGAGCATTGAAGTTTCTGGTCGTATCTTCGACCATTTGGTAACAGACAAGACAATGAACGATGTTTCAGTTGGCTTTCAGAATAATCAGTTCATTATGATCTGCCACGCCATGACTGAGATACTACGGGTAAGTCTCCTTCTTTCTCGGGCCTTTGAACATCACTAACTTGGTACCCAGGCTGTAAAGAAAGGCGGAATCACAGCAGAAGAAACCGCCGCCGCTGCAGAAAAGGTCATCAGTGTCATTCCATTCTTTGATCGTGTGGTGCAACACCTTCCAGCATCATCATCTGCACATCTTTACTTTGATCTTGCTCGTTTCTTTGCATGCCAAATCGACTCTTTGCTTGCGGCACCTGATCCACAAGCTACCAAAGAAACTATTGATGAAGGAATGTTTACGGATGAGTGGTTCAAGTCTGTTGATTCGGGTGTGCCAGACGTTGCGACGTATATAGATATGGGATACTTGGGAATGGATCAGTCAATGATGGATGCGAATGGGTTCTTCGATTTTAATAACTTCAATGGGATGGCATGAATATTAATTAGCAAAGGGCACGGGTTGGGTAACGGTCAGGTTGTTAGAGTCTTTGTACTAGTTATACCCTGTCTATATACAAAGATATTTCTTCAAGACATTCTTTTGTAATCTTGCTGCAGGCTGACCTACTGCGACTATTCACGGGTTTATAACTTCTATCAAGAGCTTCAAGAGTGATAAAAGAGTCGTTGAACTTGTCGGATATGGCAAAACGTATTGTTACAGTAAAGCTCAAGCCATTGGCCGTCCTTGCATAAGATGGCTAAGCGATCGGTTTGGCATAATTAAACTCACATTCGTCATGCTATTCATGACTAGAATCTTGGCCTTTGCGATATGGATCAACGCAAAGTCATTTGGCGTGCCCCTGACGTTTGCATTGGTTGGGGGCTGGTCAGCTGGTGTCTCTTGGATCAACACATCAACCGCCCTCGTCAAACTCGTGGGCCTCCAGAACCTGGCCTCGGCGTTGAGTTATCTTTGGGCTGCTACGACTGCTCCCTCCGCGTTGAGTGCACCTATTACTCTGGAGAGTTATGTAGGTACAGGGAGCTACTTGGGTGCGCAGTTGTTTACTGGATTCATGTACACTACTGCATCTTTTTGCGTACTTGGAATGAGACCTTGAAAGTTCAAAAGCTTCAGAGGTGCGACAGAAAGCTATCTAACACTACGAGAGGACGGAAAGTATTTGGAAAGACGATACTGGGCTACAAATATCACGAGAGTCGATGTCATAAGACTGATAGGTAGACAAAATAACCTAGAAAGCTTTATTTCTGTCTGTAAATCCTGTTGGTGCGATTCTATTTGCTACACAGTTGAAGAACACATCTAACAATATCATCAAAGGAATTTCTGTAATCCAACACCTGACTAAGCTTGTCTTTCAGCAATCATAAATTGGAATAAAATAGGTAATTCGATAATAAAAATACTAATAACCCAGCCTTTAATTCTGCCATGGTTCTTTAACCTTTCTTCAGGTTCCTGAACAAGCGTGCCACCCCAAAGATCCCTGGCTCATCGAAAATCTGCAAAACCCCATCTGTCTTCTTCTTCAACCTACTTGGCAGACTTAGATACGTGGGACTCGATTGATTGGGTGAGTCAGGTAGTGGCACCTGTGGTCCAGCTCCTGAGTGTTGCCCTTGTGAGATTTGCGCTTGTGTACCAGAAAGGAGACTCGGACTTTGCTCGGCCTCATCACTTCCTGAAGTGCCGCGTATGTTCAAACTAAGAGACCCAGCCCCACTGGATACTGTTGCAGGCGGGGTGATGGAGCGAGAGTTGCCTGTGGTGGGTTGAAACGAAGTGTCACTATTTCCTAAAACTATACTCTCAGCGGGCTCCATACTAGGTGATCCAGTCTCAGTTGATCTCCAAGGGTTCTCCCACTGTTTCCATGGGCCAAATATGACTGCACCATCGATGTGCTTGTCCAAGTCCACGACCGAATCTGAGTTGGTGAGATGCTTTGTGGGCACAAGGTGCTGAATGGCATGGTGTAGAGACGCCTTGTCATCGCCATCCGACTCACAAGAACAACAGCCCCTAAAAGGGCTGTTTGGCGATGGACTTTTCCAAAGTAGGCCAGGAACCACTGTGACTGGTGTTGTTGCCTGGTTTCCTTTCCGTTTTATGATCTCTCGAAGATCCCAATTGAGACTGCACAACAGATTCTTGCCCTTTGGTACTTTCTCCCATTCGCCACAATTTGTCAGAGTACTGTTATGTCCTGTTCTCTCTGCCACTATCAAATCACCAAACCCTTTCCCGAATAGCGTGATAGAGGGAATAGCTCTCGTCATGTCTCCCCATCCCATCAAAGACAGGGGTAAGTTTGTCTTCTTCAGAATGAAGGGATCACGATCTTGGGCAATGTCCGCGAAGTCCCAACCTTCGAGATGGTCATGGGGCCTCCTTTTAGCGTTGATGCCTTTGAATGAGGATGAAGAGTCGACAGTATAATTAATCAGTTTCTCCAACGTCTCGTATAGCTCTTCGACTCTATCCTTGATCGTCTTGTACGTGATGATGGTCTTGGTTTCGACGTGGACCTGACCATCTGGTAATAGCTTTCTCTCTTCATATGAGTATTCTTCCTTTACATAAAGCTTCAACCTCCTATTTGTTGGACTCAAGAGAACATCCATTACAGATTGCATAGAATGCGGCTCCGGAGACTCTTGAAACTCATCTGCTTGGAACAGAAATTCGGATCTGAACTTGTCGGTTCGACAGTGCTCGAGTGACGCTCTCAGAAGGTGTAGGAGTGCTGCAGCTCCATTGAGCAGCCACCCTCGCTTTTCACCGACATCCCACAGAGTCACATAGTTCCAGTCGAGCCACTCGAGCTTATCTTTGTAAGTGCCGCGTGTAGCGTTTACGGGCCGGTCCTTACGCCCGATAGAAAATTGGCAGCCTGCCGTGACAAGCTGACCGACTGATAAAGAGAGTTTCTCCAGAGCAAATTCCCGCCCGGGCTGGTTGAGCTGAGAGACTCCAATATCGTAGTTCATGCCCGGTGCACCTCGTCCCGTGTCAGCAACAAGACTTCACAGTGTCAATATCCTGAGTGATGAGACTCACCTGCATAACTCTTGGCTCGCGAGCACCAGCCAACGACATGGCGAGCCCTTGTCAAGTCCTGGCGATCGAGCTCTAGGCATTTGGTATCGTCAAGGTGTGGATAAGGGAGATGGCTTCCGTCAGCATTATAGAAGAAATGCCAGAAAACCATATCGTCGATCTTATCAGTAGGGACCAAGGCAGTTGAAAAGCCTTTGAAGAAATCTCGACCTCTGTATCTGTGGATTCGGGGTGACATGGCCAAGCCAGACATGACATTCAAAGGAATCTCTAGGCCTGAGTTGTACCGCTTCCTCTTTGGAACTGGGTACCCAGACACTACAATTGGGTTACGGAACATTGCATGCCAGCACATTCCTTCTTTAAGACCTGGAGGCTCTGTATCAATTTGGGTAACAGGATATTCGATTGTGCAATGGAGTGGTCCGGCCTCTGGCATTGAGGAGTGGAATTGAGGACAACAAGCCGCCAGACCAGACTCGAAACATGAAGAGCGTAGAGCAGCCCCAAGCCAGCCGATCTGCTCGCCGATCGTGGCTATTGAATCTATGATTCCTTCAACTTTGACATCAAGTTTGGAACTGCCATGAAAACGGCATTCGATAACTGTCTTGTCCTCTAGTTGGCCTATGCAGTGTCAACACCTATTTCGATAATATTCACTTTCACATACCGGAAACATTTTTGCCCGAAATCAACGAGAATCTGAGGAGATCGAGGAGAATCAAGCCACTATGAGGCCAAGTCTGTCTTAGATATTCAGCACATGGGAGTGCCTGCGCATCCGTAATTGACCCTGTCAAAGTGATAGTTTCACCCAAGAGACGCCCTAGATCATAGGGCTCTTCGAATTGCTCTCGGAGATATTCGCATGGATTCCAGTTTGCTGAAAAAATCATCGTGTAGCGTTTCGATGCCTTCCTCTTGCTGATGTACTGGTCGTTTTTCAGGTAGCCAGATATATCTCGTCGGAGTCTGACACCAGCATCCTCTTCAATTGTTTGCAGCGTCATAGATCTTGCAAGATCGTCTACTAGCCACTTGAAAGCAACTGACTTGAAGACAGCCTCGCGATATCCTTTCTGATCCAATAGCGATGGTAGTTCCTCAAGGTCTTCTTGAAACTCTTCCTCGAACGTTGCACTTTCATGGCCTTTATCTCCTGAGAGATCCCGAAGCCATGCGCCAATATCAGGTTTGTCAAATGGCTCCCTTTCTGCTTCTGTAAAAGCTTCCTTACCATCCACTTTTTCTTCTGCCGCCAGGTAGATGCGTCTCGCGATATCACTGCAAAATCTTCAGCATAATGGTGACCACAGATTTGGGAATGTCGAGAACTTACTCTCGGTGCTTGTGGATAAACCACATAACTTCTGTGTCTGTGTTGGAGCCGAACGTTCCTAATCGAAGAGCGAATGATCGCAGCAACTCAGGTAATAAGTCTTTCAGTGGCTCAAAAGATAAGTTGGCGTTGTTGATCTTGTTGAAAATCGCTTCGCAAAACTCTGATTTGTAATTATCTTGGTCAGAGTCTGGAAGACTCAGACCATCGCTGTAGAGGGTTGAGACACTATCGGACACATCGTCTCGTAGGTGGACACTGGCTTCTTCCGAATCTTCTGGGATATGAGGCATAGCGGGTAGCGAAGCAGCATCTCTCTTTAAAGACTCATAGCCTGAGTCGCTAGGTAGAGAGGTAGAAGGTGGTGCCGGGTTTATGGGTTTGGAGCGAGAAGATGAGTCGAGTAAATCGGCGTCGTGAGGAAGACTGGCCAGAGGCTCTCGCCAGAACAGCGCGTTGTGGGGGAAGATGGTTTCGTAGATTTCTCTCCACCTTTGGTGCACAACAATTTCATTTCCGCCTTCGTCGTTAAGCTCATGTGAAACAGGAGTCTGCTCCCAACCTTGACCTTGGAAGGCATCATACTGTGCTTGACTCATAATGTACCCCGTTTCCCGCGAAGCCTTTCTTCGATTGAGAGGCTTCTTGGGGCAAATTGCTGCATGAAGTTGCTTTCCTAGCTCAGAAGGTGAGCCGTCCCTAGAAGAGTTGAGTTTCTCGTAACATTCTGGACACCAGGACACTGGAGAATGAACTCTTATGAGATGTTCACTGGTAAATGTGATCAATGTATTAAGCCCGTAAACATTTCTTACCAACAACTTACTTATGCTTCTCAAGGGTGCTAAATATCGCATCGCAAAGCTCTGGATATTTGTGTGCGACAACACACGGGAATTGAAGTGAGGGGCCGGGCCTGGCTGTGGCTCTTGTTGATGCGAAAGACATGGCGCCTTTCAGCTTGTTGTAAGCACGGTACAAGATTCCAAGATCATAAAAGAATGAAATGAGCCGAGTAATGCTGGCTTTTGGGCCTTCTATAGTTGGTCTTGCGGATGTGGGTGTATAGGTAGCTCACCAGTGCTGCGTACAAGAATAGTCAGGAATCTCATGATGTGGGAGAAAAGGATGAAACGACCAGCCCAGAAGACCTACTCCCAAATTGCCAACTCATCTGTGATGATCAGACCTATCAGAGAGTGCGGCCGATGTGCATAATCAAGTCCAATGGGAAGGTAATCCTGTACACCATGCAATGGAATATCGAATCACAATGTAATTACGGAGTAGCATAGCCACTAAACGCGCCGCATCGACACCCCTATTGTCGATTATTTTCAGCTCTGCGCCACGTCCTAGGCCAAGACCAGTCCTGCGAGGGGGTGCTGGGCTATGCTTATAGGCTCACTTATACAGTAGGATAAGCGCCCTGTCTCACTTGTCGCATTCAGAGTGATAACTCGGAAGCCTTCCATGGCTCCAGGCCCTACTATGCCCAAAGAAGCCTCTTCATAGACAGTGTTTCGCTTCCATGACTTGGTTGGCAATACACCATTATATTGTCCGTCAGTACTCACATTGGCGAGTGGCACGGATGAACTGACATGCAGCATTTTGGCACACCCCTACACTATACCCTTGGCGGTCTAGGCTTCTTCTATAACTTTCTGGACTTGCCAGACATGGGCGTTGTGCACGAGGGTCCTATCACTGATCGGAGAGACTTCCATGTCGGAAATATGGCTCGGCTTCAAACAGTGCATTTTTTGCTGACCTCCTCAATCTTACCCCTTACTACCCCGTTACTGTCAGGAATTATCATATCTTCCACTTTGTCATGTCCTGACAATTTTACCAACAATCTGGAAATTATTATCTAGCTTGTTAAGGCCAGTGTATCTATCACGGCTCAAGATGCAACCCGCGTCACCAAAAGAGCAATCTCTATATGGTGCCAGTGATGTGGAAGTCCTCAAATACATTCATTCAGTTATCAAACTGAATGATTAACTGGGATGGGCTCTTTCCTTAGCACATGAAGAGATAAATGGCCTAGTCGACAGACATTGACCTGGAGCATCCCAGCTTGAATTCCCTTCATCTCGCATTACTCGAGTGCCCTTATCGAGTTTTGGGCCCTTTTTTAGCCTTTGGCTTGGACCCGCGTGCTGATAGACCAGATGGTTTCAATCCAGTTCATATGTGCCGTCAGGAGAACGCCTGCGATGCTCGTAAAGCTTTATTGCGCTTCGATGGATCTTCCCTTGATACCGATAACTTGGGTAGAACCTTGTGGTATTGAGCCGCAGGGATGAACTCGGTGATGGCTATGGAAGAACTTCTAGAACAAAGTGACCTTGGTGTTGCGCCGAAAAGGGCATCCAAGCACCATGAAACTCCTATTTGTGTGGCAGCGACTCGATTACATATATCAGGCAGTAGGCACCTTGGTCGCTATAACCTACAACCTCAGGTATGTGGAACCTTCAGTCGGAATTGAAGTATTCGCCAGCTATGTGGCCTGGGAACCCCCGGTACTCATAGTATGCTATGACAAGCAGCCTGCTGGCGTTCGGTCACAGCGATTCAGAACCTTATCAAGCTCGGTATCAGTGATCTCGAACACGATTGTCGTGAACACGGTTCGCCCCTAAATGCTACCATTCGCAGCCACAGATGGCAGGCCGTCAAGTTTCTTATTCTTCATGGAGCTATGGTGCCTGAAGATCTGGGGAAACCCAAGAATTCTACCCTCAGCACTGCAAACCCAGATTTTTTTATTCGAGAGTGGCTATTTGTTGGCAGGTACACGGAGCGAAAGCGAATTTCACTTGACCTATTGAATGATAAGCCGGAGATTAAGAGCTGGTCTGGAGTATGGGTTGTTTGTGTTCCACTGCAATGGTGGGATAAGAAGTGTTCTGTGGAGAGCATCTTGGAATACGCCAAACGAAGGCGTTGGCTTGAAATATAATGCAAGTCAAGCGCTAGTCGAGATGCTCAATTGGTGCGACCAAAAGAACAATGTGGCAGCATGTCGACTGTGGAATGGCTATTGCTGAGAGATGTGACGGCCACTCAGCGCTACAATACTGGTAGCCGACAGCATCCAGCCACGCATACCCGGACAGCGGATCATCTATAGCTTCAATCCACTTTGCGAGAAGGCAGATGGGATCCAATCAATTGCAACGCTGGGTTCGGCCGACCATTATCTTCCTCCCGGAGAGTCCCGTCGGCGGCCGGGACCAGATCGAAGTACGAGCTGGTCCTTCGGACCGTTAGACCCCACCTACTTCCGGTATGTCATGTACATGCTCGAAGGGAGGTAAGGAAATTTAGGACAAGGACTGAGCGACAAAAGTAATGAGGTATATTGGCCTGGACTTAGGGGGCAGAGTTACACTTCTCAGTGCTTCGCAACACTGGATGGACATGTCGATGTTAGCCGCAAATTGATTAACAATAGCAGGATATGTTCATTCATATATTCGTATATACACTCTATATAATACAAGCTATCGTCACTCGACCCATTGGGGAATGACGTTTGGGTATCTTTTGTGCCGCCTGTAACTTCAGGCGACGCAGCAGGGCTCTATCTACAGCATAATCGAGGTGGCGATGATCAACAGAGCGTAACCTCTTCAGTCGAGACAATTGTCGAACTGGGGCGCTGGTTCTGCGCATCATAGATGTTGCAACGTCATTCTTCATTCGCGTTCACCATTTCCAGGTGCACGCTCAGACATATACTTCGGCAGCGTTCTTCTTCTTGTTCTTCTTGATACCAACAAGGCCAACAATCTCCTCCCAGAAGCCAGTGGGAGGGTCGACGATCATGGCGCGTTCCTCGTAAGCATCAATGACAGGTCGCTCCCAAACAAGGTCACACTCCTTGGCACTGACGACCTTGGTGCGCTTGATGAGCTTCCAGCCGAGGTACATGAAAGGGGCGATGATCTGCATAGTATAGTTGGAGAAGAAGTTCTTCGCATCAAAGGGGGCCAAGGATGTGTATCCATAGGTGTAGCAAACGACTGTGTGAAGTATAAGAGCGATCCAAGCACAGTAGGGCTGGAAGTAGCCAAAGTAGGGCATCTTCTTGCGATCAATGCCCTGTGCCTTGCACGCACGGTAGTAAAAGAGGAAGGTAATGTTCATGGTGATATAATCCACAATACCGCCACCAGTGATGAGAGCGAGAAGGATGGTCAGTGCCTCGGCGGATGAGCTATCAAGTTGAAGGAAGGCCAACAGAGGGAAGAGCATGGTAACGGCAAAACACCAGATAGGGATACCGCTCTTAGTGGTCTTGCGGAGGAAGGCAGGAGCACGTCCATCGAGGGCGAGACTGTACAGGGAACGGGTTGCACAGTATGTGTATGTGTTTCCGGCAGAGAAGATAGTCGTGAAAAGAAGGGCATTAACGAGATGAGGCAACCCTTCGATACCGAGGTTGGACATGGCAATGACCCAAGGAGAGGCAGCAGCAGTGCCACCGCCGGATCCACTGCCAAATTGAACCTCAACGAGTGTCTCGTCAGTGTGGCTAAGGACGATGCCACAAGTCAGGGCAGCGCCGATGAAGAAGAGACCGAAGCGGAAGTAGCAGGTCTTGAAGGCAGTCTTAACATATCGGCTGGGGTGCTTGGACTCGGCGGCGACCATGGAGATATAGTCAGGGCCAACGACAAAGAAGGCAGCGGAGGCCAATGCACCCATGAATCCTTCTAGACGTCCAAGATCACCTTCGGTTCGGAATGTCGCAAATGCATCATGCGCATTGGACCAGTAGCGGAAGCCATAAGCGTCACCTTGGGGATTACCCCCGACCATCGTCACGAACGTAAACATGAAGAGGATAAAGATCAGGAGGACCTTGCCGAGGGCCAGCCAGAACTCAGCTTCACCAAAGACACCAACAGCAAGAATGTTGCACACACTAGAATAAGAGACGAATGTTTAGCATGCATTCACAGATAGACAAGAGGGAGAGAAGCAGAATTGATGAAAGAAACCATGGAGCGCATCCGTGACGATGTTCATCAGTATGCAGCTCGGGGTTTAAGCCTTACCCATATGCGATGATGACTGCGATGATGAAGCCGGCAGTTGGGCCAGCGTCAGTAATATTGTCACTCCAGAATGAAACAACGAGGTTCAGAGCGACGATTTCGAAGGGGATCAGGAGAGCCTCGTAGAAGAAGAAGTTCCATCCGACCATGAAGCCAAGGGCATCATCGACCCAGTGACCAGCAAGACGGATAAAACCACCCGAGACAGGCATGTAAGTGTTCATCTCAGCAATCGAGTTGTTGGTGAGACCGAGGACCATGGCGTAGAGAGCTGTGCAGACGAGGAGGCTGCCAGGGCCACCTTTGGCCAGACCGGCACCGATACCGATGAACAAGCCAGTACCAATAGTGCCTCCGATAGCGAGAAGTTGAACTTGACGATTGTTGAGACGGCGATGAAGGCCATCCGCGTTACCACCATCATTCTCGACGATGGGGCTGGGGCTCTCGTCCCTCTTGGAGATCTTTTCCGAGTCGGAGGACATGCTGGAGACGAGTCGGCCGAGTTGCTGTTAGTTGACGAGACAGCAGGAAACCATTTGACAACCTCAGAAGTGATCTGGGGTTGAGAACATGTGGAGATGGGAGATGGGAGATGGAGAGAGAAAGGAAGTCAGGCAGTCAGGGAGAGAGCGAGAGCAAAGGGATTTATGAGAATGGAACTCATAGAGACAATCCCAGCAGAACACAGCCAGACCAAGCCCACAAGTCGAGACTCAGGCATGGAGGTGGTGGAGAGTTCAGTGGGTCGTTGGTGGTTGCAATGATGAATCCTTCGATGTTTGATGGATGAGCCCATGTTGGGGAGTGAGAGCGAGAATTGCAGGCATCGCGTCATTATGGAGTCTCGTTAAGTAACTGGAGAAGCGAGAGGACGAGTCCGGGTCAAGATGGTGGATATCATCGATATTAGAGGAGGCGGAGGCAACTGTTTTTTCTCCACTGAACCTCTTCTCATCAGGAAGAGCGTCCTCTAGTACCCATCAAACAACCTCATGAAGCTCAAGGATGAGAAGAGTCCGTTCACCGCGTCTTGCAGATTAAGCTTCTCCTTCTCCATGATGTTCATTTTGCAAGTCGCCGAGATCGTCGCATCGCTTCAGATACGTACCGCTCTCGTTGTTGTTGCTGCATCGTAACATGACTTATAAAACTTGTTCACGGACTTGGATGGCGATCCGAAGGAAGTTTACGAGATGAAATGCCAAGACAGAGAGTGACGTCACAGTCTCAAACTCTTCAATTCAGCTCTCCAACATATCACGTGCTGTGCCTCCTCACGTGATGCACTTCATGATTCGTTTGCGGCAAAGGCGCAGGAAAGCAGTGAACCAGTGGATCCTGGACTGAAACTCTGCAGAGTTTTCTCGATACCCTGTAGAAACAAGCAAAGACAAGTGGTACATGATTCGTTAAAGAGTCTGGCAGTGGATGATGTGGGTACAGGGAGAAATATGGTGCGGTTTACACGGACATTCCGCTGTCAAAGACCAGAATCGGTAGCTGGACCCGACGGCTTCGCTATAGGGATGGCCCCCGATCGTGTGTGAAGGGAATCCAATGGACAATCAGAGGGAACCCGGTTTAAGGGACTCATTTACATAATGGATTGCAACGTTAGAGGCTGAGCATGAAGTGAGATGTGATATGACGAACATTGTTCATGGAAGCAAGTTTGCCTGATTCAGATCGTCAAGGGACAGGAAAGTTTACGTCCTAATACGCCGACATTACAAATTCAGGGTCTTTCTACACAAACAATGCCTTTGTTGCATTCATCCGCCATAACATGAAGTCCAAACCCGCCCAGCATCCCAAGCTTGCGGCTCAACCGCCAAGTTTCTCGTCACTCTTTGCCTCATTTCTCACTCGGAGTAAAAAAAGAAGAACCGCCACCGCCGAATCATCGCCTACTCGAGACCCAGAATAGGCAATGCGTCTAAGATGCGCTTATTGGCGGCCAACGCTGTAAGCGCCAAGCAAAAAATTATAACGAACTGAGTTTTGCGTTATTTACAAATACGTACGACATCGTATTGAACGTTGAATATGCTCCACTGGTGGATGTTGGGACCCAGGGATGATGCAAGGGACAGGACACGGCGACTGGGCTAACGCTTCTTCCAGAGCATGACAGCATTGCGATATTCCCGAGTGACGGAGGTGGTGATGCTTACGCTTGTTTGGTCAAGATATTTATTGTTATGCTTACAGATAAGGTATCTTCGGTGTGAGATGGGATCTGGATCATCAGACTATCGAAACGAAACGAGAGACCGCTTGGATCTCTCGTTCGCGTATCTCAGCCCATTCGGAGAGAAAAAGTCAGGGTCCTTGTCGGCTTGGCCCTGACTTGCCTAAGAAGGATAGCTTCGTAGAATCAATCTCAATAACTTCACACTCCGTTCCAATAACGCTTGGTACGAAGTACTGCCTATTGACGCGATGTATCATTGTGCTAAACACAAACGTCAAGGACCGTGATGCAGGAAGCGATTTTCCTAACCTCTAGGATTCACAGATCATTTCCATAGGCACGGATAACTAGTAGCTATCAGAGCCTCATGCAGTGTAAACTTATTATGCTCGACTTCTGTTGTTCGAAACGTAAGACAAACATGCGGACGGTCTTTATTGGCTGCTTGACGTTTCGTCATCACACCATTTACCTGCCAACTACGTCTTACGCACAAGATAGCTGCTCTGAAGCGTGTTAGTGGCAGCAACAACGATAACGACAACCATAACTCGAGAAAACCATATAAAAAGAAACATAAACCGAGTATTAGCATTAGTCTTGACTAGAATCATCACCTAGTTTACGCCGCATTGGCTTCTTCATCAGCTCTAATCGACATCCTCACATGAAAGATATTTGCTTACCCTGGAGCTCCACGGTCCATGCATTAGCCTTGCAGCTCACAATATGCACCTCGATTCCACGCCACCAATTCTAGAAACATTCAGGCAACCTTCTTTCAACATCACCACCCAAAATGTCAGAATACTGGAAATCCACGCCCAAATATTGGTGCAAGCACTGCGAGACCTATGTTCGCGACACAAAACTCGAGCGCCAGAACCATGAATCTACTGCCAAACATCAAGGCGCACTGAAGCGCTTCCTCCGCGATTTGCACCGTAACCACGAGCGAGAAGAACGCGAAAAAGACCGCGCCAAGCGGGAAGTCGAACGTCTCAATGGAGTTGTCGGAGGTTCATCTACGGTCGCCGGGCCATCATCGAGACCAGCGCCGCGCTCACAACAGAGCGCACCGACCGAGGCTTCATTAAAGAAACAAAGGGAACAGCTTGCTGCCATGGGCGTCGCGATGCCGAGTGACTTCCGACCTGAGATGGCTATGCCTGGCGAGTGGACGGTTACGAATACGAGGATCATCGAGGCGAAGACTGAAGAAGACGAAGAGGCGAAGGTAGAGGCTAGAGCCAATGGTGTACGGAAGCGCGAAGCGACGGAGGACGAGAAGGAAGAGGAGGACGCTGTGCGCGGACTGTTCAAAAAGCCTAGACGATGGGGACGAGACTCAAAAGCTATGCCACAACAAGAAGATCAAGAACTCGATGCGCTACTAAGCGGATCGACGTTTACACCTAGGGCTGTGAAGCAGGAAACAGAGGATACAACGGATGTTAAGAAGGAGGACCATGCGACGCCAGACACAACCGTAAAGACGGAAGATGCGGCAGAAGTCAAGACGGAGGATAACACAGACGTCAAGACAGAAGCACCTGCTGAACCTCTGATAAAGCCAGAGCCAGAGGAGACTGACTCGGGAGTACAGACTGTGGTGTTCAAGAAGAGAAAGCCCAAGGGTATCCGACAAAAGTGACGAGATTGTCGGTGTGTACTATACCTACTTACATTGCTGGAGAACATAATGATACCAACTATACGAATAATGAATGGCATTCACCATATCCCACCTCTACCGATATCCTCAAAAGCCAAAACGATGTGCCGGGAAATAGTTTCGTAATTCGGCATTTGGCCCAATGTCCATATCCGTATATCCCGTTCGGAGTTGAAGGTCCAAGAGCGAAAAATGAAGCCTCCAATGGGGATAGCTTCAAAACCGTCCACAAGAAGACTCCTCTCGCAGACCCAGATATCCCACCTTTCACCAATTAGCACACAGAGGTTGCTTAGCAAGCAAGCACATCCACGGGAATTGTCCACGGAACTGAGATTGTTTGTGGGGTAACATCGGCATCTCGGCCTCGAATTAATTGCGTCACACGGGTCCGCTTCAAAGAGGATATAAACTCGGCCAAGCAACCTCCGAGAAACTTCCCCTCTATTCTATAATTCCGCAGAGAAATAGACAACCACTACACTATCACAATGGCTTCTAACCAACCTGCCAAGTGCTGCACCGAGGGCGTTCGCCATGAGTAAGTTGACCCCGAGAAAGGTATTCGCGCAATTTTATATCTAATGCTCCGGTTTGTAGAGGCGAGCCCACAGGCAAGATGATCAAGCTCGATAGCGGTCTCGATGCCTACATCGCGACAGCTCCCGCGGATAAGGCGCACAAGGGAACAGGAATTGTGTACATTGCCGATATCTTCGGAATCTGGACCAATAGCAAGTTGATGGCTGATCAGTTCGCCGCCAATGGCTACACGACCATCATTCCCGACATTTTCAACGGTGATGTTATGCCTCTGCCTATGCCCGAGGGCCTTGATATCATGAGCTGGATCACAAAGGGTGCCAATGGCGACAACCCTCATACCCCCGCTCAGATCGATCCTATTATCGCCGAGTCTATCAAGACGCTCAAGGCGCAGGGTGCTACCAAGATTGGAGCTGTCGGATACTGCTTCGGCGCCAAGGTATGTCTTTTACACTTACTCACAAGTGCATCGCTAACGGTCCCAGTACGTTATTCGCAACTACAAGGCAGGCATCGATGTCGGTTATGTCGCTCACCCTTCTTTCGTCGAGGACGAAGAGCTCAAGGCCATCACTGGTCCCCTCTCTATTGCCGCTGCTCAAACCGACTTCATCTTCCCCACCGAAAAGCGTCACCAATCGGAAGAGATTCTGATTGGAACCGGCTATCCTTTCCAGATCAACCTGTTCTCTCACGTCGAGCATGGATTTGCTGTGCGCGCTGATCTGAGTGATAAGAGGAAGAAGTTTGCCAAGGAGCAGGCTTTCTTCCAGGCCGTGCAGTGGTTTGATGAGTACCTCCATTAGATGAGTTAATGATATAAAGATACCTTGCTTAATAGAGGTTCAAGAATGTAAATCGCGGATGGCATGCTTAGTGAAACCTTATGACGGCAGAGCATCTAGAACCGGGAGACTCTAAACAAGAGGAAGCACTGAGTGGTCTTACAAAATCCAAATACATCACGAGGCATGAAGTTTTTAGCAATATCAGTCCTACAATGACTATCTGTTATACCCGTCTTGGCTTTCACCAAGTCAGATTCGCGATGCTCTTCCCGCCACGGTATCCAGATCTACGGATCCATTTCTCATCCTTCATCTCAAGCCACTGACACAACCCCTGCATAGACCCCCACTGCCCCAAAGTTTCAGTGCCTTCAGAGCACGCTCTCCCGCTCAGGGGAACCTTCGGTGCCGACTCCACTGTGGCGCACCCACTGTTGAGTGAATGGAACCGGTTCGCTCCAGGCCAGTTCAGCTGCGTCTTGTCTCATGGTGATTCAATGCTGACAATCCAATCAATTTCCCACTGCAACGTCTCTTCTTTCACCACACGCGACAACCTCCAACTGTTTGACCTTCGTTACGAAAACCCCGATAACTCGACAGGGAAAAACATGCTTCGAGAGTCTCAGCCTTGGTGATGGCCGCCTCCGTCGATTCCATCAATTCTCATCACCTCCCACCGCTTCTATCTCCATCTTCGACTCCTCCTCCATCATGCGCCGACACGACAAATGATAAACTCCCCACGATCCCCTCCGATGAAGACCACTCTTCAGAGGAAGGCTCCCACAGAAGTAACAGCGTGCGTCGCGTCGAGTCCAACTCTTCTATTTCCGAACCAGCGGTCGAGGATGACGAGGATCAAGAACAATGGCCCGCGGAGGAGAGTCTAGACAAAGAGAAGGACCAGGATGACAGCACTGCTGTACCGTCTGGCAGGGCCAGTCGCAGCAGTACGATAAGCAATACAACGAACCCTAATGTTCGACGTCTCTCCGCGACTGAGATGCAGCGCCTCACAAACTCTCCTGAGTCGTTACCTGTGGCCCCCGCGCCAGAACGGAGGTCAATTGACCAAGAATCTGCATCACATCTCCTCGACCAGCGCGAGGCTGTACGACAGCCTACAATGCGCCTCGATGATGTGGCTCCACCGTCGCAGCAAAATGGTGTCGCCGTCGAAGCCCGTCCAGGCTTGACTTCTGCTCTGCGGACTGCGAGAGATATTCAGATGGATATTCACCGACGCCCATCGCCTGGAGCGAGAACTCTATCTACGCCCCCTACGAGCCGTGTCTCAGGCGGCGAGTCAAGTGGGAGATCTTCACCGAGACGATACTCTTCCTTCAACTCCACTGGACGGCCTACCTCTCTGCATCTCAATCTCGATGGTGCAGGCGGAACATCTCCTGTTCTCAGTGCTCGGTCAACACCTGCGACAGCCATACCTCTCCAGACAGACTCAGGCGGCCTTCGACCACCGTCACCGATTCCACCGATCATTCCTCTCCCGCCTATGTCGTTACCTACACATCTACAGCTGGAACTGGCAGCTCAAAGACCTAGTCCGTTGTACATCCACCAGTCCCACGCTTACGATATTCCCTACGAATCTAATGCCGTCAAATTCGAGCGTCTCAAAAATGTTATCCTCCTACCGCCCCATCTTGAAATGACACTCAACTTTGGAGCCCTAGCATGTCTCGATGCTTGGCTTTGGAACTTCACCATTCTTCCGATGCGCTTTATCCAGGCTGTCAGCATGCTAGTTCGTTGGTGGGGCTATGTCATCCTTAAAGAAGTCCGATGGCTACTTGGATTTGTGTGGTATGGCCTAGGACGTCTTTGGCGAAGAGGTAGGACCTCGCGAGCCGACGAGACCTCTGATGAAGGAAGATCACGCAGTCAGAGTCGTCCTCGAGGTCGTTCGGACGGTGAAAACGGAAGTCATGATTTCAAGGCAAACGGGAATGGAAACGGACACTTCAAGCCCTTGCAGTCTCGATCTCAACCCAAGTCTGGAGCATTTCGTCATAAGAGGACGAAATCCATGCCTTCGAATCTCTCGGCCTTTCACAAAGCTGATCTTCTCCAAGGCGCTGTCATAATATGCAGTTCCATGGCGCTGATGACTCTTGACGCAAGCCGCATGTACCACTTCATTCGAGCGCAATCCGCTATCAAACTCTACGTCATTTACAACATCCTTGAAGTCGGCGATCGTCTTCTTTCAGCTCTCGGGCAGGATATTCTGGAGTGTCTCTTCAGCACGGAAACGCTCTCACGTAATGCGTCTGGTCGTTCCAAAGTCCTTCTCCCGCTGGGCATGTTTATGCTTGCCCTTGTCTACTGTTGTCTTCACTCGATTGCACTGTACTATCAGGTCATCACCCTTAACGTTGCTGTCAATTCTTACTCCAACGCCCTGTTGACTCTTCTTCTCTCGAACCAATTCGTCGAGATTAAGTCAACTGTCTTCAAGCGCTTCGAGAAAGACAATCTCTTCCAGCTCACCTGTGCTGACATTGTTGAGCGCTTCCAGCTTTGGATCATGCTCTTCATCATCGGGATGCGTAACGTCGTCGAGGTTGGCGGCCTCAGTGTTCCGGGTGCCGGCTCAGAGTCATACGATGAGACGTCTGTACCACATCACAGCCCCTCTATCCTACCACACAGTTTTACTGTACTGCCCTCGTGGCTCATGTCAGGCGAAGTTCTGTCCCCTTTCTTCATTGTCATTGGTAGTGAGATGCTTGTCGATACCATTAAGCACGCCTATGTGACGAAGTTTAACAACATCAAACCAGCTTTCTACAGCCGTATTCTTGATATCCTGTGTAAAGATTACTACACCAACGTATGCCATCCCCATTGCTCATTGTGTCACGACTAACGTCCCTAGGCTTTCATGACTCCCTCTCTTACCAAGCGTCTTGGTCTCGCTGTCATACCCCTATCCTGTCTCTTTATTCGCGCCTCCATTCAAACCTACCACATGCTTCTATCGACCCATCTCCCTATGCCTATGCCTATGCCTATGCCCATCCCCCAATCCACGCAAACATCCCTCTCCGAGGAATCAGCTACACCCTCATCGCCGGCTATGATAGCCGCTCTCAACCGCTTTGACTCCCTTATCCGCGATTCCCTCGGCCGCGCAACATACGGTTATCCATACGGCTCACCCCTCAACTCTCGGCCCTGGTACTCCTGGACGTCCGACGACTTCATTGCCGCCATTACCATGGTCGTCGTCTTCTTCATCGCCTTCCTCGTCCTACTTATTCTCAAACTCCTTCTAGGCATGATTCTGCTGAAGTACTCCCGCAACAGATACACAAAGATGAAGCGTGCAGAACACCAGGGCCGGGCTCCTGAATCTTTTGATACACCCGGTGGACGACGAGTTGGTGGTTTTGGTCAGGTTGAGGTCGGAGAGGAGAGACAGCGTTGGATTCATGCTGATAGAAACGAGGGGTTGAAAGGTGGTAAAGGACCGGGTAAGAGGGTAGAGAAGACAGAGAAGAAGAAGGATGATTTTGAGAAGGTGATGAGGTATGAGATGGTTGCCAAAAGGATTTGGTGATTGCATTATTCTGTAGCATTTTACGGCGTTTACTTTCGAATTACATGATCAAGTTTAAAGACAACGATTCTGTTATCATCCTATCGATATATACACATGTGCACCGTTAAAGCAATATGAAGGAAACAAATGTCCATATGGAAAGGTATCTTTCTAATCCTAGGTATCAAAAGTCCTCTATCCTCGAAGCCATTAAAGCTTCATCGTGAAATCCCAGCGCTTGCCATCCCTAATTCTTTTCCTTTTCCCATCCCATTCCATGCCCTTATATACCCATGCACCTTCTTGCATGGTGCTACTACGTTATACTCTATCAACGCATCGTAGTCTAGTGTGTGCTTTTTCTTCATCAAATCATATCGCAGTTCGTCACTTGTATGTAATCCACCAAACCGAAAATTCGTCAAGTCGTGATGTATGTCCGTTTACTGAATACCAGCAAGCTTGAGCAGGCCGGGATTGTTGGCCAGGAGGTCAGGCTTAGCCTTGTACAGGTTCTGGGCGGTGTGCTGGAGAATCTCCCTAGTCTCGGGCTCGAGCTGCTCTTCGGGGGGGCTGAGGACCTTCTCGAACACATTGATAAGCTGGGGAGTAAGCTGCTCAACAGTGGGGTTGGACTGCTGGTAGAGCTTGAAGATGTTGTCGTAGATAGGAGCGTTCTCCTCGTAGTCCTCCTGGAGGGGAAGGACATTGACAACAGCGGGAAGAGCCTGAGCAACGAATTCGTTGTTGGGGTTCTTGGTCATCATACGAGAAACTGCACCGGCAACGTTGTCGGTCATGCGCATCTCGTTAACAGTCAGGAGAGGCTCGAGCTTCTCCCACAGAAGAGGGTACATGGGGAAAGTCTTGCCGGTGTCAGCAGAGTTGAGGACAACGAGACCAATGGCGTAAGCAGCGTTTGACTTGGCCAGGGGGTCAGGGTCTGTGAGGCGGCGGACAAGAGCTTGGCCAAGAGACTCAGTGAAGGGAGTGATGGCCTCGCCAGTGTACTTGGTAATCTCGGCGATAGTGCCAACAGCCGTGGATCGGTGAAGGTCCTCGCTGGAGCTAGCAAGTCGAAGAATAGGCTTCTCAAAGATCTTCCAGAGCTCGCCGAAGTTGTTGCCGAGAGCAGCAGCCAGGCCGACGACGACGTCGAGAGCAGTGTCAATAACGAGCCAGTCGTACTCGGAAGAACCAGCATCAACCTCTTGCTCCTCTTCCTCGTCACCAAGATCTTGCTGGCAAGGGTGAGATCGGGTAATGATAAGACCAACGACCGAGACCATCTCCTGAAGGAGACCATCCTTGGAAGCAAGAAGAGCAGGACCGCAAGCCTTGAGGGTGGCAGCGACGTTGCGGTTGATGTCGGTAACGACGGAACTATTTGGCTGTTAGTAATGATTCAAGACCAGAATGCAAGAAACAAGAAATAACAGTGCCATGAATCAGAAGTAGATTAGACGTTTTCTCAGCAACCGCATTTTGCGTCTGAGTGAGCTGGGTATAACGCAAGGTATTCATCATATTGGCAGAAACAGAAAAGACAATGGGGTAAACTAACCGTTCGCTGTCGTCAGACCAGATGGTCATAGTGGCCTTCTCAAGAGCCTGGCCCATGCTGATGAGCGAGGTAGGGGGAGTGTGCTTAGGGGGAAGACCAGCCTCCCACTTGACACCAGCGCCCTCCTCCCAGACCTGGAAGACACGGGCGTAGGTGCGCCAGAGAGTAGAGATGGCAGTCTTTCGGCATCCCTCGTATGTGTGCTCGGTAAAGGGAGAAACCTTCTCGATAGTCTGCTCGACGTAGGTCTCGAGGTTGGAGCTGTTGCAAGAGTTGGAGATGACATCACCAAGGACGTCAAGAGCAATCTCCTGCTCAAGAGCAACAGCAGTCACAGCACCAAGATCCTCGAGGTCCTCGATATCATCCCAGTCCTCATCACCGCCAGTGGCGATGGTGATATCGTCCTGAGTCTCGGGAGCCTTGACCTTGACACGCTTGCCACCAACGACGATGGCACCGTCACCAAGCTGGCTAGCGTCAACACCAGGAAGCTCGATCTCCTCCTCCTCGAGCTCGAGGGAAGAGAAAAGACCCTTGAAGACACCAGGGAGGAAGTGGTCGAACTGCTCGTGGTAGACCTTGGACAAGTTGGACCACAGAATGAAACTAGTCTCCTTGAGGCGGGGGTTATCAAGGCCGAGAGCCTCCTCGCTAGCGGACATGAGATCCATGACATAGGGCTGGAAAGACTCAGAACCGACGGCCATGGCGATACGGCCCAAGCTGTCGCAGGTGGAGCTTCGGAGGTCGAGAGACTCCTCACCCTCCTTGATAGAGACGAACTTGCCAAGCGAAGACATCACATCCTTGAAGTAAGGCTCGAAACCCTTCTCCATGGAAGAAGCGATAGCACCGATAGCAGAAGCAGCCGCAGCCTTGACACCGAAGTCCTCGTGGTCGAGGAGACGGACCATGGGACCAATCAGGTTGGGACCATACTGGGCCATGATCTTGGTGTCGATGCCGTCACCGAAAGTATCGAGGGCACCGCAAGCGCAGCGAATGATGCTGACATTCTTCTTATCGGAGACACCCTGAGAGGCAGCCTCAAGGTTCTTGAGAACGGAAGCGATGATCTGCTCGTGATGAGAAGACATCTCGTCGGCCATCTCCTCAGCGAGGTGGATCAGACCAACAAGAGAGGCATGTCGGACCTGAGTCTCGGAGTCCTCGAGGAGAGAGATGATGGTAGGGAGAAGAGGCTGGAGTTGAGTAGAGATGAAGTCGGGAGCACCCTCAGCAGCGTTACCGAGAGCGAGCATAGCCGCCATACGGAACTTGGGATCGTTGTTGGTAGCGAAGTGGGGGAATTGCTCGAGGAGGGGAACAATCGCCTGTCGGGGAGGGAGCTCGTTTGACAAGGTGTCGATGAGGCTGATGGCGGTACGGGCAGGAGAAATGTCCTCCTCGTCGTCATCGGCGTCGAGCTCGGTAACAATGTGCATGGCCTTGACCATGAGCTCAGCGGCCATGTCCTTCATGCCCTGAATCTTCATGCGTCGGTAGCGGACACATTGGATGAGGAAAGCAAGAGCCTGGGATCGGGCGTCCTCCTCAGCGTTGACGTTGCCACCAAGCTCAATCATGAAGGTAAGGAGGTCACGGAGGTGGAGGGCAAGGAGGGAAGAGTCGTAAGCAATGAAAGAGTGGAAGACCTCGAAAACGATCTTGTAGCTCTCCTCATCCTCAGCCTCGACGGTAGCCTTAAGAATGTTGACCAGGCTGGGAACAAAGTTCTGTATAGCCTTGAGAGACTCGGGGTCCTCCTCGGGCTCGACGATCATAAGGATGGCACCAATAGCACGGACGATGTTGATGCGGACCTCCTTGCTCTGAGGGTCCTCAATACGGGCCTGGAAGAGCTTGAGAAGCTCATGTGTGTGGTCGGCGAAGTGGGTAGGGTCCTCCTCGAGGATAGCGTAGAGGAGGAATGAACCAACCTCACGGGCAACAACGTTATCGTTGTTGGTGAGAGGAAGTAGGTGCTTGAGGAACTCCTCACCCTCTCCATTCTCCATATCAGCGCTGACAATGCCGGCGATAAGACGGGCGAGGGAGTGGCGGACACCAGCGGAGGACTCCTTGAGGACACCCTCCAGAAGGTGGTTTCGGGCGAGCTGTCGCTGGTCCTGGGCGGTCTTCTCCCAGTACTTGGGAATCAGACGAAGAGCCTGGACCGAGGCGAGCTGTCGAACACCGGCGTCTCCATGTGTTAGGGAGATCTCGACGAGGGCGAGCAGTGACTCGGGTTGTGTGTAGAAGTTCTTCTGCAGCTCGGCGGTAACGGCCTTGACCTGCTCTGTGTTGGCTGGAGAGGAAATGTTAGTTTCGATGCTTGTGTAGCGAGGCAACAAGTAGCAGCAAGAGAGAGCAGAGCTTGCCAGCTGTTTATCGTTGACATAGATGATTGAACTTACGGACTTGGCTCCCTTCAAGGAGCTGAGCGAGCTTCCCCTTATCCATGATGATTTCTTTGTCGAAGTTTGAACGACAGAGAAAAGAAGAGAAAGAGAAAGGAAAAGGAAAGGAAAAAGAACCCGAAGGTATATAGCAGTGAAGAGAAGGAAAGAAAAGTGTCGCGAGAGACCCGCGCCGAAAATTTTAAATTATTTGGGGTCCCCTCGAGTCGCCTCGAAATTAGCATGGAAGAGAAAAAAATTCCCAGGCCCCGCTCTTGCAGGTGCACGCGTTGGTTGGCGGCCCTCAGGGAGCAAGAAAACACCGGACCTCGATATAGGGTGTCAGAATAAACTTGGCAAAGGGCAGCCCAAGTTTATACTAAAATTATCCTAAACTTATGTCAACTTACCTAAGTCTTTTTGTCACTTAGGATCAAGCATCCTGAGTTTTCTTCCCTCCCCTACCTAGGGTGGTCCTAGCCCAGCGCAAGCAATTGAAGCCCAGGGTCTGATGCTGCCCCTCGTTTCTTCCACTTTTAGCGCGGGGCTTTTGTGGTGATGATTTCCCTGACGGGTTAAGAAGACGCCGAATGAAGGTGTATGTACCTAGTTAATGCTTTGATCTTGACCGCCTTTGGTGGGTGGGAGTGATGTGTTGGTGTCTTTTGTTTCGTCGACCTTGTCTAGACTCGTCTCTGATGGGATGGCATGGCATGGCATGGCTATTGTTGAAGCCTGATTACTCCAGGCATCGCTGAAGATGTCGGGTAAATGCAACCTTGACAGCCAAGACAAGCCCTCGAGTTTGCTGGCACCGGCCGAGATGCTGCACTAGCTCAAGTGCATGGCAGCCATGGACCATAGCCAATGGCTGTTGTCTGATAGGCCCATGATGACGTTGGTTGGCTGCTTGACACGCGTTATGCTGATTGATACGCTCCCAGAAGTCTGGTTTTCGGATGCATATCATCAAGCGATCAGATACAGCTTCATCCAAGAACTGGTTGACTGTCAGGCATGAAAGATTACTGCCGTAACGCTATGAACTGCCTGCCACCAAGCAATGCCCAGTACGCGTCAGAAAATGCCAATGCAACACTAACCCAGGTCATTATAGAGTCTGTACGTCACCAACTCTGTTCAGACAGCTTCATAGCTCATAACTCAATCTGGCTCAACTTGACGCAGCTCAGCTGTCAGACAAGTCGCATCATTTGCCGTACCTGACGGCTACAACAGTTACCCAGCGAGACCTTGTGCTCCCATCCACAACGCATAGTACGACGAGTTCAATCAACACTCTTCTTGCCAGGCACACAAATGCGATCATTAATCCTGAGAGCCTCGCAATTGAGGTCGGGATTCTTGTTCTTCAAGTCATCAACGCTCACTCCATTCTTGTCCGCGATCTCCCAGCATGTATCGCCCTTGTGAATCGCATACGCAATCGTGCCCTCCGGACAGTCCGCGATGGGAATACGCTCGTCCGTGGAAGAACCCTTGTAGCCGAGGAACCAGAAGAGCAGGACGAGCGATAGGATGACGAGCATGAGAAAGTTGAGAAAAGGCTTCATCTCGGTGAACCACGACATCTTGGGGCGTTGCTGCTGGCTTGTCATGAGGAATGCTTCGGTCTCTTGGCCTTCAGGACGAGCTTCGCCGACCTTTGTGAGTTGTCCGTACTCATTGCCTGGCGCACTCTCCCAGTAGCTGCCATCGGCGTCGCGGAACGTGTAGACCTGGGTGTCAGCATCGTAGCCTACTCTCTGCATGCCCTCAGGGAGACGCTCCTCGTCGGTGTCGTAGCGAGAGAATCGAGACATTGTGATTGATGATTTTTAATCGAGGCGATACTTCAATGTGGTTAATGAAAAGAAGAAGAGGGAGAAAGATAGAAGAGCTCAGGCTGCCTCCTTTGAAACATAGATATCACGTTCCCTCGCTTGTTCAGGGGACCGCGTCATGCCTTAGGTAAGCATCTTACAGGCATAAGCTTCCTGAAGCCACCATCCCAGGTCGCCGAAAGCGGAAAACAGACAACAGACTACATAAATTACGAGTAGCATTATCGAAATTAATTAAACAAGCTAAATACAGCTTCGAATGCTTGGCCGTTACGATTTCAGTAGCATATCCGCGTTAAGTCGTATCATTAATGAGGTTTGACGCATTCTAAACATGCACTACGGAGTAGGTGTCATGCCTTTCGCAATATATGGTTTAAGGATTATCGCAGCATAATCTCATGCTCTTCTCATATACCTTAGGGAGAACAGCTTACCACCGTCCTGTATCATAGCACTCTGATTCACCTTCCTGGGTCTATCGTCATGTCTCCTTCCAGTAAGATCCGACCGACCGTCTTCTTGCCAGCTTTGCAGCACATCAAAAGCTATAGGTAGGTAGGTAAGATACCTAGGTATGGATCTGGAGAGATATACCTACCTCATGTCTGAGCTTGTAGGCGTACCTGCCAGGAAAGCAACGATATCGTCATGACTGGCTGGTGCCTCCCATCTTCTTCCAACAGCTCATCATAAACAGTCACAACAACACATCACCCACCGTCTTGAGCTATCCCAAGCCATAAGCAGTATCGTACAGTCTCTGCAGGCGCTTCCCAATAATCACTCACATTATTCCCATCAATAACTATCATAATGAGCGATCCAACTGAAATCCAGGATCTGATGATCGTTTTCGACGCTGTAACAGGTGGGAGTGTCGGTGTTGCGGCACTGAAACAGGCCATTCCCGATATCATCAACTTTGCGGCTCTCACTGACTGCTTTGAGCGCATTGGAGTCCTAGCCTATCGCAATTATGCTTATACTCCTGAGAAAGTGATCGAGTGGTCAGGATGGTGCTATCCTTCTTGTGACCCCAGCCCCCCGAGCATAGACGACATACTCCAATTCGTTCAATACTTAGAGATGCCTGACGACTCCGAGTACCACTCAACAACTTGTGCTTCAAAAACAGCCCTAGCCAAGGCGTGTCAGGAGATGAGAATAAGGAGCCGCACTATCATCCTTCTTTATAATCATGCTCCCCCCATGTTCGAGCACAACAGTGGACATCATTACGACTTGGAGCAGAAGTCACTCACCGATGGGTATGGTGAAAGAGGCCGCCTTTTCAAGAACTGGATTAATGGTGCCACTGTTCTCGCGGGCGTTACTGAGTTTGTCGTGATGGCTGCGGTACTTTCTTTCAGCCTTATGTCCCCTGACAACATCAGTGGCGACATCAAGGAGAACATCAGTAATTGGAGCCCATATCTGTATCTATCCAGCACGACAGGGGCCGATTTCTATCGCACCACATACAACAGTAGAGTCATCTCTCGACTCACTATAGGCCTGCTCCTTACTTGGATGCAGGCTGATGGACATATCAACATCCCACAGGCCTTCAGAATAGCCTACAGAAGCAACCCAACCCTGTTATATACAGCTTCCGAAGCCAATATAGAGACTTTCTGCGGCCCAGAATGTGGAAACCTCCAGACTTTCGATACCATCCTTGAACCACGCCGCGAAGTTGACAGCAATGACCAGCAACTTAGCAAATTTACAAGCAGAAACTTGGCCAGCAACTACATTAATGGCAGCGAATACCACAAAACCGTCATCGCAAGACATCTTGATCGAATTATCAGGACCAATGTATCGGTCATCACTATCCATCCTCTATTCGGGCGACTTTGGGCCGCTGTCTGTTTGGACCGAACTGGTAACAACATAAAAAGAACCCTCTTGGAAAAGTTCAGAGCCCAGGTCGAACATATTTCCAATGCCAGAGACAAGGGACAAGCACAGAATTGGTTGGAGGAGTCGTATACCTTCTTCCATGAGATCATGCCGGAGGTCCAAAAGCAGGAGGAAGCCGAGCAGATGGATGTTGAGTAGGTGGAAGACAGCTCTGATTTAGATATGCGTGCCCATTGATCCGGTGTATCACATGTATTAAATTATGAAGAGACTGAATTCAGCACCCTAAACTTATTCTAAGTTACCTAAGTCTTTTTGCCATTTAGGATCAATGTCCTGGGTTTTCTTTCCTCCGTTGGGGACCATGATGCCGTGGTTTTGAGTATTCATATTCCCTGACATCGGATGGAGAGAGGAACTAGGTAGGGAAAGGAGAAGCTGTAGGGTGGCTCCAATTCGACGTGATACATCTTTATTGACGGAGGGTTTCCAGACTTGCGAGATCTATCTAGCGATAAACTCGTGTATTATTAGACAGCCAGATAAAATATTACACGTTCGATTTTGTCTCCAGCTTTATCATCACCTCGTGGTGAGCTTTTTAATGCGTCTTTTACGCTGGAACTTCGGAGGTGTTCCACTGACCGTTTGTTGTCAGGTAGGCAGTATACTAAACTCTGCTAGAATCAGCATCATCGTACCAGGGAAGCATTTATTAAGGTTATTTATAATTTTCATGATCAAAAGGTCATCATTAAGCGTTCAGCTTCCCCTTTTCATCCAATAATTCAGCCGATTGAGGCTGAGGTGTTGATGCGAGCCGCGACGGGATGACTTTAGCGCCCGCTCCCCGCAATTAGCCAACCATTCAGGGCGACACCCGCTAAAGTTTAAGGCTATCAGCCGCAACGTCATGACGGGCCGCAACCTAACTCAATCTGAGACTCATGACCTGGTGAGGTAAAATTCCAGTCAGAGCTTCCCTTCTCAAAGTTTCACCTTAAAAAACACAGGAAATATGCATAAGTTAGTGGCAATATTCCATGTTAAACCCGCTCACTACCTAAGTCTTTTTCTTCAAAAGTTATGCTTGATATCCTGACTTGAGGCCTTCAACGACCCTCGATGCGGCCACAGCCCCCGAGCGTTTCCACTGCATCCACTCGATAAGCACTTGACCCAATTGAACCCTGGACTCTACAGCCCTGAGTGTCATCCCCTGTCCTTGTCAAGAAAGATGCGCGACTGCGAAGTTCAAACCAGGCTCTGCGCCTGTGGGTTTGTCCAGTTTATTCTCCTTTCATGACTTCTTCTGCTTTTTCCACTTGTGACGATGACGACGCCTTGAAGGACTAGATACGCCGGAATTGGTTTACGCCAGTGCGAAACGACTGCTTCATGTCGCGTTGACCTCTGTCAAACTCAGCCTCCGAGCCCGCGACGAGTAGGGACTGCATGCCCATAATTGATTGCTGGACTGTCCGGCACTCAACAACCCCGACTAGCAGTTCTCCTTCGAGGTACCAACCATCCTCAACCGAGACGAACGAGCCGGCCGAGATAATATCGCAACCTCAACACCATGACTAACGCAGACCCCGAAGTCGTGGTGGCCATTGTGGCTCTCCTCGTGTCTTTGGTTGCTCTGGCAGCTACCTTCATGCAGGTCATGCAACAGTACTACGCCTCTGCTGCAGGATATGCTCAATGCAATGAGAAAGTCATGGGGAAATGGGCCCTCACGAAAACTCGTCGCTTCTCTTGGGACGAGCTCCGCTTTGAGGTTGAGTTTGAAGCCCCTGTGATTTTTGTCTCGCCCCCAGACAATCAACATGGTCCAATTCGCGGAGCAGAAATATACTTTCTCGACGGAAGTCCTGAGAGTCTTGAAAACACGTGGTCTGAGCTGGACATCAATCCCAGAGAGGAGTATGCCAACAAGACGAAACGAGAGCGTATCCATACTGCTGATAACGAGCGAGCTTCATGGACATTGCTTCTCAGCGCCGTACAGCGGATGGAGCACGAGTCGGAGAAGTGGCAGAAGAGTCAATACGAGGGCATGCATAAACAAGTTGGGCCTCCCAATGCGCAGTCACAGAATCACGATCTTCCTACCAATCCGCCCAGTCTATACGACGCACATACTATGACAGTAGCTCTTCAGCGGAAACGTAAGAGCTGGGATACAATGCCTGCGACTGTTCTACGCCCCTACGCGACGACGACGATGTGCCATCTTATCGAGATGTTGGCTGCCCTGGGCATTTACTGGAAGGAGTTCGACCGCAAGCGTGAGCGTTATCGTGCTGAGGGCAATGGTTTTATGGTCATTGGCGAAAAGGTCACTGATCTCGGTTTAATGTTTACATTCAGCATTTACGGGAGGAGTCGCTTCGAAGCAAATCGAGTGATTCCAGTTGACCAGGTAAAGGAGCTTTGTTTCGGCTATGTGTCGACGATTTACAGCGTGCTTCTGGATCAGCGACGACTTCGATTTCCTGAAGATGATCCAGAAAACTTGGCTTTCCTTCAACTCGCGACTCGCGAGGAGATTTCTCAGACACTCATCCGAATTGGATGTAACAACAATGCTGTCCGTGCTTTCCAAGATGCTGGAAAGCATACATCACATCTGTTTCCTGGTAGGTTATTTCGCCTTGATGGAAAGACATATACTAATGGCTTTAGTTTCTTTCGAGATCCTCGGTATGCTGAGTCGTACTTTTCACATCAAGAACAGCATGTTCACCCACATTCCCAACCCAACATCAGATCGCTGGGACAAGCAATCGGTGTCGTTAGTCAAGGTGATGGAAGCTTACGAGGACCTGGTGCCGATCTCACTACCTGGAGCTCGTCGAAACCCCGTCATTATCGACAAGATTAAGAAACACGTCGACCAAATTCTAGCCTTCAACAAGGACGAAAGCGTCACCGAGAAGATGTGTACCCTCAAGGCACTACACGAGGCCATCGACGACTGCGATCAAATCTTGACAGCCAAGGAACCCAGTGGCACTGTTACCCCTTTTGCAGAGCAGTTGGGCATCAAGGTTCATGAGTCCGAGGTACAAAAGAAACGACGAGAAATGGTCCAAGATGTCTTGCGATCGCACATCCAAGAAGTTCTACGTCTACTGAATGACGGTGAAGACCGTTCATCAGATACGCAATCTCTGCACGCTGAATGGAGTCCGGCTACACCACACACGCGACAGGATGGACAGCCGAGAGTTACGCCCATCGGATTTGAGGACATGCACGAAGCCAGTCCTGACGAGCGGCAGCACAAGTTTTTGGAGGTTTACTTTCACGTTATTCGTGAGAAGGTTATCCCCCGTGCTGCCCGTTCAACGGATCGCAGAACGAGCCTTGTTGGAGCTCCTGCAGGGTATGGTTTCCGTCGCGCAGGCACAGGTCGTACTCAAGCATCCAGCATGCGCGGCATTGAACGAGCGTCCTCGCCGCCTCCCCCCATGCCAGCCCCTCGTCTGCAAACCAGCGTGGAGAACATTCCTCTTGGTCCCATAGCCAACGGCCGGCCCTCCATGTCTAGCAGACCTGGCAGTGCTGTGAGTGAGGCGTATTCGTTAGCAAGCGAGCAACCCAGACCCAGACTAGAGGCTGCTTTGTATGAACAGGAGGTCTCGCATGATGATGTTTGGTGCACACTGATTTTCCGCATGATATGCTGGTTAATGTTGCACGACTTCAATAAGTTGGATGTACAGTTGAGTAAAAGTGAGCTATTGGGAAGTCGTATGCCAGTTTACATATCATGATACGCTGGATGAGAGTTGATATTTGGAAATGATTGGATGTTAGCGAGGGGTTTGGATTGATATCATGATAACGGCGTATCATGCGACCTTGGGAATACCACAAAAAGCGAATGTCAGCGATATTTGGTTAGCACATCAGTTTACAGTGGATCACAACACACGTACACATCACGGAGCGAATGACCCCTGAGTCAACTAAAAACTCACCGTCTGTTTCAATACATGATCCAACATTCCTCAACCGTATCATGACGGCCCAGCTCTAGAATCGGCGAAACGCCCAACAATACCCTGATCGGGCCACCCCCGCATCCAGTGTCGGCACCCGTCCGGTACAGGAAGTCCGGATAAGCCGAGGGGGATGCCTTGATTGGTAGGCTGACTAAGTCGGAATCGGAGAGCACGTGAGGTTGGATCGGAGGTGAGATTTTTACAGTAAGCCGTGTGGCGAGGACTCGGCGGTGACCGTGGACAAGGATTGGATGGCGGGGAATAGAGTCGGCGAATGGTGGATTATGATTTATCATGGAGACAGAGTTAGGAGAAGGTTTGTTGTGAATAGATTCAAGAAGGGATGGGATATAGACAAGGGGCGTCAGGTAACAAGTCACAGAACTCAGTCAGCTGAAAAATATGATCTAGAATTGTACAGAGCACAGAAAAGGAGTTGCTACGCTACTACTGCACATTATTTCCTATTTTATTGGACTGCTCCCTTGGATCCATCTTGATCCCATTCTCGGGGTATCCCTTGACGGAGATAAGCATAACAATAGAAGCTGCAATAGAACCCAATACAAACCCAATTCATTGTGTCGTGTAATCGATAGACGCCTCAATGTTCCAGTCCCATTGTCAAACCCTCCAGATTCTAAACACAGACGTGGAGATATCACGTGAGGTTGCAACAGGCAACCTGGGCTGAATACCCTCACGGGCCTTGATTCTTAGCACGGAGGATTGAGTGGAACTTGCTGGTCTAGAGCTCGATTTGGACGGTGGAAATCCTGTTGCGAATCGAGCAAGGCGTCAGCCAAATTAAGTTTCAGGGCTGACTAACTCTCGAAACCTGTCCTCGGTCTTCGTTGTCTTGAATCCATTCCAGCATTCGTCGCGTTGCCGGAGCCGTGGTTCGGCCGTAACCGTACTTGTCGTAGAGCCAGGTTCGTTCCGTTGTTTGACCAAGGCAACGCTTCGAATAGCGTCTCGCTAGACCGGGCATGGGCGATGCACAATCACCAACAGTTCCTAGGTATTTCGAACTCCGTCTGCTGCTGTGATGAGGTTGCAACGAGGTGCATAAAAGTACCCTTTCTCACGATCACCTCCAAAGTCGTATTGGATTCGTGCGGAGAGGTACTTTAACTCGTCCAGTGTCATGTTCCCCTTCCCCAAGGACCGACCACATTTCCACCCAATCACGGCCGCTGTGACACTGGCTAGACCCTGTCCAAGTCTTAGGAAAGCACGCAGGGCCAACCAGTCTACAGCTACGCTATTCCTCAATGGGCCTAGCCGTGAAAATGGAGAGTCCACATCCACCTTGGCCCGAGAACCAGAGACCAACAACTCCTCTGTCACATCAGCCTGCACCACATCTTCTCTCTCACCAAAGCCTCGTCAGCAAAACGAAGCCCTTTCCCCCCAAGACAGAAAAGGGCCAGAGACACAGAATTATACGGGCGACGGTTTCTTTTTTGTTTCCTTTTGCCCCTTGTAACTTCGTGTCTCGTTTTCCTTCTTAATTATACTCGTTTTCTCGTAACCCTCCTCGCCACACTCCCTTGTACACTCTCCCCTTGCCTCCCGAGTCCAGCCTCAAGTGCACGCGTGCTCGCTCAGTCAGATAGCCTTACGACCCTTCGTTCCGCCGCCCTGGCTTCCGCGTCTCCATCACCTTCGATCTCTTGTGTTTCGACCGTGTCGTCCCCTTTCCGGTCTCGGGCCTGAGGTTAGCCTCAAATCGAAAGCCCTTCGCGTCTGTTGCCGATATTCGACCTCCTCGTCGACATATCTCAATAACGACCATATTGTCGCAGAAGTGCCGGCACCACCAGTCTACCCGTCCGATCGAGGCCAGAGAGTTTGATGCCAGTGGAGAAGAAGCTCGAAAACGCCGCTTTAGAAATCTGGCCGTTAGACAAGTCAATCCTGAGTTCCGCCGAGGCATCTGCATGTTCGGCACATACACAATCCCTCCTCTTTCGCGTTTCTTGTCCCCCAGCAGCTTAGCTGTTCCAATAACACGTCTCTGATACTACGAACCTTGGAGCGCCGCAACCAGTCTTGATACTGATCCCATCAAGACTGCTAAATCGGAACTCGTCCCTAGCCTTGTGCATTTGACGGATGAACACATACATACACAAACACCGACCGCATCATGACACCATCCCCCGCAACTAGCCAGGCTCTCGAGCCCCGTCACCCCAAACCTTCCCAAACAGTATCCGTCAACATCTCCGAGGGGATTCAGAACCGCTCCCGCCGCTTCCAGCTCGAGGTGAGCGAGTGTGTCGAGACTAAGACTGTTACGACCACTACTCGTCTCACGCGAAAGTTCCCTCAGGTCTTCGTTCGTGACCCTGTACCTCTGGAGAACCTAGACACAAAAGAGTATCCTCTTGCTATGAAGCCTACTCCCCCAGAACTGATCAGGTTCTCGTATAATATGCCAGGTGCTATTGAGACTGACGACGAGGTTGAAGATGAACCCATAGATCACCAGGTTAGTTTCGCGTTGTGGTCCCTACTTGCTGTCTGCAGCTACCATGAAGAACAGACCATGCTGACATATACATAGCTATCCTGCAATTCTCGTTCTACCCCCACTCAACTCAAATCTGAATCCCCTCAAGAATCCAACCTCGTCCGGATACCCAAGCATCGTTCACAATCTCCTTCAGAAGGATATCCCCGCCGTTCCCGCGCTTCTAGAGCTACAACTATAGATTCCCCTGAATCTTCAGCTCCCACTTCGAACCCTCGACGACCTGGTCGCTCGATCCCCCTAAACGCCGTATCGGATAAACTTCGTCGCTCCATTGCTCATAATTCGAATCGACAAGGAGAGAGGTCATCCAGACCTTCTGGGGGCTTCCTTGCTACTCCCGATACTTCAGAAGTCGTTGGTGCGGCTGAGAGATCAGCTCGCCGACGCTCATCACACCATGAACGAAATCAATCACCCGAAGCATCTTCCTCGGCTGTCAGCCCTCAATACGAAGCCACCAGCCCTGTAGAGAGTGATTCACATACTGTTTTTAGCAGCAATGTCGCTACTCCACCAATTACTGATGCAGACGCAGAACCGTTCGCTGATGCTGATGGATCTTTACAACAACCTATCCGCCCCTTTAATCCCCGTCCCAGTATCGATGTCGTTGCCGCCCAAGATGCTAGTCTTCCTAGTCCCAGACTGTCGCCTACCTTGGCAGCCGCTCAGCTACATACTGCCGATGATGAGGATGAGACACAGCCTAGCTTCCAGTCCTCGAACCTTGATCCTTCAAGATGGCTTGATGAATCACAGCCAATGGAAGATGATTCTTTGACTGCCCTCGTTCGTACTGGCCAGTCCCAGGACGACTACGCACTTACTCGCACTGATGGTGCCCCTCAAGGTGTCGATTCACTACAGGTCGTCGACACACAGACACTTCTCGAGGCATTCGACTCCATGAAAACCGAAATGAAGACATTCATGATGTATCAGTTCCTTCGCCGATGCCCTCGTCCTACCCTTCGCGTTGTGGCCAACGCTGTGAACCCAGCACTCAAATGTGATTTCCTACGACAGTTACCGCTGGAACTTGGATATTCTGTTTTGTCCCATCTCGATCACCGAGATCTTTGTCGAGCTGCACAAGTCTCAAAGCACTGGCGAAACATTGTCGATCGTAATGAAACAGGGTGGAAGGAACTGTTTGACCGAGATGGCTACACCCTCCCACCCGGGGAACTTCAGAAGGCCATTATCCAAGGTTGGGGCTGGCAAGATCCTGTTGGCGCAAGTGGATACGAGAAGGATTTGAGCATGCGAACCCGGTTGACTTCAACTGAGCACGAGCTTACCCGGACTCTTCGACAAGAGACAGCCTCCAAGTCTCGGGCTTCCAAGCGCAAGCGAGCGATCAACACTTATTCGGCCGAGCGATCTAAGCGACGTGCCAGTGCACAGGAAGCCGTGGCTCGTGAAGAGAACAAGTCGCAGCCCGAGGCCCGCCAACACAAGTCGGAAGGGCCACTGTCCGCCGCAAATGCTGCTGCTACAGCTGTCCCTGATCCCCAGCTTGGACTGCCTAGCCTTCGCGAGCTTCATCTATACAAGTCGCTTTACCGCCGTCATCACATGATCCGTAAGAGTTGGACCAGCGGCGAGGTTAAACCTGGCCACGTCGCGTTTGCAGCTCATCCTCGTCACGTTATTACGTGTCTCCAGTTTGACGAAGACAAGATCATTACAGGTAGCGACGATACGCTCATCCACATCTACGATACCAAGACGGGCAAGCTCCGCAAGAAGCTTGAAGGTCATGAAGGTGGAGTCTGGGCACTACAGTATGAAGGCAACATGCTGGTGTCTGGCTCTACTGACAGATCTGTTCGCGTCTGGGATATCGAACGTGGTCTTTGCCAGCAGGTATTCTACGGACACACTAGTACTGTCCGTTGCCTGCAAATCCTGATGCCTACCGAGACAGGCAGAGATTCCAGTGGACAGGCCATCATGCAGCCCGAGAAGCCTCTCATCATTACCGGCTCAAGAGACAGTCAGCTCAGGGTCTGGCGGCTTCCTGAGGTTGGGTCCCGCCGATATATCCAAACTGGCCCCCCAGCTCATGAATCTGACTGTCCTTACTTCATTCGAGTGCTAGCCGGACATACGCATTCTGTTCGCGCCATTTCCGCCCATGGTGACACCCTTGTCAGTGGATCTTATGACAGCACTGTCCGGGTTTGGCGTATCAGCACCGGTGAGGCTCTGCATGTGCTCCATGGCCACTCTCAAAAGGTTTACTCTGTTGTCCTCGACCATGAACGCAATCGTTGTATCTCGGGCTCGATGGATTCGCTGGTCAAGATCTGGGATCTTGCAACTGGTGCATGTTTGTACACTCTCGAGGGACATAGTTTGCTCGTCGGTCTGTTAGACCTCCGCGATGAGCGACTGGTGTCGGCGGCGGCTGACTCGACTCTTCGTATCTGGGATCCAGAAAATGGCAAATGCCGCAATACTCTCATGGCGCATACTGGGGCTATTACCTGTTTCCAGCACGATGGCCGGAAAGTTATCAGTGGCAGTGAGAAGACGGTCAAGATGTGGGATGTCCGAACTGGCGAATGCGTTCAGGACTTGTTGAGCGATCTCAGTGGTGTTTGGCAAGTCAAGTTTGACGAACGACGATGCGTGGCTGCTGTCCAGCGCGACTCTCTCACCTACGTAGAGGTATGTTACAGCCCAGATAACAGAGTAGCGAGTACTAACATGATGCAGATTCTTGACTTTGGAGCTGTCCGTGACGGCAAGCCACCAGAGGAACTCGGCAAGCGTATTCTTCTCAACGAACCCGAGGTTCGAGCAATGATCGAGGAAGAAGCTTGATATATCACATTACGGATGAATGGATGACGGACTACGCATATAGGCAATATCTTTTTTATTCGCAACGGGTCGTTCTACAGATGGGCAATCGAAGAAACAACGGCGTTGAGGTATCATACATTTACGCATAAACAACACACATAGTTACGAAGTACCAGCATGAACCGGGCGGGCGGGCGTTTGTTGCTATTGGGATGGATGGATGCATATACCTATTGTTTTTTATTCAGAAGTTTGATACATGTCATGGAGGCTCAGGGCAGACATAGGTTCAGTTTAGCCTTTCGTCTCGCGATGGGCTGAAAGATATATGAACAAAAGCCATGCTTAGGGTTCAGCATGCGGTTATAGGAGTCAATGAATTTGGTACATTTATCGAGTCTTCGTACGTGATGTTTATGAATTTTGGCTCGTAGGTTCCGTGGTGCGGTCGTGTTCCGCTGAGGATTATACAGGCTACAAAGGATCCTGACCATTTGAGGTCAAGGAATGAAGATCGAAGGATTTCTGGGTCGAGTGGTGGAGATGGACTCATCGTAAGCGTACACGGACAAAGTACACATTTCACAATTTTAACATGAAGAGCCGAGCAGTATAAAAAAGGTGCTGTTATAGCTACTACTGATTTAGCAGTAATTAGTTAAACCGTTTGTTTATTTGTGAAGCTTGGAAATAAGCTTGTTCGTTGAATGGTGACCCAGTCCCGATGATACCGAGCTGAAAGCAAGGGTCCAGTCCAGGCTGACTTGCTTATGATCCTTGTGGGTTACAATAAAAAGCGCGCATCTGATATGATCAGATCTGGAAACAATGCTCCGTGAGGTAAGGAACATGGGAAGCCTGGAGAGGCATTACAAGAAACGTAAAAGGCTGAATGGAATACTTGATCTAAGACTACTAAATCTAAACTTCGGTATACTAAGTTTACCCAAGTCTCCTTGCCTTTTACGAAGTCTTCTTTCCTCCCGAGCCTAGGGGAGGTATCATATTGCCTCATCTGGTCAGATCAGCGCAGGGCGTGATCGGGTTTTATTGTATCTGGCGTGGGGAGGGTATTTAGGCAGTCAGGGCCCCCCATTCCTTTGACATTGTGTTGCTCGAGGTCAAAGAAGTGTTACAATGGCTTGGTTAAAGGATTTTGTTGGTAAAGTGGGAGAGGAGTATAAGAAGCAGGTTCAGTTACAGCAGCAACAAAGGCAGAGAGAGTCAGGGTATTATGGACAAGGAACGAATCAAGGATACCAGCATGGCGAATATCAGAGGGGTTCACCCTCGGGATGGCAACAGCAGTATCACCAACCTCAGACTCAGTACCAGCCTCAATTACCGCAATATAGACAACCTCAAACACCACAGTACCAACCTCAGCAGCAACAATATCCCCCTCCACCATCGCAATATCGCCCATCGAGTGCTCAACCCTCTCAAGCACCTTCACAACCACACACCACACCACCAGCAACACAGGCAGCTTCACAGCCCTATCCTCAGAGTCAATATACCCTTCAAGCACATACCCAACAGCTCGAGACACAATGGCGTGAAGCAGAGCGTCTCGCAGCGCACTACAAAGCAGAGTATGAAACCCAAATGAAGAAAGCTACAGAAGATCTCGCCAACATGAAGATCGAACAAGAGAAGCAGGCCCAGGAGCTAGAGAAGTTGAGAGCTGAGGAAGCGAGGAACTATCAACTTGCAGAGGAGGAGCTGGTGAGGGAACAGCAGAGGTTGTATGATGAGATACAGAAACAGAGACAAGAGGTGGAGAGACCCCCGTTGCCGCCGAGGATCAATATGGACACGGAGGATGCTGCGCCGCCTTTACCCAGGAGGCCAGTTTCTACAGCTGGGAGTGTGAGTTCTGCACAAAGACCAGTATCATATGCAGCCCCGCCGGCTCAGAACTCGTATCTTTCGCCACAGAGTCAGGCACAGGTGCCTTCTAGTCCTTCGCAAAGCTATATACCACCTCCTCCACCTGGACCTCCTCCTGCTCAGGCTACGACCCCTATTCAACCTCAGTCTAGTGAACATGTGTCGCCTGCTATGATAGCTCCTGGGCATGCTTCGTGGCAGACACCTTACTATTCTCCACCACCGCCGAGCCCTCAAGCACAACCTTGTCCAAGAATTGAGGAGCAGGTGAGCCAGCGTAACACGTATCACGGACCAGCTCTAGCAAGTCCTCAACCGCAACAGGCAAGCACTCCGTCTTATCCACCCCCATCACCTGTTCAAAGCCCACCTCAACGACAACCTATCGCTCAGCCCAGGCCCGTCTCTGCGCCAAAACCTCCTCGCGTCAGAACCCCTGAGCCAGCACAGCTGCATGCCTGCGGTGCAAAATCTGGGCTCGAATGCTCAGGCTCACTAACATCCTTCCCCCAACACTGGTTCTATCACGCCGCTGTGCCAGAGTTCGTCATTTGTACTCGCTGCTATGTAGATCTTATCTATGACACCAAATTCAGGGACTCGTTCCGAAAGATCTTCTACGACGATGGACATAAGCGCAGATGTCGATTCAACACCAGGCGGATCAAAGATGCATTGCTACCCGAAACCGTTGAGTCTGGTAGTCTGGATAAGCTTGTCGAGTTTATGGGGAAGAGAATTAGTATCAAAGACTGCAGAGAACAAAACATCGCTGAGGGAGAGTCGTGGTACAAGGCAGCTGATATTCCAAACGGGACAATCTGTGAAGCCTGCTTCGAGGACGGTCTCATAACTTCGTCTTTTGCAAAGTATTATCAGCTCCTGCCCAATGAAGGCGGTGCTTATTGCGATCTAAGCGTATGGTTCCTCAAGCGCAAGTTCATGGAGTATGCGAAAGAGAACAAATGGGCCCAATTCTGTCAAGAGTTCAACCAGCGCGCACAAATACCGGAATGTCCCAAGATCGACACTATCAGCGCCAACGAGCGTGCATGGTATAAGCCTATAAATGGACCGAAGAACCTACAAGCTTGTGCAGCGTGTTATCATGACTACTTCTATGCTTCTGAAGATCAGGATAAATGGCAGCAGGTCACTGGAGGAAACTTCCAGACTAGGTGTATTCTTGGGCAGTTGAATCACATCATTCCAATGCATCAGGCTCTGGATGACAAGGACAGAAGTCTCTTTTGGAACGCAGCGTGGGAAATGGACAAGTACCCTGTCTGCAACAGGGAGGGAACGAAAGGAAGTTCTTGGTATACGCCGATCAACGATCCTCCCGGCTGGGGAATATGCGCGGCGTGCTATGAAGGCATCATCAAACCAATTGGAGGGGCACGATGGTTCATGAAGGACAATAGCACCACGCCAGACGAATTGTATCTCTGCGGCTTCAGTTTGGGTCATCCACGAGCAGTTCAGGCCCTTGAAGCATATGTCAGCGCACGAAATTGGAGAGACAGCAAGCTCTTTCTTGACTGGACTGCCCAATGGGGCCATGTTCAACAATGCCCAAGGAAGAACTTCAGCAAGAATAGACGATGGTGGGGATGGGGAGTCTTGGCTATCTGTGAAGACTGTTATGCTTCTTTCGCAAAGGGTACAACGCTGGAGCCTCGATTTGCACTCACTGGCGTGAGAGAGTCAGAAAAGGAGCGTATGTGCGATATCTACTCACCGCGCATGAGAGGTCTCTACACCGAAGCCTGCAGAACTGGGAATCTAGAAGGCCTCTTGGCCGTCGCAGAGCAAAGACACGTCGTTTACACCCAGACAATCATGCAATGCGAGCAGATCCTGGATCAGCAGAAGATAGCAGCCATGCAGGCGCAGATGTTAGGTACACAGGGTACTTTCTATAAGAGTATGGGATGGGCTCAAGACGCTACTATGGGACATAGCTATACTGTTGGAAACTCGTATGCTGGGTATGGTCATGCAAATGAATGGGTTATGCAGGGGTATTCGTACGATAGGCAGTCGAGAGAGGCTGCGGCGGAGGCCATGAGCGGAGGGCCTCTTATGAGGATACAGATGCTTGAGGCAAGGTGGAGGGAGGTTGAGTAAAGAGTATAAATATATGACAATGCTCTCAATGGATAATGACATCAATAGTAAACTTACACAAACGTCAAGGTCAAATTCTGGTTCATAACTTTTCTCCGTAGCGTACACACATATATATCCAACTTACACATTTTAAACGCCTAGAATACCAGTTCCCAAACATCCAAAGTCGAAGTTCCCATCTTCAACCCCATCCACGACGCCGCTTTTCCAAGAATCAAGTATTTCCCATCCCAACTGAACGACGCCGCCGTGACAAACCCGCTCTGAAACTTAATCGTATACAGCACTCTTCCTGAGTACGTATCACTTACATCGACACCGTCATCTGTTCGACAGCACAAGAAGCGACAGTCGGCCGATACAGCGATGGGCCAGCCCTCGCGTGTTCTTCGCCCGCTGAGGTTGTACGACTCGAGGGCTGCGGTGCCGTGATTCCAGTGGAACACCGTATCGCCCCATAACGAAACGATGACTTCTCCATCGGGCGACGTTCCGAGGAATAAGGGCTTCTTCCATGTATCGGTCTCGAGCTTGGCGATCGATGCGCGGGTTTTCACATTCGTTATGCGAATCGTGCCGTCGCGAGACTGTGTGACGAGAAGCTTGCTGTCTGGTGTGAAAACTGCGTGTGTAACCTCATCCATATGACACGGAATCACAACGCTCGCCTTGTTGAGATTCGCACTGCAGTCCATGAGCCCAACCCGACCCCTCGTGCTTCCCACCGCAAGCCAATTCCCGTCCTGCGAGAACGCAAGTGGCTTTCCACCAGGCCATTTACAGACCGCGATTTTCCGCCCATTGATGTAGTCGCCAAGGTAAACAACCGGTTTCTTGAAGTTAATGCCATCATGGCTCGCCGCATTGAGACCCTTGCCGTCTTCCTCGCTGAGATATGCCCACTGACGACCATTGCGCGAGAAGATCATGTTGACGCCGTGCTGGTTCTGCAAGCAGGAAACCTGACTGGCGCTCGTGTCGTAGAAGCGCGTGGGAGACTCGAGGGTTGAGATTGCGATTGTCGGGGCGTTGTGGCGAGATACATAAGCGGTTTCGACGACTTCATGGTTGGAGAGTTCTTTCTTGGCGAGGTGGCGGAGTGAGATGCGGAGGGGCGTTGTAGAGGTTATACCGATGGCGTTGTAATCCGGAATAGGCGGCTCATTCGTCTCTGAGTGGGGAGACGACGCAATTGTTCTGAGAGGTTAGTATACTGAAGAATCTTTATGAGGGGGGGCGTACTCTGGATGAGCGATGCTGCTGTTGCTGTGATCTCGACTGTCTCCGTCATCAATTGGTGGTGGTGGAGCAGCAGATGAGCTTTCTGAGATAAAGTTTTGAGTAGCCTCGATGAATTCTGCGATGATGGATCGTTGGCTCTCAACGCGAGGGTCTTCACTGTCTGATTCTTGGAGGAATCGTGAGCGGATGGTTGACGCCTCTTGAAGAATCTGAGAGCTGCTATAACCGGGAAGTTCTCTCTCACCATCATGAGGCTGAGAATTGATGGCTCTATGAGAATGTTAGTGAACATGATATAAAATGGAATGAGGTGACATAAACTTACAGTAATACACAGTCAAGACCTAGACTCATGGCACTTCTCAAACCCTCAAGCAACTTTGCAAATGGCGACAACCTCTCGGCAGTATGTTCCAACCACGAGGGCGTTCTCTCCTCTGCCGTCCTTCCCGTATCCAACGCGTCATCCGCCTCCTCCAACAACTCCCCAGCCTCACTAACAACCCCCTTGATCGCCTCATCCAACCTTGCCGGCAGCCGCGCGCTTCCGGACTCGAGGGCCTGGGCGTTGTGATGCAACAGCCTTGCTACCATCTGCAGCTCCGCGAGCTCCCGGGACAAGCTAGCGAGGTCCAGCCTCGCCTGCGGATAATAGGTGACGAAGTTGCGCAGGCCATCCACGACGTGTGTCGTGGAGGACTGCAGCGCGGCGCAGAGGGAGGATATTGAGGACATGGCTTCACGGGTGCTGATGTGATGTGCTGTGATTGATGATGTGAGGTTGCGTTACGAATGCCGACGGTGCGGGATAATTTGGTGGAGACACTACGGAGATCCGGAATTGACGCGGGGAATTGAATTGTTACTTGCTTTTTCTGCAATGGTTGATGATTAAGATATTGAATGTCATATCTATTGTTGACATGGAGGAATTGGGTCGAATTGGGGGCTTTGCTCTAGAGACTAACTAGACGGAGATGACATGATTGTCCGTGATCTGGGCTAAGACCCGGGGTTCGATTAGTTCGATGGATGGGATGATTGAGTCGATGAGGTAGGGATTGTGCAACTCTAATGGTGTCAAGTAATTATAGGGTATATAATCTCTGCTGTGTAGAACGTCGAACGGCTGTTGCAAGTAACCCTCTGAGAATTGTGACCTTTACACTCAAATCGTCATGACTCGGTTCATATCGGAACTCTCTTTAATCGTTACCTACGTATTTGCCAAGACAAAGCTCAAGTTGCGGGGTGAGATCTTGGGGTCCCCGACAATCGGACCAGAGCCTGACATTGACTGACTGACTGACAGCTCAAGAAACATTAAGAGACAAGCCACCACAAACAGGATGAGCTATTGAAATAAGACAGAGTCGTAGTGAACCACGACACGAGACATCAAGTGGAGCAAAGGTCAGCAATTAAGTACAAACATATCCCGTCTTGAGGCCTTCAATGCTGTTTTTCCTGTTTATTTCACTCAGGCAGGTCTAGGGTGAGCCAAGCCCGCCGATCAGTCCCATACCATTCGGAGGAGCAGGATCTGCCACGGGAGGCTAGACTAATGATTACTTTTCCTTTTTCTCCGTAGGGGACTAGCCTGGGGAGACTGCCACATGGCATCGTCTGCTTCAATCCGAGCAACTGTCTGTCTGTCTGTTCTTGGCTTGGGTTGTTGTTATCGACCCATGTGTTTCTTTGGGCAGACATGGAATTGTGGCAGTGAGTGATTATTCGAAGCTGAGTGAGTACGATGGAGGAGAGTTTGCTTTGCCACAGGCTTATGTGGCCTTGACAAAAAGGATGCTGATAATGATAGTACTCATCTGTAAGCATCTGACTTCCGTACGAGTCGAGACCATCCACCGTGGGGGACGAAGTGTGACAAGGCCAGCTGAAAGACAAGAGAAAGAGAAGAGGAGACTAACTTCAGCCACAGAAGTCGTTGGCCAAGTGTGGCTCAGCCATTCATTGGGCTTGACCTCAACTTGCAGTACGAGTACATACAGATTCATGCTCTCTTTCATCCCCGTGACCAACACAAAGAGGGAACATCCTGGCAGGCCGGCAGCACAAGATCGACAGCCCTTCACATCTCGTCTCGTACGGAAACGCATCCCCGCATGGCCCGGACCAGCCATCTTGTTTTCCTTTCTTCCTTCTCCCAGGTTCTCCTGCTTCTAGTTCCTCCCTAATTGTCGGTATCGAGAGACTCGATACCACCTACGTAGGCGGGCACACGCCCTGTCAGTATTTGATAGGGTGCCAGACAAACCACATGTGTGATGCGAATTGGCGCGCGCTGCGAGCCTTAGCGGGCCTCGACAGAGGGAACGAAAAAAACAGGGATGGGCCCTGTTGGGATGCTATGCACAGGCGCCTGACGAAGGAGGCGGGCTCTTGGGACCAATCGGCAGAGACTCCAGGTGATGGAGGTGAGACGATATGGGCGTCAACTTGTGAGAGAATATGAGAGCATGGGGACTGTGATTTCGGTATCGTGTTGGAGATTCAGGTCTGAGTCTACTTACAGAGAATGACACGATATGTACGATATGTACCGAGGAGAGAGAGACTCTGGACAGATACAACGCTCGTCATACCGTAGTGTTCAAAGTGATTGAGTCAAATATCTTGATCACATCTTCCAAATCTCCATCTGCAATGCGATGCGGGATCCAACTGTAACACGACCTCATCATCGTGCAGCTTGTCACACTCTGGGCTTATTCGCTTACAGCTACTGTGCCTGAGAATCACTATCAGCCAGTCGCTCTCGATAGTCCAGTCCAGTCCAGCTCAGTTAACCAAACCCGTCATTTAACAGCCCAACCCATCCATCCCTTCCAATCCATGCCGTGGTCTCTTCTGCCGCCTTGGGACAGACAAACTCAAACCGATGTACCGTACGTACTTGATGTGAATGCACCTTCTGCATGTCCATCTGCCCACGGGGGATTTATTTGATTTGATACCCATTCCAACCAATTCTGTATAACCACTTATCATCCCCTTTTCCTCCATCCTTTTCCTCTTTTTTCTCTCTCTTTATCCTCTCTACCTTACCTTACTCTTGTCTGTCCTACTCTTCAAATCTGGGATTACCCTGCCCCTCTACTCCCGGGTTTTCCTCACCGACAAATCCACCGCCTTCAACAAGCTTAGCTTGTCCACTTTCACCTGTTTTCCCCTCCAGCTCCAGCTGCCTCCCAGACAAGACCCTTTTTTTTTTCTCTCTCTCGTCCATTTCCATCAAGTGGACCGAACTCTGTCTTCCCCGGCGCCACCGCCTAGAAAACTAACTTACGTGCTCCGGTCTCTTGAGCCACAGTGAGCTAGTCCCCTGCAATTGAACCCCCGGGAGGCCGCTGTACCGCAACGCTCTGGGCTACCTCTTTCAGTGGTTATACCGGTACAAGGCAAGGAACCTGACCGACCTCATATTTTTCTCGGATTACCCATTTCTCGTCTCGCCCACTTTTTTGATCTCTCATACTCACCCCCACTGCGGATCAACCTCAGCTCATCCATCCAATTCCCACCGCGGGACCGGGAAAGCGTGAATCATTTATTCCATCGCGCTCCCTATTTCTTGTAAAGGGGATCCTAGTCCTTGATCGGATCGTATCCTTCAAGAACGGGCTGGGCGTTGTTCGTGCTTGCCCTTGTCCTTGCATCTACCTCGTCAACATCGTTGCGGTCTGAGTCTGAGTCTGTCGCATTGGCAAGCATCAGCTCCTTATATTGTCCTGTCTCGTCTGTCTGTCTCAATTACGAACCAGAGATAGACATTCCGACAGACAAATAGAGAGAGCTGGCCTCCTCCCTTCGACATTTATCCCGCGCATCTACAGCTCAAGCTTGCTTTCACCTCGTCGCATCTTTGCGACTTACAGCAAGACATCAAAACCTACACCGCTGCCCAACATGGCGCTCGAACAGACAATCACCATTGTTAACAACTCCGGCAAGATTATCAAGACCGTTCGTTGTCCCTTTGCGCTTGCGCTTCCCAACCTTGGCTAACAATTCACAGGGCAAGCAGCTCTTTTCCATCTTCAAGGAAGCTCAGGGCAACTACAAAGAAAAGAAGGCAGAGATCAAAGCCCAGCAGGGTGTCCAACGCTCTCAATCCTTCGACGTCAATGCTCAGCCTCAAGCCTTTCCTGTAGAGCATTTTCACATGGACGATGACCGCTCCCGATATTATCCTCCTCGCGCAAGTGACCAGCGCAGCGAAGCTGGCTCACAACGCAGTCGCCGATCGAGAAGCGTCCACTCGCGACACCCCCGAGAGGACTTTGCCAGTCGCCGTGCGCTGACTCTTGATAACCTCGAGAGACACACCGAAATCTCCGCCACAGCGCCCAGCAAAGCTCCCACCCGAACTGTATACAAGGAGATCCCCATGGAGCTTGCCATGCCTCAACGCAGTATGGCCCCCTCTGCCTACGGCGCTGGCCCTATGGTGCCCCGAAACCGATCGACCGGAGAACTAGTACAAATGAGGCCGCGTAAGGAAATCGACATGGACCTCGCCTATGGAAGTGTTCCCCCCGATCTGAAAGACCGCACCGATCTGGATCCGCAGTACTACGATGAGAAGCAAGCCATGGGCCTTGTTCACCGCGTCGAGGGTCTTCTAACCGAAGCCAAATGTATCCACCATTCGGCTACAACGACAATGGCCGAGCTCCAGAAGAACCCAGACCACGCGGCGGCCGTTGCGCTCTCGCTTGCTGAGTTGTCAAAGATGGTCAAGAAGACATCGCCCGCTTTTCTGGGTCTTCTCAAGAGTGGATCGCCAGCTGTCTTTTCTCTCTTATCGTCCCCGCAATTCTTGATTGGCACGAGTATCGCTGCTGGTGTCACTGTTATCTGCTTCGGAGGATGGAAGATCTTCCAGAGAATGAAGGAGGAGAAGGCGGCGCGGGAGGCCTTGGCGTATGATGGTGTGCCTATGGATCGTCCTGCACCTCTGCGAACTCAGAGCGAGTACGGTGTCGAGTATGGCCCAGGTGTCGATGAGGCCCTCATTCTTGATGACGACTTGAGTTCAATTGAGACTTGGAGACGAGGCATTGTGCCATATGGAGAGGATGAGAGTGAAGTCGACATGGAGCTTATCACACCCTTGGCCGACAAGGAGACAAGAAGCCGTTATGGCGGAGATGATTTCGACACAAAGTCCCGCCGAAGCACAAGAACAAGCAAAACACACGAGAGTTCACGAAGTCACAAGACACACCGAACAGACGACAGCCGTCGTAGCCATCGCAGCCACAGGAGTCGTCGTGATGATGACGACAGGAGTACACGACGTGAGGATTACGCAGAGAGCATCGCCGACAGTGAGCGCAGCCACCGCTCGTCAAGGAGTAAGCGTTCCGAGAGGCTCGAGACGAGGTCAATCGACAGCCGAAGCAGCAGCCGACGAGACGACGAATCACAAGTCACAGTACGACCCAAGGTCAACCGCAACAACAGCAACATGCTCAAGGCCCTCTTCAAGAACAAGGAGAAGAAGGAGCGCTCACTCGTCATGGCATAACGATCTCGCGGCATTTAATAACCCCTCATATTACACATTTTATCTCATTTTCTTATTGCATATTACCCTGGCGCATTTTAAAGACCGGTGGATGCCAACATCTACGGTAGACGAGACAAAGATTTACATTACATTACGGACTTTCTTCTTCAAGTACAGATCATGGATGGGCCAAGACGAATGCCCTTCCCACCAGCGATTTATTCCCTATCGTTTTTGCTGTTGTTTCGTTTCCTTTTATGAATACTATGAAAGATGCTCTTGCACACGCTTGAGTGGAGGTGGAATTATTGCATGACGCACGGAAGACAGATGACGGAGCTGTTTGCATTGGGCTGGGATTTTTGGGAAGAGTTGCTTGTATTTAGGTAGCCCTGAGGGGCAATGTATACCAACCAATACATGAGAAGGTTTATGCTTCTTATTTGGATTGTTTAATTGTGTGCCCCTGCAGAGATTGACGTTTGTCGTGTCATTTTGATGATATCAGGTTTGGTGGGGGTTTGTAAGCGAGATGTGAAGTGTCACCATGCAGATTGACGTTGGATGCGTTGGCTTCGCTAGCATGCTTGCATGCTTGCATTGCGTGACTTTTCCTTCGTCGCAATTGGTGTAGGGATTGTATGTGGCTGCTTGCCTTTTGCTCTGCAAATATCTACCATAGTTTGGTCCAATTATCTTACTACAGTGGTGAGCAAATATGTCTCTCTGCCTCGATGTTTGCCCATTCATTGCGTGCCAAACGCATTCGAGACATCATAGCCCCCGGAAAGCTTGGAACAAGCTAGCTTGCCTTAATTGATTGGTGTTTTGTACAACCGGGATTGTTACGGAGCGTTTTTATGTTTGCCTCCTGCTTGTCGCCGCAGTGTTGCCTTGACAGCAATGCAGCTTGTTCACGCTTGCGAATCAATTGACCTGAAGCACAACCTTACAGGACACTTGTTTGAGCAAACCTATAGGCTTGATAGTGCAGTAGATAGCTGGTGACTTATACTCGCGAAGTTTGTACTGGGTATTGAAGTTGTCGCTATGCTTGTCTTGGCTTCATCTAAGGTGCCTAAACGAGACATTTACTCAGCGATTGCCATCTTGTGCATTATTTTGCTTACACAACATGGTAAATAAATTCAGATAAATACCTTTGAAATGATGCGTTACTGAAAACTGTCATTCTGTGAATAGAAAGGATGAGTTTGCATGTGTCCTGGCACAAGTATAAATAGCCCCTTCTTCCCTGGAGCCTTTTCTTCTTCATTACTTAAGAACAACTTTATTATATATACTAAACTATCATCCGAGGAGAGACGCCATCTGGCACAGACATACAGATCCCGGAGCAGCATCCTTTTGGACTCTCTCAGGCCGACCATACCGGTTTCTCAAGTCCGTGATCATCACAAGTAACATCTATCTCTGTCATGGCGGCAGCGTTGCTGCGAGAGATGACAAAGTCTCGCGGGCCTGAGACTCGGAGTAAAAAGACGAAGAGAATGTCTCGGGCTATATATGAATAAATTTTTGCAACAAGGTGTAGCTCCGGTGTCAGTACGTTGTCCCATCCTTTACCTACATGAGTACCCCAACTAACATTGGAGCCTTAGTCCAGAAGTTGTCGAAAGGAGAGTAGATTTCACCATCAGCGGGAGGCTGGAATGTTAACTATACAATATGGTTGGCCTCGCCTGCGAGATTCATGCTCTATACATATGTTCCAACGTATTCGCTGTTCTCGACGCCGCAGAGAACGAGTTTCACCAGGTAGTCCTCAACCTCCAGGACACATCTCAACTACGAAACGACGCGGAGAAGGACCCAAACATTCTCCTTCATCCGGAGATAGATGTGCTGGGTTAGGTATCATACAGTTAACAGAGCAACTGATGTGGTTACTACCCACTTCAAACAGAACAACCATGTTATGGATAGCCTTACTGGGCTGACTTCCAGGCATGCGACCAGGAGCTCCTGTGCTTGTACTAGGAAAGCAAGTAAGACGGACGAGCTGGTGCTCTGAATGCCCCTCTACTATTGTAACGGAGGTTCGCAAGAGTATCTGGGATTATGACTTTCAGCAGGCATTTGACTATCACTGGGATGGAAATCATGCAATGCTCACTAAACCCCCCGTCTCCAAAGGCGTCATTGGCAAGCAGAAGTGATCAAGGCGCCGTACCACGCTCAGCAACAAGACAGCTCTCGTCACCCTCTTTGGTGATAGCTACTGCTGACGTTTCGCCATATAGCTCCTGCTCTGTTCAGAAAAGCAGAAATGTCGACCTAGATCGTAAGGAGGACCCGGACAATGCAAGTGATAATCCTCTCTCAAGTACTTGACAAGAGACCGGGACTTCAGAACGCGTTCATGGGGATATCGCGGGTCGGGGTGCACTGATGTATCGAGATTGTCACCGCATCTTCCACCCCATTGTGTACGCTACAATGCTACAAGTGTTGAAGCTTGCCCCCATGTCACATGGTGTATCTCTAGGCATGGAGGGTGAGAAATGGGTGGGATTTCGATACCACACAAAGATGGACAAAGTCCAATCCACGCTCTTCTCAAACTACCTCTCACATTAAGACGGAGTCCTTTCTATTGCCTCAATTTATCTGGCAATCTTGAGAAACTACGACCTCTAGACAAATTAGCAGGGCAATTTGTCGTCGTATTATAAGCAAGTTTGAGCAACGGCCCTCCGAGGCTGATACCTATATACTGTCTTTACGCAGGTGAATGGCAACATAGACTGAAACACATGGGACAGTTTTCAAGTGTTCTCGCAGCTACGAGCAGGATCGAGCTACAATGGTTCGATTATTTTCCACCAAGAAGCCAGTTGACCCCAAGGTCCAGGCTTGTGAGGCTGTTGGCAAGGACGTCGAAGAGTCTGTTCGAGCTCTCGAGGACTTCGAGATAAGACATATGCATTTATGCAAGAACACTCAAAGCACGAACCGGAACAACCCAGCCACTGTTGGTCAAACTAAGATATGTTATATATGGCTGCGGTGACAGATCTCTGCCGCGATCAAAAATGGTCTTCCAGAGAAAGGCGTCAAGATGCAACGACCACATCAAAGAATTTGACCGGGACAGCGAGTTTTAAGATGCCGACTTTGACGAATGCTCTGCAGTTCCCTACCGGAGAAAGGTCTCGAGACCTGTGCTGCACTTAACTGGGAGTACGAAGGTTGTGGTGCTGGCTTCCTTAGGCGCCGACAGTTGAAGGATCATGAAGCCTTCTCCTGTACCTACTACTCGGACGACAATCAGCAAGTGCAGCACTTGAACGTATATGAGTATATAAAACTAGCAAACCCAATTTCATCACCCTCTTGCGGTACTATCATGCTTGACCTGGCGAACTTGGAGTGGTCAAAGAGGGCTCGAATGCAAGAGCGTGAGAAAGCAAAGCTCAATGGGGATTCAAAAGCGTTGGTCGCCGAATCGCATTCACGTCCCAATTAAGCGGGCAACCATTTCTATGCGACTATAAATCGAGATCCTCTTCAATATCAGATACTTCTTCTCTCCTCGCACATCTCTCTTCCCACATTCCTTGATAACATCCCTTTACACAAAACAAGTCTACATTCGATTATCTTCACTACCTAGGTATTATCGTGTTGTACAAGAGTAACAGACTTACCTGGCCTCCACCGCTGCAATGAGATGAGAGGCTGGTGCAAATGGCGCCAGCGAATTAGACCTCCGAAGCGACACATCTAGATAATGATCCAGTTCTCCATAGTATCCCCTATGAGATCAAAGTACAGTACAGAGAGGACGTGATCTTCACTAAGCTGCAGGTGTACCACATGGTGGCTTGTACCGTGCCCTCACTCGTATGCTCGATGGACTTCAATCTTCCCTCTGAGGAGGCGGCGGCAGCGCTGAAGCCCAACTTTGTACCTCAGGACATCCTCGAAAAAGTGCACAGATAGTTCAACAGCAACATTATCGCCGTTTCCAAGAAGTACAGTCTCACCGACGAAGCTGGCCAATTTAGACTTGCGCCCTTTCATCAACCAGAATGGGGTGACCGACTAGATGATAGAGAACAAGGACGCAAACACCAGGTTTACAGCCACTCTTATGCCCCGATTATCCAGTGGGATTATCTGGCAAAGGAACTTCGTGCCTACTGTATATACTAGACGAAAGATGAGATCAAGTCGATGTATAAGTCTAGACCTGATCACGACCTTGCATCCCGTTTGCACTTGGCGACTTCGCTTTTCCCTCCCTCACAAACATCCACCCAGAATCTTCATTTTCTCAAGGGACCCTGTCACAGGCCTTCTGACATGTCGCGGCAGCCTATGGCGACTTCTTTGACATGAAATATACCGCGTGAAGCAGCGCCTGTGTCTCAAAGGCCTTGTATATGACCTAAAGGACAACCATGATCTGTACTACCACATAGTGCTTTGGAGGACAGGTCAGACACCCCATGGACTGTCGTCGTGAAGTCCCGCAACGCGATCGTCGAGTTTGACGACAGCGATGATAATCACAAGCTGCACTTCAAGCGAACCTACCAGTACGAATTTTATCGTCATGTCCTGATTGCCGCCCTAGTGAAGCCAATACACGCGCCGCGAACTAGATGTGCTACAAATGACCTCCTAAAACGCACAATCTGGTCTTTCGTCGACCATTCCATCAATGGTCCTTGCTGGCAGCCTTGATGTATTTCTGGCAACCGGAAAGTATATAAATACCCCCAAGAGTCTTTTCAAGACATTGGATGGATTTGAGGGCATGGGCATATTGCCTGCTGCTCCCTTGTCTCGACAACGTCAAAAGGTTGTTTCCACAGAATATTCCCCCACGGTCGCCGACTTTATTAACTATCTTCGGTATTATCTGGCTACATACAAGATGGGAATAATTTATTGCCTAGGGCTCAACAGTACATTATATATATGGTGTCCTGGTGACAATCCAAATGTCAGCATAGGAGAGATCCAGGAAGACAACCAACGGAGCTGCAGCAGCTCTAGCGATACAGGCCCAGCTCGGCCAGTTTCCAGCGCGTGGATATCATCCAGTAATTTATTCCAGATATGCTCTGACAGCGCCGGCATGACCGCATATCTTGGCGGCGTCCCACTATGCTGGCCGCCTCGTTCATGTGCTAGTAAACTCCAGCCCCGTACATATCATTGACTCATACGACAAAGGGAGGCTGGTATGGAAGTTCTCCACGCACATGATCATCGTCGAAGACATCCGAAATGCAAATCTGGAGGAGCTATGCACCCGAAGTGGCAATCGACACCGGCGGCACAATGGAACTCAAAAGCGAAATAGCCCCTGATGACTCCAAAAGATGCAAGAGAGAGTTCACACAGAGCAGAACAAACTAATATAGAAAAGCTGGCTCCACAGAGTCCTTTGACACGACGAGATTTTACGCCATATCAAGAAAAACTGGTCAAGCATGTCACATTCGACGATCAAAAGACCCAATGACTGTCAGATGGCCGGTGAGCCTACGATACTCATAGTATCCCCACCTACCGAACGCTATCGACCTGTCAACCTGCCACGAAATGTTGATAGCCGTTCAGGCATACAGGCCTCGGAACGCAGTACGAACAATGGAAGATGTGGTCACTAATTATAATCGCAAATCCTAGAACGTACGCCTGGCACTGACATATGGACTTGATGTTTAGCACCAGGTTGGACCGCCACGTCACCATCCACAAGATTCACGTGGCTCTCACATCTCCCAAGTGCAGGTTCTGTGATGACTATGGATCTCTCCTATTTATTCCAACCTGCAGTCTAACCTGTCGAGTGCTTTCTTGGTTCATATAACTAGAGAGTACAACATGCTTCCACCCAAGTAATCTTGGTTCCTTGGTTGCCCCCAAGCTTCGGAATGCGAAGATATGTAAAGATGATGTTTACAACCGAGATCTTCAAGAAGTTTCCAGCAAAGATGAAAGCGATGATGATCACCGAGCAAGTTATCTTAGACATCCATGGCTACTAGCGTTGGCAGTGGATTGAAATGAAGTGCAACAAAGGAGATGAGCTTATCCGCAGTCCAAAGATGACAGAGGAGTACGTTAAGGTGGAATTGATTGTCGGAGATGACCCCGAAAGACACTCGAACAAGGGTATTCCAACGAAGGGTACCCAACCAAGAGTACTGGGGCGAGTCCGAGATCCAGGAGATCACCAAGGCTCAGGCGTCTATACACGCAGGTGGATCGTCTCATCGCGGTTCCCTTATACCGCAAGTCGTTGAGCATATCACACCTTAAAGAGACGACGAGACAATCGACAGCAATATTCACTGCTTTAGAAGGGCACCAACCCTACCTTCACAAACTAGTCAACTCTAATGGACATATATACATACTATAGTACGCTGCCGCCGGCCCAACCTACGCCTCTATGCTACATGGACACATACATAAATATACAACTACTCGATTACACTACCTGCTTGATAGAAGAGCAAGATTCATTAGATGACACCTTGACTATTTGACACTTTCTGGTAGTAGAAGCTGCAATAATTTGGAACCAAATCGCATGGGTTTAGAAAGGCTATCGTGATGGGAATTTGGATATCACAGTTGCTGATTCTCACGGAGCGCCCGGAGCTGCGCAAAAGGGAATTCCTCCTCCGCCATGTCTGAGGTAGATCCTGTGAGACGACGAGGCGTCAAGACACTACATAACATGGACCTCCGCGGGAAGCGACCGATTCGGCCCAAGCAGTCCCCTTCCGACCATGGGACCTAGGATGATGATGATGACTGGTACAATTGAGTAGTTCACTGGACTCGGGGAGGACGAATTCGGAGTTGAAAAATACGGTGACGGATGGAAGCTCCTACGGTATTGAGCAAGAACAACCATCAATGGATAGAATGATGGCGATTCTGACGGCAGAAAGAATGTCAGCACGCCAGGTCGGATTGTGCCAGCTCTCTGGTTAGTTGACGTTCCTTGCTGAGTCTTAAAACATGAACTGACGAGTGCACTTCTCAGGACGGGCAGATGATGCCCTCTGTGAGTTTGGCGAAGTAATTATCTCTACTGGGTACCCATTTCACCTTATCTACGATGCAGGCGAAGACCTGCTGAAGGAGTACAAGGGTTGAGCTGTGGCTACCTATTTTCTCATGGATATCTATGCCGAGTGTTCTGAGAAACCCGAAGCATCTCCTTTTGGGCACTGGGTCGAGCATTTCTCGAGAAAGGAGAAGGACCTTGACACTCCTGAGGTGGCCAAGTATCTTGGCTAGGCTGTGCGAGCAGTTCAACTTAACCATGGCAGGCTAGCTAATTGACGTGCTCCACGAAACCGGCACATACTCAGATCTCATCACCACCTGATAAAATGGCATTATACCAAGTCCATAAAGCAGTCGTGTATCCGCGCTCACCCTTCTTTACAGCGGCTTGAGGTGGGACATTCATAGTACGTGGACTTTGAGGAAGATGCGGGCCTCAAGGAGAACCTCAATCAGAGAGTCGTCCATCGCGAACATGACATGCTCTTCAGACGCCCTCTTGTGTGAGTCATTGTCAGCCGCACAATTCCAATAAGAAGTCTTCCCGGCATTTCGCCGTGAGGCTGGAAATCTTCTTGTCCTCGCTAGTAGAGGCCTTCGTAGGAGATCGCCAATACTTCCTACCAGACAACTGATGAACTTGACATTATCAAATCCACTATCACCCCCATGTCGAAACTAGCATGTCCGGTACTGGTGCTAAACATCAGATAATGCGCTCCTACAATAACTGGTCTCGAGATGCGAAGAATACTCTGCTCCCCGGTATCCTGATCACAATTAGAAGTTCTCAGGCTCCCGTGTCCCTAACTAAGTATGTTTACCGCAAGTCAACTATGCATAAGCAAACACTGACTTGAGTAGCAGTCGAACGCCAGAAGAGGGCATCGACAGAGAGGAGTGTCGGAGACACGACCGACCATGAAAACCCTTATGGCAATGCTAACGGTACCTACTTCACACACTGCGTTACCAGGCTAGCGATCTTAAGAGTGATGTGATAACAGAGGTATGACCAACACCAATTGTCTCAAGAGGGAGTCTGAGCATTCGTGATGAGTTAACGAAGCCAGAGAGATTGAACCCGTGAAGACGGCGTTCAATATTAAGGGACCCAAAAGGGGCTCAAACATGGCGGAAGTCAGATAAAGAAGTGACTTCAGTCCCTAGTCCTCGGCATTGTTTCTTTCCTTCTCGACCTGAAGTTCAAGCCATACAACTTGTCTATTTCCCATATCTGCTATCCCTGGAAATGACTCTTTAAAAGGACTTGGTGAGTCATCGCGTCTTCTGCAACGAACTCCTATTGGAAACAGAGGAAGAGATCATCGTCGGCAGTTCATGTCGGCCATCACCTGCAGCATCAGAGAAGAAGTGGCTGAGCATGCCGTCTCAGGCGCGCGGGTAGCGTAAGGGATCAACGACCAATGGCCCGGTCTGGTTTATGACAGTCTCGGAGTTGGAGACAGCAAAGAGGCAATGGAACCATGATATTTAAGGCACATGTGAGGCACCTCGGTCACTGGTCGGGCCCCCAAGTACTATAGCCTTTCATGGGCAGTCCTTCAGACAGCCACGAGAGGGTGAGAATGCGCCATCTTAGTGCTGATAATAGAAAGTGCGATGGATCAAACCTGTTGATGACGAGAGAGGATGCCAAAGCCTGAGTGTTGTGTCACCGCGGCGATCGTTGGTGCCAGTCTGACGGAATCTGGGGTGAGGCGCCAATGGCCGGAGAGGACGGGAATAAGTATGATGTGAGCAAGGCCTTATCGCGCAACTGATGTGAGACAATTACATTGGGGGTTTAAATACAGTAGAACAGGATGAAAGGATGCAGTGCTAGATAGAAATACAAACAATCAAGATAGTTAGCTACACATCAAACGATCAATATCGCCAGCCAAGACACTGAATGTGACCTTAACCAGGATCCTCACTCCCGATGCGACGGCTCAGCAGCATGCACCCTTAACCCAGCCCAGCCCAGCCTAACTAGACCGGCCAGCTCCCGTCCATCCCGCGCCCCGATATCGCCAGCAGCGGGACCCATGTCAAGCCGCAGCCGGGCTGAAAGACGCTCAGGATCAGGATCAGGATCAGGGGCGGCCTAAAATATCGGTGAGACCAATGTCTCTTTGTTGCTTTGTATCTGTCTCTGAGACGCGCACACGTATACAGTACAGGTCGTACAGGTCACCTGGCTAACTTGCCTTATGTTATGTTGGGGGGCAGAAGCTTGTCCAGTCTTATCTTACTCCTTTTTTCTTACAAGTATTCTCTTCTCTCTATTAATTGATCTTTTCTTCTGACCTTTTCTTGTCTGCCGTTATGAGCGTTGTGATCATGTTTGACTCTTCTTTGAACGGTGGTGGTTGTACGGGATGTGCAAAGATATTGGAGTATGAGAAGAGACAGGCCGTGGAGTTGCTGGTCAACTCTGACGATGGTAAGTGTTGCTCTCATATCGTTGACACTTGCAGCAGACTGAGCTACGTCCTTTCTTTCCATAAGGTAATCCTTCATCGCTGGTTCATGACTTAAAGCCGAGTGACTTAGACCATTCAAACATCTACCCAAATACCTTCTCTTATGTCCAAAACTCTCACCACGTCTTGAGCAAGTCTTCAGGCCTCTTCTGACTTACAATCAACAATATTCCCCGAAGGGCTAGTGCCGATTTACGGGACACCGGATCCTGTGGCTATTGATCCCGCAAGGCTGGCTAAGTGGCTGTGCACTTCTCAATCATCCACTAAAAGCTCCAACATAACAAAAGGCTGTGGCGTGTTTGCACTTCACGATAACCAGCAATTGAGAGACAATCTCAACACTCTAGAGTGTTCAATTGCGAATTCTCAACCAAAAATGACACAATCGGGTTCAGTAGCTTTGTCTGTGCTTTTTTGAAACTTTGATTCATTTCGTGGACTTTTTGCTAGGGAGAATAGGGAGTAGGGAGAGATCCTGGATTTGGCGATTGCGCAATCGCGTCATAGCTACCTGGCCCAATCTCTGAGCGGTCTCGGCGCTGGAGCTTCAGCGCTGACTGACTCTTGTTATCTTGCTTATCCACAACACCTCAAAGAATTGTTTTCAAGTCGGTGATCATCAAGCGTGTGTTTCTTGCGCCTGACACGCATTTCTTCATTTTTATTTGCCTTTTCGCAACAAATCCATCAGCGCGCCATCTTCTTCCTTGAGACCCCTGTTCTGCCCCTCCCTCGACACTCGACATCCTCCACCGCTGCTCCGACCTCCAAGCTAACAAGCAGCTTCCAGACACCCTCACGATGCCTTCACGGACGGTATCACCGACAATGTCACCAGGTCCCTCGTCTCCGATTCTCTCACCCCTCGAAGCCCCGGAAGATCCTGCCACAAGCCCTGACCTCGTCCATTCTTTGTCCCATACAAGCACTGTCCTTGCTCTCGCCGTCAGTCCACAGCACGAGACGATCTACGCCGGTACACAAGATGGAGAGATTGTAGCATGGTCTCTTGACACATTCCGCCAAGTCCGCCGTGTTCAGGCCCACAAGCGTAGTGTCCTGTCCTTATCCTTATCGCCCGATGCATCACTCCTCTTCTCCAGCGCTGGAGATCCCATCATCAATGTCTGGGATCCAAGCACCTTGACTCGACTATACGAAATTTACGGCTCCTACGATGTCGGCGATATCTTTTGTACTGCATACAGCCCCCAACATGAGACATTATACATGGGTGCTCAAAACGCCACCATTCAATGGGTTGGCCTCAACGACGTTACAGCTCGTGTGTCCTCCGAGTCACAGCAGCATCCCGATCGACGAAACCATCGCTTCTTCGACTCCAAAGCTGTTGGTGGCGGCGCAAGTACGCCCCGGCGAAACGACGATCGATGGGGGTTGATACCTAAAGCACACACCGTTCTCGAGATGCATGCAGGTTGTGTCAGAAACTTTGCTCACTATGGGTATGTATACTGTATGCTCATGGCCAAGGGGCCAACAGTCGATGTTGGAACCGACGATGATGTCCTGATATCTGGTGCGGGCGATGGTACAATCAAGCTCTGGAGTCTTGGGCATACTGTTGAGGATGATGAGGAGCGTAGCGGTGGTATTCAAGAGATCATGACACTGGGCTCTGACGATGGCGAGTCTGTCTTGTCCCTCGCACTTGACAGCTCATTTCTGTACGCTGGTAAGCTTGACGGCATCGTTGAGCTATGGGATCTTGATACCGCCCAGCGATTAAGGGTCATCAAAGCTCACGACTGTGATATCATGTCGATACAAATGGGCTGGGGATATTTGTGGACTGCCGCAACTAATGGTTGGGCCAGCGTGAGTACTCTTGTCGACCATGCATAACTTCCTACTAACAGTTTCCAGAAATACAGTACCACCCACTACGGCAAATACCAACATGCCTCCTCTGGAACCGTTCCCCAGAAGTATCAGTGCCTCCTGAGGTGGGAAGCTCATCGGGGCAAGGTCCTTGCATCGGCTGTTACGAACTACAAGAACAAACAATACTTTATCACGGGTGCCAACGATGATAATATCTCAATTTGGTCCATAGACACCGATAAGTGCAATAGTAAAGAGAAAGAAGTATCACAGGCTTCAGACAACCTCTTACTGTCGTCACTGCGAGAATTCGTGTCGTACAAGACAGTCTCCTCTCGCCCCGAGTTTGCAGAAGACTGTCGCAAGGGGGCTACCTACCTCGGTGCGCTGTTTAAACGTCTCGGTGGTCACGTTGAGCTGCTCAGCACCGAGAAGCACCACAACCCCGTCGTCTACGCCCATTTCTCAGCCAAGAAAGAAGCGGCTGAGAGACGGAAGCGAATTCTCTTCTACGGCCATTATGATGTCGTTGCTGCTGACAGCCGTAAAGGCAAATGGGAGACTGATCCATTCACGATGCAAGGAACTAACGGTTACCTGTATGGTCGTGGTGTCAGCGACAACAAGGGCCCCATCATCGCTGCGCTGTATGCGGTGACTGATTTGATGGAGAATCAGCAATTAGAGAACGACGTTGTCTTTCTCATTGAGGGCGAGGAAGAATTTGGGTCGTTAGGCTTCGAGGAAGCTGTCAAAAAAAACAAAGAGCTGATCGGCGAAGTGGATTACATCCTGCTTGCCAACAGTTACTGGCTAGACGACGAAGTCCCGTGTTTGACGTACGGTCTACGAGGTGTTTTGCACACAACTGTTTGCGTGGATGCGCCCCGTCCGGATATTCACTCGGGTGTAGACGGCTCCTACATGATGAATGAGCCTCTTTCAGATCTCACTCAGATCCTTGGCAAGCTCAAGGGCCCTGGCAACCGGGTACAGATTCCCGGCTTCTACGATGGCATCCTTCCGGTGACACCTGAGGAGGAAGCGCGCTACGATGATATCGCCCAGATCTTGATCCGCAGCAATCCTGAAAAGGGCCCCGAGGAGAGGCTCAAACAGTCGCTTATGGCAAGATGGCGCGAGCCCAATCTGACACTCCACCGATACAAGGTTTCTGGTCCTGATGGAAGTCTAGTAAGCAGTCATGCCAGTTCCCACATCAGTCTGCGCATGGTGCCAGGACAAGAAGTGGGCAGCGTGATTGAAGCACTCGTCAAGTTCCTTGAGAATGAGTTTTCTCAGCTTGAGTCACAGAACAAACTCACCATCAACGTCGACAACAGAGCTGAACCATGGCTCGGAGACCCTACCAATGCTATCTTCCAGACACTGGAGAAGGCCATCTTAGAGACGTGGGATGAGTGTTTTGAAACGTCGCCCTCGTCAGGTGAAGCTACACCCGAGCCTGACAAGGCAGAAAAGTCCAAGGAGGAAGAAGTTCTATCAGTCAAGACCAAGCTTGGCAAACCCCGTAAGCCACTGTACATCCGCGAGGGTGGATCCATCCCGGCGATCAGATTCTTGGAGAAGGAATTCGGAGCCCCTGCAGCTCATCTGCCTTGCGGACAGTCAAGCGACTCTGCTCATCTGGACAACGAGCGAATATGCCTGCTGAACCTATTGAAGGCTCGTGAGATTTTTGGCAAGGTATTCAGTCGATTGTAAGACTGGTGAGACAAAAGGCGGGGCGGAAGTGAGATATGGAATTTGGTGTATTCAAAAAGAATGGAGAAACGTAGAAGAATGATACCCTTGTTTGTGGAGGTCAAGCAATATCCTGGTGGATGCATAGAAACCCACATGCCAGCTCAGCTCAGCGAAAAGGTAAGGCTGATTGATTGGGATCTTACGGAGTCAACGTTACCGTTGGAGATCGCCTCATAGTCTAAGCTTTTGCCAAGCCTTGAAGTTCCGCAGGGCTGTGACTGATGATTACCTAGTTCAGATGATTATATTCTTACCACGGATAAGTATATCATTCATTCATCAACAAAGACAGACATTATCTTAGTTCTCGCACTCAAATGTCCAGTCATGAAACCGACATCGACACAAGCCACAGAGCCCCCCGGCTGAAGGATATCCGGCTGGTTCATCCCTAAAATTAGCCAGAAAATCACCAATCAGGGCTCCCTCCAGGCGATTTACTGCGCCATGGATGGATGGGGCTTGGGAGGGTCGATCCTCGATTGTTGCTCACGCCTGATGCTGAGATGGGTTTGGTGCTGACTGAAGGATCGGCCAAGGTAATTAAAACAGACCAAACCAAACAGCTCATAGTCGCAGTGCTATTCCACTAATTCCGTCATAGTTTGTTGGAGGTTCCGATAATTTAGACACTAAAACCCCCCCAGAACCTGGTTCCGTCTTCTTCTCCCCCCCCCTGTTTTTTCCTCCCTTCTCCTCTTTTTTGCATCGTCGTCACATCCAACATTTAACACAAAACATCACCATTCGTTATTCTTTTTAACTCTTTTTTCTGTCGGTCGCTACGATACAAGCTGGGAACTGTTAATTTTTTATCTTATCTTTTGAAGTAATCATCTATCTCGGCTTTTGAATGACTGATCAATCAGCAATTGTTTTGCATAATTAGCCTGGTTGGGTGGCTTTCCAGCTGAAAACCAGGTTCCCGTCTCCCTCAAGGCAACCAACCAACACGCATCCAGTCCAATTGTCATCGAACATGGCGTCGCGCTGGTTCACACTCCTCCTCCTCCTAACGCCTTCATTGGCTCTCGACAACAATTTCGATTTCTACCCCAAGGGCGCGCAGAAATGTCTCTCCCAAGCCGCCGACGACGCCTCGTGCACTGGCTCTGACAGCAAGGAGCTGAACTACTGCCTCTGCGGTCTTGGCAACTACAACAATGACTTCATCCTCGGCTCCGCTGCGTGCGTCGGCAAGCAGTCGCCCGGCGATGTGGATGAGACGTACGATACCATGAACGAGGCGTGCTCCAATTCGCAGACGCCCATGAAGGTCACCAAGCAAGAGTTTGAGGAGGCAGCGGAGAAGGGTGCGAGTTCGAGTACGACTACTAGTGCGGCTACCTCGTCGACTGCTTCTGCGACGGCGACCGATTCGGCGAGTACCACGAAAAACACAGCTGCTGCCACCACTACGACGAGCGCTGAGAACAACAACGATGATACGGGCTTGTCAACGGGCGCCACAGCGGGAGTAGCCGTTGGCGCAGCAGTTGGTGGTGCAGCGGTAGTAGGTCTACTCGTGTGGTTCTGGATGCAGCGCCGCAGGAAGAACGCCGAAGAGTCGCACCCCATGCTGCCCAACTACGAGAACCGCGACGGTTCACCCTACCAACCTACTGAGCCGAAACCTGCGTGGTCAGCAGCGGGTTCGCCGCAGCAAGCAGTGGGGACACCGGATCCGAACGCGGGATTCTACAAGCCTCCTGAGCCGGTGGAACTGCCACCTGAGCCAGCGCCTGTTTACGAGATGGACGGGACAGGCACTGCGGTTGAGATGGATTCTACGCCTGTTGATCCGCGGGGAAATAGATCGCGATTGAGTTCGTCGCACTCGTCAATATCATCGGGCTGGAGGGATTAATGGTTCATAAAAGAATGAAGGAATAATGGTTCTGGATGGGTATGGATGGGGTAATAGCCTCGTGGAGTTTGGACGGACGGTACAGGATGTATCATATCGGTTGCCATTTAGCGTAAATATTTGACGGTTTTACCATGTTTTGTTCTTTGATGAAGTGATTGTTCGAATTTGTCACGATCGCGGTGGTTTCTGTCGCAGTCGACTATCAAGGAGAGGCATCCTATGATAAGAGATTCCCTCACACCAATGTGACACTTTCTTTACTGCTTCAGGACTGCCAATGTCTACTTTTCTCGCATTTTGAGACCATTTTAGCCTGTGAATGGCAGGGCAGCCGAGACAGTGAGAAACGTTCATTCTTATTGGCATTCAGCATGGGGCTTTATTCAATCTTTGAAACGTCGTCGTTGCGCTCATCTGAAAGGCACTCGGTCAGTATATTTCTGTCACTCAAACCTAACTCAAGGTCTGGCCCCCAAGTCTGCCTCCTTTCTTACGCGATAAGGTTTAAGGACTACATGTTTCGTAGTGCAGGCGTTAAATGAAGATTGTCACATTCCAGGTAAAGTTTGTTATCGCCGACGGAAGAATCGCGAAGCGAACTTACATCTTCTCCAAATGACATCTTGCCGTGTCCGTTCATTCCGGTGTTGTATGAACGAGGTGCAGCTCCAGGTCGGCATTTGATCTACATTTACCTTATTTCTGTCATTATATTGCAAGTGTCATGTCGGCGTCAGTCAGTATCAAAGTTTTCTGACAAAATGGACAGAAGGGTCATGAATCCGACATGGCCGACAAGGCGCCCGTCTGGTGTTGGAGGTTCGTGCAGGGTCTAATCGACCTTTACATGCACACATCTCTGGGACTGTCAACAACCTGCGTAATCTAGATGTTAGCCATATTGGATGCTTCACCTGGTCATGCGATTTGATCCTTTAAGGGACCTCGGCTGCCCCAAAGTTGTTCCGTTGCCGTCCACCTGCATCCCAGCGATGATCCTTCATAAAATCCCAGGAAGTTAGCCTTGAGAGAACTCCATATTGAGCATGAAGGTAGCCTCAGTTTCCACTATTACAGACACTGAGATCTCTTCTCAGAGTTTGAAGAGAAGTACACACACAAAAGTCTTAGATGTAACTCATGTTAAGCCCTTTTGAACCAGAGGTTGTTCATAGACAATGCTCATTCTTGTTCGGTATTGCAAAGTACAGGGTAGCGTTTGAGGTGTATACGAGGCCATGTTCCCCGCTTCGAGGACCAAGAACTCTCTACCATTAACCATAGACGTCTAGTAACACACGGGAAATTAACAAGAGTCCCAAGGCTGAGTTTAATGCTCAATTCAAGCCATTAGATCAAGATAGAGACTCGCATTCGCACTCGATAATCGTATAGTGACATCTCAACTCCCAACGCGAGCCCGCGGGCAGCGAAACCAGGTCGATCCTCAGTGGCCGAAACGTGCGGGTCTCGGCATGAGACAGCTCGGACCAATTTCACATGTTTTCACTTTACTTTAAGAGCTTCAATTGACCTCAACTGACAGCTTCAATACCACGAGTATTTGCTTGCAGTACTGCTCTCTCTCAACGAACCAATTTACATCTTCTGTCACATTTGGGGAACTTGTCAGCAAAATGGCCGAAAGAAAAACTTACGTTCTCATCACTGGGTATATCAATTGACCTCCGGATTTGTTGTGAGAATTGAAGCTGATGAGAGTAGATGCTCACCTGGAGGTATCGGCCATTCCCTAGTTGATGAGTTTCATCGTCAGGGTGAGTTGCATGATTCTTGACAATCCAACTGAGTACTAACTCACTCTCTCAGGCTGCCATGTCATTGCGACGGTGCGAAACACAGACATGATCAAGGATCTCGAAAAGCCTGGCGTCAGCGTCTTTCCTCTTGAGATCACCTCCGCCAAGAGCATTGAGGAGTGCAAAGAGAAGGTCTCTGAACTCACTGGTGGCCGTCTCGACATTCTTGTGAACAATGCGTAAGTTCACACCTCAGTATGCTCAGCATATGGCGCAAACTGACTTTTCCAGTGGCCGAACTCACACCATCCCCTCCATTGACACGGATCTTGACGATGTTCGCCAAACATACGAGGTCAACGTCTTCGGCCCAATCCAGATGGTTTCAACCTTTGCGCCTCTCCTAATTGAAGCCCGTGGTCTCATCATCAACATCTCCAGCACATCCACCCTCGTCCCTTACATCTTCGGCGCCATCTACTCCTCCACCAAGGGCGCCATCAACGTCTGGTCCCGAGCGCTCCGTCTCGAACTCAAGCCTTTCAACGTGCGCGTCATGGTCGCCGTCACCGGAACTGTGCGATCCAACATCGCCAGCCGGACGCATCGATCTCTGCCGCCCAACTCTCTGTACATGCCCATCAATGACTTTTTCCAGCGACGATTGACGTTCAGTCAGCGCACGGCGACGATGCCGACGGAGAGGTATGCAGAGAAGTTGGTGACTGCTGCGTTGAAGGGCGAGGGATATCTGGGCGGGTTGATTGGGGGTACACCCGACTGGTTTTACGCAGGCGGAATGGCGACCAAGACTTGGATTCTGTCGTGTTTGCCTAATTGGGTGAATGAGACGGTTATTGGTATCTTCTTTGGCATCGGAGGCTTGACCAAGAAGATCCAAGCTGCGCGCGCAAAGAGAGACTAGAGAGAAGGCTGAGCTTGGGATAATCGAGGATGAGACGTGATCACGGCAGGGTACAGGGCGCTTCGAATCGGTTCAATTGAACTCATTCAGTACAGCACCTTTGAGTCACGAAGCTACCAAGGAGCGACAAAGTGTGCAAGAGAATTGATTGCTGTATACAGTATGTGTATGCTGCTTGTTTCTATATCTCTAATGAGTGATCTTCTTGACTGTTGCGATGGACGTCACCGGCGTCACATCGCGCTCCCCATGCATTTCAACGACCGACCGTTTAAGCCCACTTTCCAAGCAAGCTCATGAGAGCCATGCCACACACCAAACCAAGCAAAGCCAAGATCGTAGTAAGGGGGCTGGCATCGCTGAGTTCGCCCCCAAGCATCCAATCCTGAGCCCACATCTCCACCAGACCAACCCAGATGAGGATACCAGCGGAAAAGGCATCCAGAGTACCAATAACGATCAAGGTAGTCGGGTTGTTTCCGTTGAATTGGTTCAAAACACCAATACCGATGGCCATGCCGAGAGGGGTGACGACCGCGAAACCGGAAGCAAGAGCGAGTTTCTTCCACAGAGGTATAGTAGATGTTCCGGTTCGTTCAACGCTTGGAGGCGGCGTAGAGTGGGAGTGGGAGTGACCCAGAGCGAGAGGCATTTGACCGTAACCCAGAGAGGCGATTCGTGTACCGAGGGCGATACCTTCAAAGAGCTGGTGGAAGATGATGACGATAGAGAGAGTGACGAAGAAGGAGTCTCCTGCTACAACAAGGGTAATACCGATGACTGAAGACATTAGTTGGGGTATATAGTAAGAGGGTGATTAACGTACGAATCGAGTGGAAGACGATACCAGCCTCCATGATGGTAATATTGGCCATCTCGGCTTTCTCCACAGCCTTGGGTGACAAGTAAGTCGAGCCAGTCTCGGTTTTCTTGGTCAACTGCCATCGCATAGCGCGCTGAACACAGAACTCGATAAGGAATGAAATGAAGAGACCAGCCATGACGATAGCAGCAGTGGTAGCTTCGTATTGGAGCCCTTCAATACACTCGTTGTCGAACATCATGAACGCATGGGTGAATAACTACAACGGTTAGTTGTTGTCGCCAAGGGGAGTGGGTAAACGTACATGAACAAAGGCAGTGGAGATAATAATTCCAGTGCCGAATTGCTTGAGAATCGTGAGGACAAGGTTGGATTGCACGGGAACAAAGGTCGACATGAGGATTGGTCCAAAGACACCTATGGAGCTGGCGAGCAGAACAACGAACAACATGCCGATACGAATACCGATCTTGTAGTCTCTATCTTTGCGGCCGCAGTCTCGCTCGTCGCTCTCTTCGGAGCCACCGCCGACGCAGTGTCTGTCGTGTGTCAGTCAAATTCTCGAGGGGGTGAAGGGGCTACGAACTCGACACCTGCGTGGAAATGACAATGTTCCTCCTGAGGGTCTGCTTCGCCGGATTCGACATCTGCGGCTGGGAGGATGGGAGCTTCGCCATCGTCGGACATGCAGTAACTGAAATTGTTAGTGGAGGTTGGCTCTGATGGGAGAGGAACGTACGTTTCTTCGCCATGACTGTGGCAGCTTGTGAGTTGAGCGGGATACTCCTCTGTGTTGGTGATGGTAGTTTGGACGTAGTACTCTGATGAACTGGGGCCAATGCAGTAGCTGGTCTTGTTAGGCACAAGTGTTCTACGAGTAGTGGAAGAGCGAACTTACAGAGATGCCTCGTGCATGTGGCAGTTTGACACGGCAGTGATCTCATCACTCTGCGCAGCAGCAGTTTCTTTGGCAGCCTGGGTAGGGGCTGTCGCACTTTCCACGAGGACCTGGACTTCTCCGCCGTTGGGATTCATGCAGTATCTGACCAGTCAGCGGCGCCAGAATGATAAGAATAAAGAACATACGTGTCTGAACCATGGCTATGGCAGTCTGTGTACGAAGTAGGAGGATCCTTGGTCATGGTAGCCTCGAGAACGATCTGATACTCGTCCGATCCATCCATACAGAACCTGAATTGTCAGCATATCTTATCTTGCGACAGGGACAAAGGAGGCACGGCACGTACTGAGTAGGGCCATGCATATGACAGTCAGTCAAGCTCTCAAAGTTAATGCCAGTCTTTGTGGCAGTAGCAGATGCAGACGCCTGTCTCTTGACAGCCCCTGGGTTCGCAGTCGCAGAGACAGCGACGACGAAGAGGAGAGACCCAGCGATCATAGTGGCACGGCGACTCTCGAAGAAACTCTTGACACGAGCCATGATGGAGATTTGCATCTGAATTGAGTGATGCTGGAGGAAAGAAACAAACTCTGGATGTTTAAGCTTATTATGTATAGCTACTGGGGAGAGGCAGCCTCACTTAGCGTGGGGGATTAGGTGAACATCAAGGTCCTCTCTTTGTCAGTGAAACTCCAACAGAACTCTTGGCAACGAACAAAAAGAACCGTGGGGCGACATTGGGATGACCTGGATGTCTACGAGAAGCCTTTTACAGAAGAGACACAAGACACAAGACAAAAGTGGCAATCGGCCAGATCGTGGATCCTCCTGCCCAAAACCAAGACTGCACCGGTGGAAGCCTCACGATCCGATTTGATACCGCGGGTACTGTAAGTTTGCAGACAAGTTTACTCACTAAGGGAGCAGAGATTTTACCATTTTACCCAAAAGACCGCGGTGTTTAGTCGTGTGTTTATTCCCCACGGCTAACTAACTTGATGGTTTCCAGCGGAGGCGATGGTGGGCTGAGAACCTTGATGGGCGTGGGCCAAGCCCTTGCTTGCTTGCTTGGAGCTGAGAGGTTTTTGACGTGTGTGATCGGTTTCTGGGGGGAATTTTGGATAATGTATGCAGAGCAGGGGTAGGAGGGAAAAACAAGGTTATGTTTATGGATAATTTTGGGTGCGGCGCTATTGACGAGGTTGTTTTGACGTGTGGAACGAGGGTGAGATTGAGTGAGCCTCAGCTGTCAATTACGCCAGCATCCTCAAGAGGTTTATACTACTTACTACGAGAATATGTAATAAACAATTCTTGAATGTATTTATAAAGGACATCTGCAGGGTCGGACTGGCTCTTCTTCATTTAAAAAGACCAGTCATGCAAGACAACCAACATTCATCCACAACACAACAACTTCAAAGCAAAGGTCAAGTAAAAGTCGTGATTAATGAACATATCTACGTTCCATCTTTAGACCAGTAGTCAAATCGCTTCCGGTCAAGAAACAGAGTTTACATGAAGTGTGTCTTTCTATCCTCCACTGCGTCAATCCAGGGCTCGACACCAATACCCCCAGATCATCCATTCTCAACCTCACTTTTTAAAGAGCGAAAATAGCAGCAGCGACCATACCAGCCAGAGGGATCATCTGGCCGGCGGCAGCGTTGTCGGTGACAGCAGCTGAGGTGCTGGAAGTAGGAGTGCTGTCTGCAGCAGCGGTAGCGGGACCATCGCAGTGCCCTGGGAGAGTTAGTATGTTATTGCAAGATCGTGATGAGCAGAGACGTACAGTGGTCTCCGTGGGGCTCGCAGCCAACGGATTCGGTGGGAGAGGGGGCGAGAGAACCAGAGCCAGTGGCGTCGTCGTGGTCATGCTCATGCTCATGCTCAGACTCAGTTGCCATAGCCTCAACGCCAGTGCGGGCAGCCTCGCAGTGCCAGTGGTCGCCATGGGGCTCACAGCCGGTAGATTCAGTAGGAGAAGGAGCAAGAGAACCAGTGCCAGTAGGATCATCGTGGTCATGGTCATGGTCAGACTCGGTGGCCTTGGCTTCAATCGCAAGGGTAGATCGAGCGCCCTCGCAGTGCCCTATACATGTCAATAAACGGTTACAATGAAACGAGTGAGGAACGTACAGTGATCGCCGTGAGGCTCGCAGCCGACAGACTCGGTAGGCGAGGGAGCAAGAGAGCCAGTGCCGGTGGGATCATCGTGGTCATGATCATGCTCTGCCTCAGAGGTAGCAGCAACAGCATCGGTACGAGCAGCCTCACAATGCCAGTGATCACCATGAGGTTCACAACCAACAGACTCAGTAGGCGAGGGAGCCTGAGCCATGATGGTGGGGAAGAGGCCGAGAAGGGCGATGGCGAAAGTAGTGGTCTTCATCTTGATGCTTATGAGAGATGTCGATGTTGATGTTGATGTGAGCGAGAGGATGTTGAGGTGTGGTACACGCGGGAGAGGAAATTTTTATATCCCTTGCAATGAGAGTGAGAGTGATTCACAGGCTCTGCCAAGAGAATTGCCTTGCCACTTGCGAGGTTCGTAGGATGCAAGTGTTGGACTAGCAAGGAACGGGCTGTCGGGGAGGGAATAATGGACGCATTGGGAGATCCATTGTCGGTGCGTGGGGGTACTACGAGCTCTATAGAGACTACTGGGGCATATTGTCCTCGAATTGGATCACTCAGTTGGGCTTTGAGAAGACGGCTGAACCGTTGGTTACCGTCTGTCAAAATGCATCCAACATGCTCGTGTAAGTGCAAGTCAGTGGAGGTATGCCATTCAGGTACTCATCATCCTCCACCAATCTTGGTCATAGCTAGTCACATTGCTCAAACCAGTAAATAAAACGTCTCTATAGCCTACAGGATCACGATCAGAGACCTCACTGACCCTGTCGTTGATGTCGGGTCCCTGTACTGTAGTGGTGTAGCTCATCGTGAAGCTTCTCTTGGCAATGCCCATCAAGGTCCTCACCTTAAAAACTGGATCCCCTGAACGACCCCACCAACGACCACTAACTAATAATCGTTATGTGTCCACTCTGCCACTGAAGTCAGTGCTCGTCCAGCCAAGAAACGAATCGGGCAACTCTTAATTTTTTATTCCTCGACCACGGAAATAAAAAGTCTGTAAAACAGGCTGGTAGGTACAAGTACCTTAGTTGTGACGAAGTATGCGCCGGTTGTGACCAACTATAACCTTGATAACCTCGAAACTGTATTCATTCAGCGTGAATGCACAGCATTTCCCTTCAACCCTCTCTCTATTGCACTGCACTCCCTCTACCTCCAGCATGAAGCCACACTTGGTTGCCCTCACCCTCTCCCTCCTGTTCGGACCGTTATGCACAGCCGCAGACGACAACATCAAGGTAGACGCCTTGGAACAAAACAACCCTGATCTCGCCTCCATCCCCAACCTGGTCTGTCTCCTGCTATTCCTCCTCGTCGCTACATACAAACTACGCAAGAGAATGCTCACTGCGACAACCACTTTCCCCCAGCTAACCCGTGAATCACAGTCCGGGTCTGTTGTCACTTCACTGGAGAACTTTTCATGTAATACTGATACTCCTCGTCATGTCGAAGCCAAGAAGAAGCTGGACAAGAGCATGGCCATAGGATGGGGAAATTGGAACGCTCAACATCCAAGACATCGCCTACTTGATGCATTGTATGGATATAGGAGATACCATGAGCGTCAGAAAGCTGAAGTTGATCGATTTGAGGGTCTTTACAAACACGTGTCTAGAGCTCAAAGATCCGTGAGTCTACCATGTCCGTGTGTGCATTCCAGGTCTAACATGAGCAAAGTTACTAGAGCATCAAGTCAACTACTCCAAAAAGTTCGCTCGCATAGACGCTCTTTTGAAGAAGAACCAAGAGCTCTGTGACGCGATAGTTCAAAATGCTATGGACTTCTACGGTATTGATGAAGAGGAGCTTCAAAGGCATATCAGTGCTGCCCAATCGTCGGGGAGGCTTGCAGACAAGATTTCCGTATCTCAAGCTTTGAAGCATTATGTTCGAGACTGGACAGAAGAGGGAGAGTCTGAAAGGAAGGATACTTTCGCCTGCCTCTTGAAAACCCTTCAGGGCTTGTTTCCTGTGAGGGACGATGAGAATCCAGTCAAGATTCTTGTTCCTGGATCAGGGTTGGGACGACTTGGACATGATATCGCGAGACTTGGAGGTAAGGTTTCCTTGAATATGCAGCAACTCACCAAGCTTGAGCCTGTTATTCGAGATGGTACTTCAGTACTAACGGTTTTCAGGATTCGATGTGACTGTGAACGAATGGTCCATGTATATGAACATCGCCTACCGTTTCATCGAAGCCAACCGCGCTCAAAACACACACTCATTCCACCCGTTCATCGACGGCTGGTCCCATCACGCCACAGAATCCGACATGATTCGCGAACTCACCTTCCCCGACACATCACTCAACTCAACATCCGTTGTCCTCATCGAAGGCGACTTCACAGCCGTCTTCAACGACAAAATCCACTATTACGACACAATAGTAACATACTTCTTCATCGACACAGCCCGCAACTTGATGAGTTACCTCGACACCATCAAAAAGGTTCTGAAACCAGGGGGGCACTGGGTGAACCTTGGGCCGTTGCTCTACGGAACTGGACCGTTTGTGCAGTTGACGTTGGAGGAGATTATTCAGGTCACTGAGGCGATGGGGTTTGAGTATCTTGACACAGATGAGAGCTGTGGACCGTTGACGTTTGAGGGTAGGACGCTTAGAAGTATGGAGGCTGTTTATGGGTTTAACAACAAGGCTTTGACGAAGAGTGCGTATAATGCGCAGTTTTGGGTGGCGAGGAGGTCGAAGAAGCCATAGCAGCGATAGATATGAGGTTTTACAACTAGTTTATCATCTAGAGACTCTTATTTGGATCATCACTCTTCATATATGAGTTCTCACAACTCATGAAAGCTAGCTCGTGAAGTTTTTGTGACCGTTGACTCTCTGTTACTCTCCGTGAGAAGTCCTCTCATTTCCAACAGGAAGACATGAAGACTTTAGCCTTTTCTGAACCGCATGTGGGACGATATCTTCCCGATTCACGTAGGAAATCATTGTCTTAGGACATGCTTAGTGACTAGCCTGTCTATCGACTAACGACAAAAGTTAGCACTTATCAATTCTCAATGCCCGACCTATCAATGGTGATTAGATCTTCGTGTTGTATTTCCCACAAGGGGATAGCTTACCCCGCCCTGTACGCCAGAGCGAATGACAGGCACTAACTCGAAATAGCATCTCGTTGGTATCTCGACGCGATAACGACAGTTTGCTGATTACGACCCAAGACTTCTTCATCAATTGCTTCCTCACACTCATCACAATCCCGTTATAAGTCTACGAGATACTGCGAGGTGCTATCTACTTTGAACAACAAGGCGTGATATCAGCGACACATCCACGCATCACGTAGAACTGTGTCCCCCATCACACCCGGATTCCAACTCAATGCCCTCCGCAACGCCTCCGAAGTCGGACAAAGTAAAGAAAAGACCCAAAGTCAGAGGTAACTATATCCATGACCCATAGTAACCCAACCAGTAGGGGCTAACGTAATGGCAAGGATGCTATCAATGCTCTCGTCGGCGCATAGACTGTGATCGGAGAGAGCCAGCATGTGGCAAATGTTCTGCCAAAGGCATCAAGTGCAGTGGACTAGGTCTACGATATCGCTTCAATGATGGTATTGCTGCCCGTGGAAAGTTTGTTGGCAAATCGTTGCCTATCATTGATGGGGTAGAAGCCCATTCATCGGAAACGACGTCAGCATCAGCCTCAAGTTGCACGAGACAGAAGGATCCTTTTCGTGCAAGCGGCTATGAGACTGTCGAGAAACACCCAGTTGAAACCGATACTGCAACCGAGGAAGAACATGAGATACAAGAATTGGTCGTCTCAAATCATGTACCGATATCTATAGACTGGGGCTTAGATCACGTTGATCCAAAGTCCAGGTTCTGTCTTGGTTACTGCAAGTCTCCCCTCACCCTCCTCAACATTGCCTAACATCCATAGTCTCAAACAACATCGCCCAACTCATCGCAGTCATAAACATGGGCTTCAACGGCTATCGTGACCTCGTGCTACCAAGAGCAGAGACAGATCCTCTAGTACGAAAAGCAGTTCTTCTTGTAGTCGAACAGCATCTCTCTTTACAGAATGGCACTGCAATATCACTGGACCCAGCAGCTTATGGATCTCTTGTCCGAGAACTCGTCATGCGGTCTCATCAGTGTGCGCCTCAAGACGATGACTCTGCACTCACTGCATTGCTTCTGCTGCATATTCGGGAAATGATCAGTGGAAGTGATAACTTTAGACTTATCTATGGTTCACTGCGGGTGGTAGTTAACGCACTTGCGAAGAATGCGGGAGAAAGAACCTCTGATCTCAGGAGGTTTCTGCAGATGCAGATACTGAGGTATGTTTAAGAGTCTCATCTAATAGCAAGGTCTCTAATACGTTTATAGAGTCTGCCTCTTTGGAGAATCTCTCTTCAACGAAACCAACGGAGTTCACTTCATCCAAGCTCAGCAACAAGCTTGCCTCGAATTCATAACATGGTGCGACCGTTTCCACCCCGAACTCAAGGACCTCCTCTCTCAACTTGCCTCCCTAACAACATGGGCCTGTGACATCTACGTCCAGCGGGCAATGTTTAACCCCCCACCCTCAGAAACAGTCCCTATGATCGAGAGATTCAAACAATCACTCGGCCAAGTCGACGCTTACGTCGATATTGTGGGAAGACACCTTCTAGCTTGGCCGTATTTCATCGTGGCGGCTGAGAGCTCGACGCCCGATCATAGAGAGTTCTTTTTGAACAAGTTGGTTAAGCTTCATAATACGACTGGGTGCTGGAATTTGTTGAGGGCTATCGACCAAGTTAAAGAGATTTGGGCCTCGCAGTCTTCGATTCGATGGACTAGTTTGCTTGGTGGACCAACGCAGGCTTTTATAATGTGATTGTTCGAAGAATATATTTGTAATACACTTATCTATGCTCCTAAGACAGAAATAACCACTTTCTCGACCCTGTCAACCAGTAACTCGATCTCATCCTTCGTGATTGTGAAAGGAGGCGAGACAATTATCATATCTCCTTGAACACCATCGAGACAGCCGGTACTTGGAATAAGTGAAATACCATGATCAGCTCCCAGACCAGCCTTGTGCAACTTTCCAGCGACTTGTTCGCTCAGATCAAAAGGCTCCTTCGTCTCTTTATTCCGGACAAATTCCAACTGGAAACGGTTAGCAAAGCCTTGTACTATCGATACTTCAACTTACACCCCAGTAAAGTCCTCGTCCACGGACATCTCCCACGTTCTTGTGACCTGCCAGTCGCTCCTTGAGCTTCTCACCCAGCACTTTGCCCATATTTTGCACATTCTGCAGCATATTATCTTCCTTCGTAACAGTCTGTACAGCATAGGCAGCTGCACATGCAACAGGATGGCCTTGATAAGTCTGACTGTGAGAGAAAGCTCCTGAGCCGTTAGCAAGAGCGTCTGCAACTTTGAAACCGACAAGCAAGGCCCCCACGGGCATGTAACCAGCCCCCAGCCCTTTAGCAATCGTCTGTAGATCTGGCACTACACCCTCCGGCTCCCAAGCATGTAGCGTGCCTGTTCTGCCCATTCCAGACATGACTTCATCCATAATCAGAAGAGCACCGTGACGATCACAGACTTCTTTAATGGCTTTGAAATACCCAGGTACTGGAGGTGTACAACCCAATGAGGTTCCAGATACCGTTTCAGCAATAAATGCACAAACGGTGTCAGGGCCGACGCGCTGAAACTCATCATCTAGCTCTTTAGCTAGACGTTGAACATATTGCTCCTCTGTTTCACCTACTTTCATCTCTCGATAAGGATAGCATGGAGAAACATGAGAGACATTGGTGGCAAGAATTGGTTCGTAAACGCCACGTCGGCCCTTGTGGCCTCCAACTGCCAAAGATCCAAGAGTATTTCCATGATAAGATTGCTTTCGAGCAATGAACTTAGTCCTGGATGGTTGTGGTGTTGGTAGCTCTGTAAAGTACTGACGGGCAATTTTTAAAGCTGCTTCAACAGCTTCAGTCCCTAGGATTCTTGTTAGAGACTGCCCAATAAATTAATTCCAAGACAAACCGCACCTGAACTAACGATGAAAACCTTCGACATGGCCCCATTGGTAGATTCAGTCAAGAAGCTAGATATCTTCTCTGCTGCCTCCGTCGTGAAGAATGGGCTGTAGCAGTATGCTACCTGGTCCAGTTGAGCAGCAATGGCATCCTTGACTCGCGATTCATTATGTCCGATCGATACAACAGCTGCACCTGAGGATGCATCCAAAATTCGTTGACCATCGTCCGTTTCCAACCAACATCCTTGACCTTTGATGATTCTCGGAGGTGGGCTATTGATTTTGGCGTGAAGTGTTGAAACACTAGCACGGCTAAAGCTGGGTAGTGTTCTATTGTTCCGAAGGGTGGTTCTTGCAATCGTATAAATTGTTTGCTGGGTAAGAATCCTCATTGTAAATATCAATGTTTAGAAGTTGTGTGAATGAGTTGAGAAAACAGAACTGGCGATATCAGATGATATGTATAAGCCACTCTCCGCACTCAGCTATCGTCTCCGAGATAGCTATATCCCAAAGAGGAAACCAAAGTGAGGAGACGCATCCAATGATACGAAAGCTCATGATAACTATTTGATAAACGGCATTGTAACTGTTCCACGGCAGTATCATCTCCATCGGCCTTCTGAATTTGGAATAGTAGTATTTTGGCTTGGTGGAGGGTTATCAAAGCTAGATACGAGGTCGGCAAAAGATACCGAATGCCGTGCCAGTACTCCGCAGAACTGATATCCAATGGATATCTATTCATAAATATGGGAAGAGGGAACTTCATGGCCTCCCATGTCAGAGTTTCCATTGTGGCTTGACGAATGAAGGGGAAGGGAACCTCGACGATGTATTTGGGACAAGTCCACTTCGAAGAATACCAGTCTACAGACTGATATTACCCTTAACAATGACAAAGACGGCAATACTAAATGTTTGATCTTTAATATTTGATGGTATATTTTTAAAAGCTATACATGGCCTTCTCTTTGAGAAAAATCGACTACCATTAGAGTCTATCGCACGTAAATCCTTCTTTAGTCCTTGACGACCCTAAAGATGGGATATTCATCTCCAACCTCAAGAGGAATAATGTTAAAGCTGGCATAAGAATCAATGTTCTCAGGTTCCAATGCATTCAGAGCCAGTCCCGCGTTCTTCTGTCTGGTGCTGACTAGAAAGCTGCCAGCCGGCAAAGTAAGCTGCCGCTTCTTGGTCTCAGTTTTAACAGTAGCAAGCACAGCTCCCTCGTAGTAGGAACTGCTGAGCTCCGAAGATGTAATATTCAAAGCTTCAACTGTACCGCTCCAGGGCTTGCTGAGAGTCTCGACTTGAAGACCAGAAACTTCAAGACGCTTAGCAATATCAGCCCAAGCCACAGGGATAAGGTATGATTCTGGCCGAGATCGGGTCAGGTTCGCGGTTGTTGGTGTAGTAGATGCAAACTGAACGGGAACTTTGACGATCGAGCCGTTGGTGTAGTCGATCATCTGAAACATTCTTGTGCTGTACTTTGTCGAGTCGGTGATGACGATGGGTTCCTTGGACTTGATGAAATCCTGGATACCGCCCTCGACTGTCTTGAATACCTTTTGGGCATTGTTGGAAGCGGTTTCGATAATGGAGCTAGCCATGGTCAAGCCAGCTGCAGTTCGGCGTTGGAATTCTTGGTCTGCTAGACCAATTCCTCGCATCTCGATTAGGAATGTGATAGATTGAGTGAGACCCATTGCATTACGACCAATCTTGGCATCAGAGCCAGCTTCATCGAATCTATGACAAGTCAGTTGATCTATTAGTAAAACAGAAATCATGGGACTTACGTGGGGACGTAGTCAGGATCAGTGCTAGTTCTGCCAGTCACATACGGCTCCCATCTCAACCCAGCCTTGACCATAGCATCACCGATATTCTTGGCAAACAGCTTCTCAGAGAGTTCTCGAATGTTCTTGTTGATATTCAAGTTCTTTGCAGCAGAGAACAAACCATCAGAGGCTTGAACGTATTTACCATATCGACTTGATGAACCATACTCATGCATATCAATCGCAACATGTGGAGCAAACTCGTTGAACAGTTGCTTGATATCACGGGTCTGCTGTCGTGCAAGCTTAGTATGATCGCGATTAGGGTCGAAATTTGTAGCGAGCACGCGCTGAAAGTAGTAAACACCGTCGGGATTATACCTGGGCAAAATAACAATATCGAGATTCTTCAGAATCTTGGAGGCCCATTTGGGATCTTTGTCAAATTTGCCTAGGAGAGCGAGGAGGGATTGATCACCCGCTGGCTCATTGCCGTGTACAGCGCCTTGGACCCAAACTCGGACCTTATCTGTAGTCTTTGGCCCCTTGGAAGAAGCGAGCTTGACAAATGGAAATGACCTCAATTCTTCAGAAGTAAAGTTTGCTGTTTGATATGTCATGTAGTCATTCTTCGCTGCAATGCATTCCATGTAGGCCTCTACACATTATTAGCGTTTCATCCAAATGCTCGGAATTTATACATACCCATATCTTGGTGAGAGGTCGGCCCTTGAGTTCCATTCTCAAAACCTGCCTGTCGATTCTCAGGGTCGAGGAAGGCTGGAGAATACAAGTCGATATCAACATCCTTGAAATTCGCTGCTACCGAGGGAATATCTTTCCGGACGGCTACGTGGTTGTAGCCATATTGAAGGGCATTGACGGCAGATGCAGCCGCAAGGCCGACCAAGATTGTCTTTCCCAGCATTTTGGAGATATGGAAAGCTGCACACTCTGAAAGAAGTTGATCGACGAGGGAAATATGTGCTTTTATAGCCTGCAAGGTCCTAAAGAGGTAGCTCATTACGTACGGCTCTACTTCTTGCTTCCGTGCTCAATTTCCCCTCAGATCCAAAAGATCGTCAGGCATCAGAGAACTAGCATAGATTTAAGCATGATTTCGGGGGAATTCAACAAGAAAACGCTGTCTTGGCACGGAAGAGATTAGCTTAATAGGGAAGCTCGCAAGACTTGAGTTGGGGATAGTGGGGTCATGTAACATCAGTGTTATTGACTTCGAGAGGGGTTGAGCTTTGATCGTTGATGCAACATCTGATTCAACAATACATAAATTGGTATGGAAGTAGTCTGACCTATTTCTGAATGTATGTATATCGGAATTCTCGTCACTCGGAATCGAGGAACATGTCCAAAGCTGGCTTGAAATTGCCCCGTTAGTCAAGATCTCCACCCTCGGCGATATCGTGATCGACAAGATAAGGAACACCAGGGCACTCGGCAGTCATGTAAGGTTTCTACACATCCTCGTGAGTTTGCATAGCCGAGATTATCCACAACATGGGGCTGGCATAAGAGATAGGACTTGGCATGTTTTAGAAAACTATCTTGTCAAGTATCCGACGTATCTTATCTTACAGGAATAACCCTTGCCTCTGTGTATTAAGTGGACGAAAAGATTTGTTGTTTTCAACAAACCACCGCCGTGATTGAATGTATATATCTAGCTGTATTGATAGTTCAGAGCTACGGTGATGTTTGCCAGTGAGATGTGACTGTGGTATCTTTAATCCCCATATGGATGTCTATCGCGCAGTGGACATGCCACAACTCTTCAAGATACGAATGAAACACACACGTGTATAGATTATGTATCCATGACTCATAGTGTTCTCCGTAGGAGCTTGCTTTCTTCATAAAGCGCTGGCCTAATCTATCCGTTGAGACTGAGTAGGACTAAGGAGGCAATAAAGCGTAGTACCTATATCCTAAGTTTTGAACAGACTTACGTAGGCAGGCTTGGCCTAAACTTAGAAGACCTTTAGACCAGTTATTATTTTATGTTGTAAATTAAAACTAGAAGTTTTCTTGCTCCCTGAGGCAAAGTTGTCAAACTCAATAATTGGCTCAAGAAATCCTAAATCCGGCTCATATCCAGGCAGGCCAATGGGAGACTCTAATTTTGGTGGCTTGGCTCTACCAACACTGCCGAATCTGAGAGTGCTCACTCTAAATGCCATCGCTGACCGCGTCTTCCGACAAGTATAAGCGTCTCGCAAACAAAATGCTCGTTCCTCACACGGATCCTGCTTCGAAGCCGAAGCCTTATAAGAGAATCATATTTTACCATCAGACGCAATACAAAGACGACAGATACATCTCACTTCAACCTACAATTCTCCCAGCCACCGGAGTTACCCACGTCATTGTCGCGGCCATCCACCTCAACACGCCTGAGCGCATCACCCTCAACGATGATCTGTATGATGCAGACAAGTTCATTCCTCTCTGGGATGAAGTCCGCCAACTTCAAGCAGCTGGTGTAAAAGTCCTCGGCATGCTCGGAGGCGCAGCTCAAGGATCATACACCAAAATGGACGGGTCGCTGGAAGGCTTTCACAGGTGGTATCAACCGCTACGCAAGATGATCGCGTGGGCGGGTTTCGACGGACTAGACCTCGATATTGAAGAGGCCATGTCGCTCGGAGGTGTCGTCCGTCTGATCGATCACCTCAAGACAGACTTTGGACAATCCTTCCTCATCACCCTCGCGCCCGTCGCACCAGCTTTGCTTAACAGGCAGAACCTCGGAGGCTTCAATATGGAAGAGCTCGAAAAGGGACTTGGCTCGCGAATCGCGTGGTACAACACGCAATTCTACTGCGGCTGGGGTGACATGAGCAAAACACACGACTACGACACGATAATCTCGCGCGGCTGGCCGCAGGAAAAAGTCGTCATCGGATTGGTGACAAACCCAGCCAATTGCTCCGGTCACGTAAAAGAAGCAAAGCTGCGCGCGTGTCTCAAAGAGTTGGTGAGCAGATACCCGAGGATCGGTGGAGTAATGGGCTGGGAGTATTACAATAGTGTCACCGAAGCGAGCCCTCAGATCGGGGAGCCGTGGAAGTGGGCCGAAATGATCAATGACATGTTGAATAGTGCATAGATCGGAGGAGTAAATGGTCCTAGCGAGTGATCAGATCGAGAGAGAAGCAAAAAAATATGAGGGTCATGATGGGGGCTTGTCATCTTGATATATCTATGACGACAACCGTGCGCCACGTCGATCAAGGGCGCGCGACCGTTTCTACAAAACCCCAGATTTTCGTTACCTCTAGATCTCGTATCATCTTCAATTTAGATCTAGGTACCAACTTTATTCATTTGTTGCCAAGAATTCTTATATCTATCTGTCTATCACAATGGGCGCTGACGATGACGAGAAGCATATGCAAGGGCACAAGCATGAATTCGCCCACGACAACCATGATGGTTGGGAAACTCAACCTCCCTACACAAGACCCGATGAAGCTGTTGAAAAGCGAGAGAACTTTGAAAAGAAAGTTCATGGCTCATGCCACTGTGGTAGAGTGCAGTATTGGCTGAACAGCGACAAGCCTCTTGCGTCAAAGTACTGCCATTGCATAGACTGCAAGAAGATTCACGGTACTCCACCCAATGAAACCCTATTTATTTTAGTGGCTAATGAGTTTCAGGTGCTCCTTTCCAGTGGGCAGCTATCTTCAAAAAGACAGATCTCTCTTTCGAGAATGGTGTCAAGAACCTTCGCTTCTACAAGACTTCGTCCAAGAAGAATGAGCATGTTCTGCCCTGCAAGGTCGGCTGTGCCGAGTGCGGAAGCTGGATTATGGATGAGGGACGAAACATGGTTCTTTTGTTCCCTACGCTCTTGAACCTGGATACGCCTCAATTGAGGGAGAACTTCCAGCCACAGTAAGTAATGTTGCTAAAACAAAGGTTCACTTAGGGCTAACTAGGTCAAGGTGTCACATATTCTACACGCATAGAGTGGTTGACATTCCTGATGGAAAGGACAAGTGGACGAAACTCGATAAAGAAAGCGAGCTCATGGAGGATGTTGACCAAGTCGATGATGTTGCTAGGAAGCGGCAGCGTTCAGGTTAGGTGATAAACTAATGCGAAGATTCGCCAAGACGAAATGTTATATGTATTAAGAAATGACGACTATGAGTGAGCCAACTGAATGCATTTATCTAAATTTCCTCCAACTTGTCAAATCACTTCGTCGAGTCTGAGCTCACAGTCGTGCCCGTTGTATCCGTATTCCCCTGCAAGCTCAACGAACCAAGTTGATGAGCAAGATCATTGTCCTGGTCATTTACTCCAGTGACTTTTGATTCTTGGTTTGGGTGACTCCCCCGATTGCGAGATCTTTGAGCAGGCTCCTTGGGAGCCAACATTTGCCTTAGTTCTCCAGAACTAGCTAACAGTTAGACAGAGCTCTCGATCAGTTTGGGGTGAGGCGAACTTACTCATTTTCGGGTATATGTGGCGATTTATCCAGCTTATTCACATCAACTATGCCATTGGGGAAGCAGATACCGGTTTCGCAAGTAAACCAAATTTGAGACCGGGGAATATAGGGAGACTAGGCTAGCTGTCTCGCCCCCTGGTCGTGTTACCTCGACCTTTTGTAACGCCTTTAGTAGGCGTTTGTCTTTCCGAAAGGTAGGTTCATCTTGCCTCCAAGCATGTTGCAAGTAATTCATGAAATCGTCAGGTCGGCCCTTTGCAAATGAGATGCATTGTGACGATATAACAGTTAGGCCATCGTCGTTGGTTTCAATTAGCCGGGCCTCTATTGCTTCTTTACCTTTGTGCGCTGGGGGCTGAAGTCTCTTGTGGCCTGCCACAACTCTATCATAGATACTTAGTATCTTCAGAGATTTTCAGATGCAACTCCTGAGTGTCCGGTAAATCAGACTAGCAGGACTAGCTTAAGAGTCGCCATGACAATACTACTAGCATTAGTGTATTGCCGAGGACAGCTCCACAACTCATCAAAAGACACAAGATCAGATCATTCACAATTACTAGAGAAGCGGGAAGTCCACAAAGTTAAAGAATTTCTTGTAATATATAGCTAGTATAATAATCCCGTGCTAATGGATCCTTTCTCTCATCCAGCTCCCCTTCTCTCGTCCCCCCTTCCTCAGTTATTACTCGGGCATGCCCCTTCGGGACATGGCGCTGTTGTAAAGAAATCTATTACCACCTCGTCGATGTCTGGCAGACCTAACTCGATATGCCTGGCGGCACTAGGTTCGGTTGAGGCGGGATCTGGACTAAGTGCCAGCCAAAGGGTATAGAGATCGCATTGGCTCCACCTAATCAACTGCTTATGATGGCATACAAGAGATGTTCTGATATATCTAGTACACATTTTCGGCTTGAGATGGGTAAGAAGTGTTTCCAAAAAGTGGTTTGTGTGTAGTTGCGTTCTTTGTATAATATGATCTCGTTATATGGCGCTCAAGTCAGGCTGTTATACACAATCCCTTGCATATATCACATCCATCTTGGCTATTAATCACTCTGTAATATATTTGGGTATCTGACATCAATTCATGACATTTGCTACAGGAGTCAGGGGTCTCATAAGTCCCTGTATCAGAGCAAAAGGCTGCTTAAAAGGAACCTACTCCGTGCTACATTCACCCTCTTCTCGCTCCTCTTCTCTCTTCCTCTTCTTCTCCTTCTCCGGACACTCTGGATTTGGGCAATCGTTCCCAAGAAACAGAGAAACTACCTGCTCTGTCATATCTGGACGATCTGGTGGGAGATGCCACAAGATAGAGGGTTCGAATTCGAGCTCGGCGATAGCTTGAGATGATGGGCTTGATCGCAACCAAGGCTTGCAATAAACCAACCCGAGTGACTTCCGATAACCACATGGATAACATATCTTGAACTTTTCGGTGCACATACTTACTTTTTATAACTTATGAGTTGTTTGTGGGAAGCTGTTCGTTTGCAGTTTTGTTGCGGCACAGGATATTTAGGTTATGAATGAACATGGAGGATTGCGCTCGAATGAAGAATATATACACATTATCCAATCGATACGCCCCAAGGTTCCCTTGACCCTGAAACAGTTTAAAATACCTTGGAACGCCTGTTGCAAATGGTTCACCGCATATGCAACAGGAGACAGGGTTCACGGATCTCAGACTCTCCGTTTCAGAGCAAAAGGGTGGGTTCAAGGAACCTCCGAAGGACCTCCGAAAAGAATTCACGTACAAAAATGGGTCGCTTTCAGTAGCTATCCACAGTCCTTGAAGCATTGCGCATAGTAGAGTTGGCTGGCGGATCACGGTTATTCTCAAAGTGATTCGCGATTAAGTTGGATTATTTAGGATATGAAGATATACTCTTTAGCCAATAGGTATGAGAAAGTCACCACTGAAGCTATCAAATGACCAGTGGCAGGTTCTGCTCGAATGGCTGTTTCTATGGTTGTGTAAAGTCCATGGAATCTGCCCTGTTGGCTCACCGCTCGAGTGCTACAGCCTGATCCAGATGATTGGATGTGAAGTGCTGGAATATGCACTCCGTATCCTGCACCCTGGGCTGTAAGTGGTGGCTTAGCTCTTGTGAGACAAGTTGGGCTGACAGTAGTAGAAGTACATCTGAAATGTCACAAATCAGGCTGTGCTCACCGCGCTGCATTTCACAATCACAAAAGCTCAGACCAGCTGGTCTTTTCACTCTGGGCAGCCTATTTCAACCTTGCACTCTCCCAACCACCTTAGAACTTCCGTCTCAAAGTCCTTTTCCAGTAACATCAGAGGAAATGGAAGCTGTCGGCGCTGGGGCGAGCATTCTGACCTTTATCACCGTCGCTTTCTCTGTCACCCACTCAATCCATTCGGCACTCTCAGCCATCAAAGATGGCCCTCAAGTTATCCATTTCCTCACTGATGAGATTTCTCAGCTCAAGAGCATCCTTCAACGGCTGAATGAAGTATCCTTCGTTTCCATCAATGACATCGATAAGTCTCAGTTGAACAGTTTAGCGAAGAAATGCAAAGACGACTTGTTCGCACTCAACTCTCGGCTGAAATCTCTCGATGTGGCGAATTCGGATGGTCGAAGGGGTTGCCTCTGGAAAAAGTTGAAGCTTTCTTTCTCAGAAAAAGACCTTGATCAGGTCCGGCACGTTGTTCGAGGCCATGTGCAGCATCTTACAGTTCGGCTCAATTTCATTCAGGTGCAACAGGGGTCTTTCACAGCAACTCAGTCGACTCAAATTCTTAACCTTCTCCGTCAACTGAAACAAGACATGTCCGCTCTACAAATAACCAACACAGCTGCCCTCACCGCCGAGGATGAATCGCCATCCACTTCAACCAGGGTGACGGAGGTGGACGATGAAGAGATGGACTATTCACCGGATACATCATTGGATGATAGCATCAATCGTTTGATGCGATTACTGGAGAAGAAGCCATGCGTGGTCGAGTCCGATGATTCAGAAGAGCTTTTGAAAGACATTGAGCATGTTTTGGAATGTATCCGAAATGATGCAGAGCCTGTCGAGTCAGAAAGGTTCTGCCAGAACTTTCACCCAGACGTTTCAAAGGAACTAAAGCTTATGGCAAACATCATCCTTTCTTCTCCGTCGATGATGATCAATCAAACTGGTACATTGATTTTTTTTATTTATAAGATTTATTACTTACTTCTTCAGCCACAAGATTCTGGAGACCAACTGGCGAAAAGCTTACAATTTCGCAAGAACCAAAACGAAAAGCTTTCGAAACAAATGATGGAGTTATAACAGTCACGACAGCTAAGAGACGTCGAAAGGCATCTCCTGAAGGCGAAAATAAAAAAGCCCAAAACGAAGCCACGAGAGACTTCCGCGCAAAACTCACCTACACATCCAAAAGTACAAAGAAGATGCTCAGCTTGTCAGTAAATCAGGCGCAGCTTTTGTTCAACAGTTTCAGCAACATGCTGCCTTCCATTACGGTCTGCAACATTCTACCCGAAAACTCTCCTGTTTCTGATATAGCCCGGAGCGGCTCAGTCCAAGACCTTGTCAGGCTCATTGAGGGGGGCAAGGCCAACATTCATGATCATGATACGTATGGATGGTCATTGCTCCATGTGAGTTGGGCTCTCAGTATTTACTCGTCGCATCAGCTTATTCTTCTTTCGTACAGCACTCAGCGAGAAATCTTCCGGTACTGAAATATCTGATCGAACAGGGATTAGATGTTGACGAAGTCGCTTCCCTACCAGGTCAAGACGGTCAGATGTAAGACACTTACCTCGATGACGCCCCATGCTAAGATTAACAATAGATTAGAACTCCATCTCATCTCGCCCTGACGGCCAATGTTCCAGCAAGTCATTATGAAGCCCTTCTGCATGCAGGGGCTGATATTACTTTGCACGTTGAGGGGCACAGCTCTGCACTTGCGTGCGTGGTTACTGATGATGTGAGGGTTCCGTTTCCAGGCTATTTTTTTTTTTTGTATCTCTGACACTATACAGGCAGCGGATAGCTGTATCAAATTAAAACAAACGCTTCATCTGAGTCCATTTGTTTATGCCGATTCAATCGCTTTGGGCAACCAGGATTTGGTTGCAATGGTTTGCGTATGTTGTTTCGGAAATGTCAATTCCGAACCACACCAGGCACACCAACAAATACGATTACTGGTGGAGCATGGCTACGACGTCAACAGCACTTTTAGAGGACAAACGCCCCTGCATCTACTCTTTACTAAATCTCACTCTTGCTTCGACTACCTATCAGACTACATGGATATCGTACCGTATCTCATAGAGCATGGTGCCGACTTATATGCCAAGGACTACAATGGATATCAACCTTGGCACTACGCCTATGATGCCACATGTGAAGCATGTTATCTCTTCTGCCCTTCAGCCAAAGGCGATCTCTGGGATGCAGTTCTAACTTCTCTCGGCTACGATATTTTCGAAAACAGGAAGCATTATCCACGGAGATCACGGTATGTCATTGGATATACTCGAGAGGATTTTGAGAAGGTCTGGAATAAGCAAAAGAACAACTGTCCCTACTGGGATGATGAGCTATGGCCGCCGGCTTTTGGTCAAAGCGATACAGTATCCTCCTCTTGGTCGCTAACAAGAGGAAATATATGCAAATTGTGTAGATACTGCGTGGTTTACCTTGACTGTTTCAACTGTGGCGTTTGCTTGTCTTCTTTTGAGTTCTTTTGCGAAGATGACAATCATCAACACAACCAATTCTGCCCGAGGGAGCAAGTCGCAGCCTGGGAGCTACAGGAAGAAGAAGAAGAAGTTTACTGGAAGCTTGTTCCCTTCTCGAATAGCGTATCAGACGATGATGTCTCATCGAGCGAAGATTCCGAGGACGGCGGAATCTTATTGCAAGGCAACGTTGAAACAGCGTTTTCTGGTGCTTTAGTAGAAGAAGTGTCATGAATCTTGGTTTCAAGATATTCGAGAATGTTGCTGGCTTTACTCCAGGACATGTTTGTGAAGGTTTTTACCAAAGAAGTCTTGATCCTGCTGCGCGATCCTGTCAATATCTTCACGCGGATACATCATGGGGGGAATTCGTGAGATATTAGTTTTTTATTCTCAGTTTCCCTTGGAATTAAAACACTCAGTTATCATTCTTAATATTCGTCCACCCTTCTAAATCACTCTTGGGCAAATCCATGATCTTGTCGTCAGCTCCAAACCGATCCAAAGGATCCTTACCCCAGAACTCAGTAAACTTCTCTGGTCGCCATCTCCAGAACTTGGCAAATCTTTCTTCGAGGGTATCCTCCATACAATCAGAGATGAACTTTCCAATCGAGGTGATATGCTTGTATCCGGTGCCGCAATCGCCTGAAGCAATGACAAGCGAGGGATGTCGAGGATGATAGGTGATCAGGAACATTCTATCTTGTGTATCAGCGCACCAGCAGATTCGAGCATGAACCAGTGGACGATCTGCAAGCTGGGGCATGATGTCTTTCAGGAATTGTTTCATTCGCTGTTCAGCCTCGACTGGGACTTGATGCTTTGCGAAGGGGATGGACTGGGGGTATTTGGAACCTGAATTCTCAACCCAGTTGCAGTAGCCAGGATGTTCATCACACATCTTGAGTTGATGAAGATCTTCATCGGGTTCCATAAAGAAGCCTTGGTTGATGTTGAATAGAGGTGGTAGGTTCTTGTACACCTTCGTTTCCTCTGGCGTCATCTGGATATGGCCCAGAGTCCAAGCAGTAGGACGGATCTGGTTCTCGAAATCGAGGAAGAACTCTGCTGAAGCACCAGCAGAAAGAATAGTCCGATCTGCTCTGTGCTCCTTACCCTCTGCCGTCTTAGCACCTCGAACGTCCCCATCTTCGAAGATCAAGCTTTCAACCTTTCCTTCGGGAGAACCAGTGATGAATTTTACGCCAAGCCTCTTGCTCTCTTCGAAAGCGGCATTCATGGCCTTTCGAGCATGAACCCAACCAGAACCCGTGGGCTTGTAAAATCCCTTCCAGCCTGGAAAATCGCCTGTCAGAATACCCTCTGGCATAGTCTTTCTGAAATCTTCTGCTGTGTTGAGAGGCGTATACTGGTCGATGTCGTCACCGATCTCATCTTCTACCAGTTGCTTGAGAGACTTTGGTGTTGAGCCGGCTATTACAGATCCTGTGTTGTGACAGAGCGGTTGGAATACGGGGTCATGGAGCCAGCCTTGAGCTGCGGCGTACGTCAGTGATTTCCAGATGGAGTCTGCATCTTCGCCTTTGCTATCAGAAGAGTCTGCTCTGTTAGTAAGGTGTTGTGAGCTATGTGATCGAGTATCTTACCAAGTCCACTTGCAAGTTTTTTTACATCATGACCAGCTGAGATGGGTGATGGGATATGATTGACATCGAGAACGGTAACGTTGGTGTAGCCTCGACGGGCGAGATGGAGGGCTGTTGAGCATCCCCAAGTTCCGCCACCAACGATGAGAATTTGGGACTGTTTGGTGAGAGGTGAAGCCATTTCGAGTTACGAAAATGTAATGTTCACAAATCAATGGATGAAAGATGGGAATAATCAACTCGGACCATGAAAGATATAGGAATTGTCCAATACTATCGCCTCCATTGAAGGTCCAACCGGGATATGTCGTCGAAGGTCCAGCCGAATCACAGATTCACACTGTACATCTGATTGGCCCATTCACTATCATCAGGTGATAGCGTCGTCTGCTCCTCCAAAACTCCCCCCGCTTTTCCACTCTCCCCATCAGACGATCAACCACTCACTCTCATAAGCAAAAGAATCCTCCTCCATCTCCCCGGCACTTGTGCTCCGTGTCCCATCTGCCCCCCAATGCCGCGCCGCCGTCCCCCCGGCAAAACCGGCCCCATCCAGAGACGAACAAGGTCAGGATGCCAAACGTGCCGGTCCCGCAAGGTAAAATGCGACGAAGCTAAGCCTGCGTGTCGGAACTGCGTCTCCCGCGGATTGTCGTGCAATACGACGCTGCAGTTAAAATGGGAGGCTGAGTTCACCGCAAAGGGGCTCTCGTTTGGCAGGGAGGGTGTTTGGTGTAAGGATGGGGCGAGGCAGAGGCGTCCGCCGCAGGTTCATTCGCCAAAGGCTTGGGGGTTTGGAACTGTTGGACCGAGACATTTTATCAATACTTATTATAGCGATTTTGTCCATGATCCGAATTATGAAGAGAATCTTGTTAGGGAGGCTATGGAGCTGAGGGATGAGACTGAACCGTCTTCAGCGCTAATTCGGAGGTCACGATCACCACCAAGACTCATACCCTCAATATCATCATTCCCTACACTGAGCACCTTTGAAACGAGTCTTTTCGAATATTATCTCCTAAGATTATGTCCTCTCACAACACCTTCTTCACAGCTCTCATCACCTTTCGCAAGCATGGTCGCTCCTCTTTTCACCCATGCTGGGCAAGATCTTCTCGTTCAATCTGTTCTCGCCTTCTCTGCTCGACACCGAAGCATCAAGGATCCATCATGGACACGTACAGCAATGAAGATGAAAGGCAAAGCCCTAAATGGCCTTCTCCAAAGAATCAGGTCTCCAGACGTCACGGCAGATGTCATATTGGACCCCCAAGTCCCTGCCACAATGATGTTTCTCTGTCTTTATGAAATCCTTGATAACGGCGACTATCGATGGGTATTTCATCTAAGGGCGAGTCAAGACTTTATGCGGAAACGTCAGCAACTTGCACTTCCATCGAGCAATAATTCAGCATTTGGGAATCTTGCTGCGTTCTCAGAGCGATACTTTGCCTTTCAAGATGTCATCAGCAGAACAGCTTGTGGAAATTCACCCATCTTTGGCCTGGAATATTGGCAAAGACCGGATCACACCGAGGATATTGATGCGTGGATGGGTTGCAGTCCGGCCATGGCTTCTGTGATTTTCAAGATCACTGAACTTGCAAGGACAAGAACCCGAGATATGTCTCAAGAAGCATATGAGATCCAAGTTGAGGAGCTTGATAGTGAGTTGACCCTTGTGAGCTCCAATATCACCGTTGTTGAGGCAATGGATGAGAATGTCAGACGATGTGTCGACCTGAAGAAGACTTCGGTGCAGATATACTTTCACTGTCTGCTTCAAGATGCAGATCCTTCTACGCCACAGGTCTCACAGCTTGTTATCAAGGTCCTGCATAGCATTCGCGACCTTATTCAACAGGGCAGCGCCGCAGGACTTCTATTCCCCTTGTTCGTCGCAGCCGTGGAACTCGATCCCTTGAATGACGACAAGATCTTCGCTCAAGGAGATCAGGATAGTTTCCTAACTGGAAGACAGCTTGTATTGGAGACTCTTGATGCCATGGTAGGCTTGACGTTGGCGAATGTTGAGAGAACAAAAGCGGTGATTCTGAAAGTCTGGCGCATGAGAGATTTGCATACCCAAAACGATTCACCGGTTTTAATTACCGGCGATTTGAATGATTGGAACACATTCGTGAGTCCATATACACAAAATCTTAATTTGGCATAGATGGACCGGGAAAATATTGTACGAAGTTACGTGGTATGAGCTATAGTAACATGTTATATATACTAATGACTAATGATGGAATATGCCACTTCTGAGGACCTTCTCTTGATTCTTTGAAACGACACTTTTACCTCAGAAGGAAACCAGGAAATACCGTGTCCTCTGGGTCAATGAAGAAGTTCATCCTCCCGACCAGGTTAGCTGTTCCTCTCACTCTCGGAATACAAGCCGGAAACTCGACAGGGCTCTCTTCCTCAGATATAATATCTGCTTCAAACACTGTACCAATAATCGATCGATGCAGGAGCTTTGACTTTCCAGCCCCCAATCTTCCTTCGGCCAAAAGCACTGCTACTCTTGAAGCTGTGCCTGAGCCACAGGGTGAGCGATCGATCTGACCATCTGCAAAGACAGTGACGTTACGCTGAAGTACCTCTCCAGCTGGTCCAGTACCTTCGTCATTGAAGAATATGACACCGTATAGATCATACGTGCCGTAGTGTGCTCTTGTGCCTAGAGAAGCTTTGATCTCGCGTCCAAGGTTGATGAAGTTGATGTACTGACTGGGTTCAACCTTGAGGCCTAGCTGAGCTGTGTCGATAGTAGCGTAGACAGCTCCTCCGAATGATAGATTGACCTTGAGATCGATACCACGTGATGGGAGATTGACAGATAAGTCTTTGGCAATCTGGTAGCTCTTGATATTGATGAAGTCGCCATAGACTGGCTTGCCCTCTTTCAAGGCAATCTTCGCTGTTACCCTTCCAGAAGGAACATCAATAACGACATCAACAGTCCCGTCTTCAGGCGCTTTAACAAGACCCTTTGTAACAGCCCAATAACCCAGAGCTATGGTTCCATGTCCACACGCAGTTGAGAAGCCATCTTTGTGCCAGAACAAGACGCCGAAATGAGCACCGGGATCATTCGGCGGTGTTATAAAAGCCCCGTACATATCTGCATGGCCGCGTGGTTCATGGCATAGAGATTGTCGGAGTTGGTCAAGAGGGTGATTGGGAGTGTTGATAACAGCGAGGCGACGTTGAGCGACAGTCTCGCCTTCGGGGAGATGACCTGACGGGAGGTTTTGGATGATACGGAATGGTTCGCCGGCAGTATGCCAGTCTTCTGTCTCGATCCAGAAAGACATTCTGAGCAGATTATCACTTGGGTATCAGTCAGTCACTGATATCAATTCATGATCCAATACTGGTATTGATGCTATTTATCGGGCAATCTAGAATGTCCCGGTCGCTGATCAGAACCGATCGGAAGCTCACGCCGATGCGGGGCCCCAGCTGTGCCGGCTCTGTCTCCGGGGCCGGTCGGTTAATCAATCAATCAAGCCCTGAAACGATTTCCCTCCAGGCCCCCATCAGTGTGACCCTACCGATTTTAAGCACCGGTAAACCGCCAAATCACAGCGTCTCGTTGAATGTCAAGCTTTAATCCTCCGGCAGTTGAATCATGACGGAAACGTGTAACGCTCTGTAACCCAAGGACAACAAACAAACAGAAATGACAGATCGATCGGTGCGACAATTGATTGCATCAGATTCGTCACCCACAAAGAAACGAGACGGGAACACGTAGATACTGTCTAGACTGTGCATGCACAAGATATGTATCCCCTGTTGTATGCACTGCACTGTATGTACATATCTGTCCTTGAAGATCAGATCAGATCAGGGCAAGCATTCACTGAATGTGGAAAAGTGGCGCTCTCCCCCGTGGCGTATTTGATGAACTGACAATCCAAGGGTTGACGCGCGGCAGACAAACCGGCAATAAATATCCCCAGGGAAACAAATTAATTGAGTTTTACTGTCTATTTAATTTATAAGGTTAATATTATCCATATGCATAAATACTCCTTTTTGATTCATCAGTGGGGAAAACAGGCCACGCACGCGATTAACTTTGTCCAACCTAATCTAGGTAATCTTGACTAACTGACTGTCTGTCTGTCACTGAAGAAAAAAAATTGGCACGGGAATGAAAAAAGCTTGTTCGTTTTTGGCGGAATGCAGGGGGCTTGGTAGGGTTTTGGTGCTGGAACGCAGAGCTGAAAGCCTCCCTTGCTGTTTTAGTCAGGGGGGGCTCTATTGCGTGGCGCTGGCTATTGGATGTCCGTGCTGCAGCGGAGGGAGGCTAGCGATTGACTACTGAGCTTGACATGAGCTTTACTCGGTAGCGATGAGGGAAGTGGGAGGGATTCTTGCTAGGTTCCGTTGAGGGGTTCTTTTCTTTTCTTTTCTAGGGGTCGAAGTGTCTGTGTCCCTAACTAATAAAGTAATGTCTTGTTGCCTTCCGTGTCCGTGGCCAATCCGTTGTGACAGGTGACACTGCGTTTTCGTACATACACTATCAATCATCGGCTGTTTTACTCTGTTGTCTCTGTCTCTGTCTCTCTTTCTTTTTTTTTTTTTCTTTTTTTCCTTTCTTCTTTCTGTTTACTAGGTACCATTCACTCATTCCTTCTCCTGTGCTGATCCCCTTCTGATTCACCTTGTTTCCCTTAATCCTCCCCCCCGTGGCTTTTTAGCTCTTGTCTCTCCTTTTCCCTCAGCCCAACCCAGCTGCTTTTGGACACACGCTTAATCTAGGTATGCCGTTAGTTCATTCAAAGCGCCCTCCATTCATACCATCATGCCCCAACGGTCTCAGGGGGTAGAGCAAGGGACGCAACCCTTCCTACGCCACCAGAATGTCTCTTCATACTTGTCTGCGGCTAAGAGAGCCCTTTATCTTCTCGTCTCGTCACTTCGCAGGCTCTTGGCCTTCATCCGACGCATAACCACATTCTCTCACATCATGTCGGAACCATCACGGCCCATGGCCTTTGCGGCGAGATTTCTCCCCATCGTCTTTTGTCTGGTCTTGCTGGGCTCGTTGACGTTTCACAATGTCTACTCTTCCGATGATCCGTATCGATGTAGAGCGCTGCTGGGCGAGAGTGAACGAAATGGAAGCTGGATCCATGCTCCGGATGAGACGGGTGCGAGGAAGCCCTTCACGAATTGGCAGCCTGATGGATGTATGCTGCATCATTACACGGCCCAGGACATAAAGGATTGCATGGGTGATCGCCATTTGGTCTTCTCCGGCGACTCGACCACACGACAGATATACTGGGGCACTGCGCGACTGGTAAACTATATCCGCACCCGCACATTGTTCTGCTACTGACTGGTAATTAGCTGGATCGTAAGAAGGCCATGGAAGGTCGCAAGAAGGCCAAACCTCACCGAAGCTACAACACAACCTTCAATGGCGTCCGAATGTTGCACATCTGGAACCCGTTTTACCATACCGAACCAGGCCACCCTCTCCGCGAACAGCTCGAGCGAATCAGCGAGGACAAGCACAAGCAAGACCAGGTCAAGGAGTCCGCTGAAGAGAAAGCGAAGCGAAAGGAAGTGCACCATGGCTCCGACCCTGGCCTCATCATGCTAGGCGCTGGTGCTTGGTACGCCGGTAACTTCTTCGGCAACGAGTCTGACAAGCGATTCGCCGTGGCCCTAGACAACATCACCGACATCCTCCATTTGGGAGACCTCACCAAATGGGGTACAGGACCAATGGACCCCGTTGAAGGCATTGGTAATGAAGTCTTCCTCGCCCCCGTCGCACCTCCATACTACAATGAACTCCCCAAGTCCCGCACTGGACCTAAGGGTATTCACAAGGGCGAGGTTGAAAACATTGACAAAGTCATCTACAGCCAAGAAGAGGAGCACAACCTCCGTCTGCTCCGAGCATTCCCTCAGCTCTCACTCAATCAGCCCGAGGCTATCGTCGACAGGACTCAGACTGGCTTCCATGTCATTGACACCGTCGCTGAGATCAAAGCCAACATCCTGCTCAATGCCCGATGCAACGCCAAACTTGATCGGATGAATGGATATCCCTACACTCGAACCTGCTGCACAGATTACCCCTCACAATCATGGGTTCAGATTGCCATTCTCGGCCTCACTGCTCTCTATGTGATTGCCTGTATCTGCTACGAGGGCGTCACTCTCGTCTCGTCCATCGAGATCAAGTGGCTCGATATGAAGGTTGGCATGTTTGCTGTATCTCTCCTCTACTGTTTCGCTGCCGACCGTACCCATCTGTTTTCCAAGGGCATGAAAGAGTTTATTCCAAGCGAGTTCTACCTCCTCATTTCAATCTGCCTCATCATTGCCGGCCTCACCATCCGCAAGACAAAGTTCCGTGCGCCTCGTCTTCCAGTTGCCGAGGCTGCTGCCACCCCTACCACTACCACCGTGGTGGTTGATGAGGATGCTGGCGTCCTCTCGAGAGATCAGACTGAGGAGTGGAAGGGCTGGATGCAGGCTGCCATTCTTGTTTACCATTGGACTGGTGCAATTCGCAATCTTCCCATCTACATCTTCATTCGATTGCTCGTTGCTGCCTACCTGTTCCAGACTGGATACGGACATACCATCTACTTCCTCTCCAAGAAGGACTTTTCCTTCCGTCGCATCGCAAGTGTCATGCTGCGTTTGAACATGCTGAGCTGTGCCCTTCCTTACGTCATGGGAACTGACTACATGTTCTACTACTTTGCACCTCTTGTCAGCTTCTGGTTCATGGTCGTCTATGCCACCATGGCCATCTGCTCCGGCTTCAACGATAGTATCAAGATCGTCACGAGCAAGATCTTTGCCTCCTTCATCATCGTCACAGTCATCCTCAACTTCACCCCACTCACCAAATGGGCTTTCGCAATCCTCGAAGTCGTCTTCCGCATCAAGTGGAACCTCGACGAGTGGATGTTCAGAGTCACCCTTGATGGAGCCATTGTGTTTGTCGGCATGCTTGCTGGTGTCGCCCAACAGCGACTCGAGCGTGATGCCGCTTGGTACACCAACTTCAAAGCTGCCATCATTCCCTCCACCCTGTCAATCCTTGGCTATGCCTACCTCTGCACATACACTGGCGACAGAAAGGTCTATATCATGATGCACCCGGTCATTGCGGCGGTGCCTATTCTTGCCTTCATCGCTCTTCGAAACGCTACTGTCACCATGAGGAACTACTACTCTACCGCCGCGGCTTGGCTCGGCCGATGCTCTCTTGAGACATTCATCCTACAGTTCCACGTCTTCCTGGCCGCTGACACCAAGGGCGTCCTTCTCTTGGATATCTTCAAGGGCGATGCCAGTCTCCTCAATGACCGCTGGCGAGATCTCGCAGTTATTGTTCCCATCTTCTTCTGGGTTAGCCACCTGGTCGCCGAAGCATCCGGCAAGATCGTCAAGCTCATTCTGGGCGAGGCAAAGCCAAAGCAAGGCATTCCAGAGATTGTAGAAGATGATGAAGAGGGTGGCGAGCTGAAGATTGTAGAGCCTGTATGGGAGAACACGCCCATGCTCAACAACGTCCACTTGGACCGCGCAAGGGATTTTGCCAAGTCTGTTACGACTGGCCTTCACATGCGCGTTGCAGGCATCCTCGGAGTGATGTGGCTGCTCAACTGGGTAAGTTGACTTTCGTTGCTGCTTAAGACGGTGATGCTAACAGATTGTAGTTGTACTAAAGCGCTAAGGAGTTCATTCACGGCCATTAGAGGGCGTTTTCTGTTTCGGTTTGTTTAGTGATTAGGTGTACATGGGTCCTGTAGACTTGAATATAGAAATTGAGACTCGATATTTTATGATCAAATTTATGACGGGATTTACTAGCTTCAATCTGTAGTGTAGTTCTCGTTTCCATCCATCGGCCATTACTTCTTCTGTGTTCTTTCTTCCATGGAATTCACTTGCCGCTGATCATATCTTCTATCAGGCCTTGCCGCACTATAGCAGAACGACAGCCTCTCAATGCCTTATGCATACTCTCAACCATACAAGTCCCAATCCTTAACGTCTTTACAACAAAACAGTCTCTTCCTCCCTCATCCCAGCCCACTTCCAACAAGCGTTCCACAACAACTCCCTCTTATGTACATCCTTACATGCAATATCCTCTTCCTCCCGTCTCGCCCCCATGAAATACCCCTTTGTACCCTTGAATCTCTCGCCAACGCTCAGCTCAACTAGCTCTCGGCCTGATTGCGCTGCTGGCCGCATAGTATCGGTGAAGTATCGAAGAATGGGGAGTGATATCAGGACAAGACTAAAAGCAAACCGCATAAACGGCGTCTGAATCCTGTGTGCACGGGAATCGACCATGCCGCCTGGGTCCATTGCTATGGCTGTGATACCAGAAAGTTTGGGGTTCTAAGATGTCAAATTTAGGATATTAAGACGGTCATGTAGACTTACCTTCTCAAGCTTGGCGTTGAGGTCGTGCATGAACATGATATTCGCCAACTTCGAGTTTCCATACCGATGAAATCCTCCATCGTACTCTTTTCCCTTCTTATCTGGCCTCGGTTTGACTAAGAGCTCAGTATCCTCTGGAATACCAGGACGTTGCTTGAACAGCGGATGTGAACGAGTTGTATAATGCGTGTCCGAGCCAAGCATCACGATCCTTCCATCACTCGCCATACTTCCAATCAACTTTAGCACCAGAACAAAATGAGATAAATGATTAACCTGAAATGTTCTTTCAAAGCCATCGGGAGTATAAACCTGCTCTGTGACAGACATGGTGAAGGCATTGCAGATGATAGCTTTTATAGGTGGTATGTCACCAGAAGCTACTCTCTTTGCTGTGGTTTCGGAGAAGCTTCGTACATTTGAGAGAAGAGAAAGATCGAGAGCTTCGATGGAAGATTTTGGGTGGGAAGAGAGGATGGAGGAGAGTTGAGCGGTGTTAGGATCGGATGGGGATGCATTGCGGACTGTCGCGAGGATGGTGTATGATGGATGGGTTTTTGCGAGATGAGATACATAAGCCAGGGCGAGAGAGCCGTTTGCACCTGTTACGATGATTGTCCCCGTCATGTCGATGGTATGTACGTGAACTGCTATAGTGGCTTGTGAGGGTCATGTGCTATGCCGCCAACTTTGATAATGAGCTTGGATAGAAAGAATCGCCATGACCGCAGGATGACTCTTGTATTATTTATATCAATATAACTCTATGGCTCTTCCGCCCTGAGTTACAATCTCATCAGGGATTCCTTTAGCTTGACGGAGTTGGCTGGAGTTCCGGGTAGGTCGGAGTTCCGCGGAACTCCCAGGCATTCGTGCTCCGGGATAGCTCTCTCTGGGCATTGGGTGGTCAGCGGGTCATTAATAACCAGTATTAAGCTCAATCAATCCTCTAACATTATGTCACTAGTTTTCCATAGACTGGCCCCGTCATTCACGCTTCCGAAACGGTTGGAACCGTTAGTGGCGTGTCTCAGAAGCCACTTTAACATTAAGGTTGTCTATAATATACACTACATGCTTACTTATTCTAGAGAACTTCAGAAATCTTATGGCAACATTCTCCGGGGCCATGGCTAGGCCACGATATCGTGGTTCAGCTTCAATAGCGTCATATTCTTGATTGACCAATGACCTCATTATTGGTAATATGATCCACATCGTGAGTCTCCAAAAGCCGACGCCCATAGCCGCCCGCCCCGATGACTGATGACAAATCCCATAACCGACATCAAGCAACTAATATAATATATAATCCCAAAAACTAGGGATTCAAAACAACTTCAGGGCAAGTCCAACATGGCGGATAGAATTCGGTATAGCAAATCTCAGCTCGAGAAGTACTACGATCGGATTGCCTTCCCGGCATCTGATCGCCAGTACGACATCAGCAGCTTCTCATCTAAAGATCAACGGTCCTACCTCGACGCTTTGACAAAACAGCAAGTTCTTACAGTTCCCTTTGAGAACCTTACTCTTCACTACTCATGGCATCGTACCGTCGACGTTAATGCGGATCATCTCTACGATAAGATCGTGAATGAGAAGCGAGGCGGTTATTGCATGGAGAACAACACGTTTTTCAACACAGTTCTTCTCTCACTGGGTTATCATACCTACATGGTTGGATCAAGGGTCTTTAACCCTGATGCTGGGAGATTTGGGGGCTCTTCGCATTGTCTCAGTTTAGTGATTGTCGATGGGAAGACTTATGCCGTTGATGTTGGCTTTGGAGGGCGGAATCCGACTGAGCCGTTGGAGGTTGAGCATGAACGTGTTCATACAGGATCAAGTGGTTTTCAAATGCGATTGCGGCATGGTGTCATCGCACAGAATGTCAGTAATCAAAAGCTCTGGATCTATGAATATCGATCCTGCGATGGAGCCGAGTGGGTTCCTCAATGGTGCTTCATGGACTTTGAGGTCCTGCCAGAAGATATCCGAGTTTTCAACATGTCTCCTTCCAAAAGCCCTTCAAGCTTCTTCACTTTCAAAGTTGTCAGTGTGCAGTTCACTTCTGAGAACGAGGATTATTCCGACGGAAGCGCTAGGAGCTTGAGAAATGTGGGTGGTAATATTGATGGTGCCTTTATCATTGATGGGGATTTGTTCAAGTATCGAAAGGGTGGAGAGACAAAGTGGGAAAAGACTTTCAAGACGGAACATGAGAGGTTGGATGCCCTGAGGAAGTATTTTGGTGTAGAGTTGACCAAGGAAAACGAGAGGGCTATCAGCGGAACAGCGGGCGCTATACGATACTATAGAACTGGATCATAGCCGTTGGTAGTAGAGTGTATACTTATCTCTCTTACATAAAATTGCTTGCTCCATACGCTTTTTAAGATACAAGCCAGATTGAAAACATCGGAACGAAAATCAACCGAACTGCTCCTTAGATCGGAAGAGCATAGTGACCAGTTCATTGTCACTGAAACTCAATATCATCCAAAAGCGCCCACGCGGTCGAAGGACTCATATGAAAATCACCCTCGTATGACATATCCCCCTTCGCCAACATAGTGCGGTATACCTGCCCCTTAGCCCTTCGATCCAGCTGATGAGAAATGGATAGTATTGTGTCAAACGGCTCTTTCGGCAGATATTTCATTACATCATCAAAGACTCCAAAGCAACTATCTAAAAGCTTTCGATCTTGCACGACGAGATCATGGTCTGGGAACTCGATCATGTTGACTATGATGAGGATCAGGCACGGGAGTGCGGTGCATGTATGAAGCCTGTCAGTACTGTCAGTACTGTCGGTATAACTGGGCTGGGAACTCACCATAGAATATACTCTGTCAGTTTTGTCGAACTGATTAATTCCAGACAGACTCGAGAATTGCCAACGCAATCGTCCCATCCTGCTGGTAGAGGTGTAAGGTCCGCTCTTTTAACCTCCCCATCAACGTTGTGGCTGATATCTATCACAGCAGGTGAGAGATACAGCCTCACTCTGTTGACCCATGTATCCTCAAAGGTAAATATCGAGTGAACTTTGATCCGAGTCTCAATATGGCGAGACCATAGGCTTGTCATCATGTTTCTCGCTAACGGGGTCAAGCTTTTGTCGATACCCTCTGTGGTGCGAAGCTCAAGGGGTATTTCGTCCACCCATTCTTTAAGCAATTCCTCTATCAGAGTGATTGATCTGGCTTTCCTTTCTGGTGTGAAGGTATGAGAATTTTGGCTGTAGAGAAGATCATGAGCTTTTCCTTGGATGAATGCAAACTTGGCGCATGAACGGAGGTAGTTGAACCGAATGGTGTCTGTTGTTGAAGTGATGATACCAAGATTTTCTTCAGGGTTCGCTTCTGGTAGGTCCATATCTGTTTCGCAGTCAGGCTGATGATAAGGGCATTTAGACTTTTGGGCCATTTCCTGCCAGTTGTTAGTATCATGGGTGCAATTGGCGAGTTGAACGTACCCTGTCATAGATGTAAGTAAGCCAGAACAAACGAGTTCTATGTGCCTGTTCGGATTTCGATAGTCCTGTTAATGCCTTATTCGAGTTCAATCGTAGACTTTGCGCAAGCCGGATGACACTCCCAGTTAGAACAATAGCGAGCTGGAACTCTGAAGACCCTTGGAACAGGATCACCATGCCCAGAAGCACTTGCAGTCCCATCAAGTCCTGGCATTGCATCATTAGTTCCGACACTACAGAGCGTACATTATGGATGCTTTGGGAAAATGTAGGGTCGTCCATTGTCTTTCCGTCAAGGACGCGATAATTGATGGCCAAGACGACATTTATAGCAGCCCATGTGACCGTAGAGCGCTTGGTGGATGAAGAGTACCAATCGAGAAGCATGCGCATGAATGCATTCTCTTCGAAAAGTGGGATTATGGTGTTGTAATTGCGGAAATAGCTGTCTACGAGTGGGAGGACTTCTGAAAGAGGAGCGAGCTCGAGCTGATCTGAGCTCGCAGCCTTGGTCAATTGAGAGCCCGCATTTGGGAGTGTTGTATGTTGGTAATAGGCCACGTCAAAAGGCGTCTGGATTGGTGAAATGCCCAAACCATTCGAGGAACTAGAGACATCAATATCTCTGAGAGAAACATCGAGTCCTGGCAGTGTTTGCGGTGCTGCAACGGTTCGACCCTCAAGTGCCGTTAGTAGAGCCTCAATGTTAGCTAAGCGCTCTTCAAGAGCGGACATGCGATCGGGCCTTTGCCATCATTAACAACAACGAAACGACACTTAATTACAGGGACCTACTGAGTCTCAGATTGGCTTGAGGGCGCCGGAGTGATTCCGCCATTCCGAGGTGCCCTTCTTCGACTTGTTGCTGTCGTCCGGCAAGTCACAGCATGCAGGCTACAATTGGAGCATGTTGGTTTGCGCCCGTCGCATTTAATTTTCCGGGATACACAGTAATCGCACGCTACAGAACGACATTAGATTATTTTCCATATGGTATTTTGTCATAGTTCACCTTTTCGTCTACTTGATTGCGTCGTCTCCATGTTGATTCTCAATTGAACAGATCTCACTTGATTGAAACCTCCAGTGTCACTCTAGTCACTCTCTCCCAGATCAGATTGTCGGATATGGCGCAGCCGAAAGCCCGCCAAACTCCGCCGCATTAACAGGGGCTTTCGGGGGTTCCAGGGTGTCTTGACATGGGGGGCTTGAAGTTTGAACCTTGACAATCTCCTGAAAATCACCCCCTTATCGTGGCGAAATGTGAGGATATCTATCTATGATACTTCCCAATATCATGTTTGCACTAGAGAATAATTGATATCTGATTATTATCTGATTTATCCTGTTATCTCGCTGTTTCACGATCTTGTCTCCCTCGCACTCCGAGACTCCACTGGCGGAAGATAATTTAAACGCCTCCGGAGGCGACAAAGTGCGGGGATTGAATCATGAATCTCACTCTGGCTGTGCCTCAATTGCTCACACACAATCACTCAATCTCCAGTTTAACAAACAAACTCCATTTTATTGCGTCCCAAGCGCGAAAGCCAAGTGCTCTAGCTTGTCTAGTTTCTTTCTAATCGCGTATGTCGCGTGTCGTGTCTAACTTGATCTATCGTTTATGTCTATCACAATTGTCTATCATAACCTAGCGCTTTGCCTCAGACCAGTACGAGTGCGAGTACCAGACCCGGAGCTCTAGTCCTTGTTCCATCGCATAGCGCCAGGTCTGGCAGGGTCGTGCTCGACGTACTTGAGCGTGCCGAAGATGGTCCAAAGCTGGCCCAGGAAGTTTCGGTCGTCGTGGCAGTAGTGGTCGCCGATGACGGGCTTGATGGCCTCGGTGGCCTCGTCAGCCTTGTAGAAGGGGATCTTACTGCGATGTGTTAGATGTGAATTGGTGCCATTGAGACTGATGACTTACGGGAAGAGATGGTGAACAACGTGCTTCTCAATGATGCCGTGGAAGAGGTGCTTGCCGATGAAGCCAAACTCACGGTCGACAGTGGCGAGAGCTCCCTTGACGTAGGTCCAGCCCTCAGCGGTGTAGTGAGGGAGCTCGGTGTGGTGGTGGTGGAGGTAGGTAATAGCAACTGATCAATTAGCAACAAGTCGATCGATCCGGTTGGTCTTGAACTTACCGAGCCAGTGGTGAACCCACAGGTAGGGAACAAGGTAGAGGAAGAGAATGGTCGAAACACCAACTTGCTTGGAAGCAAAGTACAGAGCAGTTCCCATAAGAGCAAGACCAATATCAGAGATGAGGATGAAGATGGCCTCGTTGGGGCGGAAAACAGCGCTGGTAGGCTCGAAGTGACTGACTCGGAACCACTTGGAGAAGCCGGTCTTAGGCTCCCACTGCTTGCTGCCCTTGCCGGAGCTAGCGTTGAAGAAGAGATACGCCTGCCATCCGAAAAGCTGGTGGAAGATGAGCTTGACCATCTGAGCAGCGGGGGTATCCTCAACAAGCTCAGCGACGTCAATGCCAGCAATCATGAGCGACTTGGAAGGCTTGGGCTCAGTCTTGGGGACAAAAGCCATGTCGAGATCCATGTGGCCGGTGAAGCGGTGGTGGCGGTGGTGAGAGTACTTCCAGCTGAAGTAGGGAACGAGGAGGAACGAGTGGAGGAACCAGCCGGTCACATTGTTGACCTTTCCGTGGAGAGAGAAGGCACCGTGGCCGCACTCATGGCCAAGAATCCAGACACCAGTGCAGAAGAGACCCTGGACGAAGCCGTAGACCATCCATGCTGCAACGCGGAGGGACTGGTCGGGGATGCTGGGGATGTAGGTGAGAGCTGCCCAGACGAGGGCAGAGACCATGGCAAAGTCACGGAAGACGTAGTAGAATGAGGTGACGAGCGAGGGCTGGAAGCAGTGCGCGGGGATGGCATCCTTGATGGTCTTGATATCGGGAAACTGAGGCTCAGACTTGGCCTCAAGAGTGACCTGAAGCACGAGTTAGGAGTGCGACGAGGGGGAGCTTCTCGGCCGACTTACCTTGGGGAGGTCCTCGACCACAACAGTGGTGGCAGTTCGCTGTCGAGTCGCCATTGTACTAACGTATGCAGAAGATGCAATTGTCAAGCAGGATTCACTCGAGAGGAAGGGGAAGAAAGTTTAAAGAGGAGGAGAGAAAGTAGAGAGAGGCGGGGGACGACGGGGAGAAGAAAAAGGTTCCCGCCCCAACAAAGCTCTTATTATTTATTCCTGAATCCTACCTAGCTAAGGTGCCGCCGATACCATGCCAGACCAGACCTCGTCTCAGGATTACGGCTCTTGACCTAATCCGAAATAGCATACGAAAAAAAAAAACTTGTGAGAATTTTAGGAAGACCGCCAAAACTTCAGGGACCCATGAATAGGGGTCCAGAACTGTGACTCGTGGCAGGCCAATCACGGCCCCACGATGTGCGGGAGATCATGGAGAGTTGAGGGAGACGTGTTCACGATGTGGAGCAACAAAAAAGGACCCTTAAGCTGTGAGCGTAGCTTAGCACAGAGCAGAGGTTAACCGAGTGGGTTCTTTGTTGCAAGGGAGCCTTGCTGCTTGCTATACAGTGCTACAATTTTGTTGAGAGCTCTTCAATTGCGGTGAGAGAGGAGGTGGGATCGCCTCTTTCTGATACGAAAGGCTAAAAGGCAGAGCAGACCAGAGACAAGAGGCAATTTCGAGACGAGAAGATCTAATCTCACATGCTTGTCTTGGGTTCCTGAAGAGAGTGGAGCACCCAAACCCAAACTCGCAGATAAGGGTCTGACCTTTCGTGAGTGGCTGAATGGTCACGTTTTTTCGAAGACTTCTGGAACAAGAGTTGTTCCGCCAGATGAACTTGAGAGGTTTTTTTTTTTGTGTGGTGCTGATTGAGTCGCGTAGGGACGGACCAAGGGAGCTTTTGTGGACTGGGGCCAAGGTTAAGCGCCTCTTCTCGAGTCAAGCCTGTTCGAGTCAAGGTTTCACATGTTGACACTGATTCAATGCTTCATCCATCGAGGCGAGTTGGAAGGCAAGCGACCGATGTGATAAGAGGTAAGAATGATATGGGTAAATGTAGGATAATTGACCAAGGACTTTTGACTTGGGGCTTTTGATTGGTATTCTGAGATCCCAGCGTAGAGACCTCAAACTCTCTTACCTCAGCGTTCATCATCATCTTGCATACCTACATTGAACACTTTGCCTGGCATTAAATTGTGAGGGTATTTTTTTTGCTCTACATTCCCCAGTCTCACTCGTTATCGCTCCCCGAGGTTCATGTGATAATTGATGCCATTCTATTATTCGTATGCCGATTAAGGGCTGATCTCTATCTTTGCCTCATGTTTAATGCGATGCGTGCACTATGTACTATACCATGTAATTAAAAAAAAAATCCAGTCCAGTAACAAACAATGAGTACCCTTGCCAATTGGTCTTTGCGCCTGTTCATCTCATCCACGAAACCATGGGCTCCCTCTCTCACTCGTATGTATCAGCCCCTCGTACATTATCGTGACATTTCATTTCGTTATTATGCCCCATCTCATTTCTAGAAAATGAATGAGCACACAAAGACCAGGCATGTATAAATAGTAGTAGTCGTGTATTCCAGCTCGAACCACGCAGCCTGACCGCCAAACGCAATCTTCTTGCTCTGGGTGGTGGGATGCGCCACCTGCGTCTTTGGATCTCGGTTCAGCAGGTCCTCGCGGTCGGGCATGGCCGGCGGGTCAATCGCGTACGACACCGGTGTCCAGAGCGAGCTGCAGATGAAGAGGAAAGTGAGAGGTGGCCAGAATGCGTGGGTGAGAAGGGCGGTGAGTGTGTCGCGAACGGTGTGAGTCGTGACGAATGATCGGAACGATGTGAGAACCACAGCGACGAGGGTCAGGTACACAAAGGCGAAGTGGAAAAGAGCCATGTAGTTGATGAGAATGCCCCAGAGACGTCGGAACATGTTCTTTCGAAGCTTGGGATCGCGCTCGTTAAGCGCCGAGCCGAGCGACCCTGTTGGCTTGAAGGCTTGAGTTTGACCACCCAGCCATGTTGGCAGAATGAATGATCGGATGAGGCAGAGCGCGATGTAGGGAGACATCCAGAGCTGGTATCGCGAACCTCGTTGACCGGTGTGATAACCTGCGGGAATGAAGAGAGCAAACTCGCAGAGACGGTTAGAGATGACGGATGCGAAACAGGCGCGGATCAACCAACGGAGCTGTTCATCGGTAGCATATGCCACAAGAGGCTTCTGCATGATCAGGATAACCGGAATGGCGAAGAGCGAAATGGTGAGCAAAATGGTGTACAAGCTCAGCGAAGCGTACAAGAATCCCGAGAATCGCTGAGCGGTGGTCATCTGGCGGACCTGGTCACCCCAAAGACAAAAGTTCAGCTTGAAAGAGGTATCAACGGTTCCAATAGCCCATCGCGTTCGCTGCTTAAGATGACCGCCATAGTCTTCAGGCACAGTACCAAACTGCAGAGGCTCGTGGATGAAAGCCGTCTTCCAGCCCTTTCCAAGCATGAGAGTCGATGTAGCGACATCCTCGGCCAGAGATCCAAGAGGAAAGTTACCAATCTCGTCGAGAGCCTCACGACGAGCGACGTAGCCTGATCCAGTGCACCAAGCGACACCTAGAGCGTCCTTGATGGGCTCAATAACGTGGACGAAGAAATCGAGACTTTGCGCGAGAGGATCCGAGGGAGGAGTGTTGTAGAAGAGCTGAGGAGGGCAAGCGAGAGCCATCTTAGGGTCGATGAGCATGTGAGGAAGAATAGCTCGGAGCCAGTCACGCTCGGGAATCTGCAATTGTAAGCATGTCGTCGGTCGATGCGTGGGAATAGCTTACCATATCAGCATCCAGAGCTGCCATGAACTGACCAGCACCTCCAGGCAGCTTGTGTACCTCGTCAAGACCATAGTTCAGATTACCGGCCTTGAAATGATGAGGTTGACCAGGAATCTTGACTCGGGCCATGTAGTACAGGTTAGGGTATATCATGGACAACTTCGCACATGCCTCCTGCAGACCAGCAGACTTTCCATCATCGAGCAGAATGACCCTGTATCGATCCTGGGGGTAATCCAGATCACACGCCGCTCGCACCGTATCCATCACCAGGTCATCCTCTTCACCACAGCAAGTGATGAATGCATCGACGGTTGGCACATCGTTGCCTGTCAATCTCAGCTTCGGGCGGTTTCGCTTCTTCATCGACCACATTGTCCACGTATTATGCATCAATGATGGAATCGCTGTCGCAATCTCAACGCCGATAAAGATCCATGCACCAGCATATGTCATATTCGCCGCATTCTGCGCCCAAATAACACAAGCAATTCTCAGTGCAAGATACGCCATGTAGAGGCCAGTATTGGCAAACGTGAGGAAAGGAACGAGCCTAAACACCCATCGCTTCCAACCTCCCCAGATCTCAGCATCGTCGCGCTTATGGACATGCTGAATAGTGCTGCTGTCAACGATATAATCCTTGTTATAAAGTGTGTTTGCGCTGCTGCTCTGTGACGAACCACCGCCGGGCAGAAGCGCAGCGAGACTCAGGTGGCTCTGGTTCTGTTTGACGGAGTCAGTGACGTTGGACGATTTGTTGACGAGGGTGCGGGAGCTGACCATTAGGCTGGATGGTCTCCAGTCGACAGACGAATTGCCCGCGTGGTGATGCAGACGAGCTGGTGTTTCTCTACCGCTTCGCAGTGTCGGCGATGCAGAGCGTGAGCCACCCGGCGTGTCGTTGAAGTACTGCCCAGGGCTATTGGAAATGTGCGGAGGCCATTCAGGCGCTGGACTGTAATCGTCAATGTGCGCTGGTGAAGGCCTAACGGGTCGTCCCTGCTCAGTGACGGAGCGGCCCTGAAACTCTTCTGTTGAAGATTGATAGGGCGAATACGGCATGTAGGGCTGCTCTGGGGGACCATATGGAGAGTGGAGGTCTTGCTGATGGAAGTACTCCTGCTGCTGGTACTGCCTCTGCTCGTGCTGTTGCTGATGTTGACGCTGCACGTCGATCTCTACCATCTCTCTATACTCCCTCTCCTGATCCCCCTCTGCATAGCCATGATGCCCGTTCATCTTGACTCTGGACAGGTGAGACGCATGCGTTTAGGTTCCGCAGGTACAACGAGGTACGGAAAAAAAGTATGCAAGCCGACAAAGTCAATGGCGTATCTTGGCGAACCTTTTGTACTGTTGTTGTTTATAACGAGTGACTGGTACTTTTGCAAACGATGTATGAAAAGGAAAAGAAACACCAAGAGCTCAAGAAAACGAGAGATGATTGACTACGGTAGAAAGAAGAAGGAAAGAAAAACAAGGGAGAGAGAGGAGGAGGGTACATAGAGACAAGAGGCCCTGGGGGGTGTGTAGATTTGAGTTTAGGACGTCCCCCAGTCTCTACAAAGTATGTGCAGCCCAATATTGGTTCAGGATTGGTTTATTCTTGGAATAAACAAGCTCCCAGCCCATTAACACGAGCGAACCACCCGAGCATGCCGTGACACTACACTACACTAATCCAGGAACAACTAACGGACACGCACTAACACAACACCCCCTTCGTATCGCTGCGCAGGGGTCATTCCCGGGTTTAGATCAGGGGCACTTTCAGCTGCGAGCCTGCTATCAGCTTGGACACTGCGCTGCGTGATTGGCATGTCGGCATTTCCACAGGCCACTCCGCATATGCAAACTGGCAAGGGAGGGGGGGAGGGAGTGTGCATTGCGTTGGCTGGCAGCCAATTTGGGGATAACGAGCCTGTGCGAATGATAACGTCTACGCAGTTGCAAAAGCTTGTTCGTTTTTCCCTCCTCCATTGTTTAGAGGCTCAGTCAGGTCAATCCTTTTTCTTTCTCTTCTTCTGCTCAGAAACCACCAGCAGAAATCATGACGATCCGGTTCCTCGTCAATTTTGGCCTTTTGGCCCTTCCCATCGCCATCACGCTGGGTGTGTTGATCGGCCTTAACAGTTCGCGTGAGGCATCGGGTGGACCGCCTTTGTTCAAGCCAGATCCGAAACCTACACCACCAAAGAAGAAGAATGGCATTTCCACGGAACAGTATTGTCAAAAGTCTTATGGTATACATCCTGACACAAACGGCCAAGAATACACACGTGAGTACAAGCTATCGAGTTGCCGTGTAACTCGGGATGGGATCGAGTCTTGTGTAACGTTTGTACCTTTGCTAACTGTCGCGCAGTCAATCCTAATCAGTGGGGTTGGGACGAAGGCGATGACGGAGGTTTATGTTTATATGTAAGTCAATCCTCTACTTATCTATCATGGTACCTCCTCATGATGCATACCATGGTCCAGCATCATGCGACAACATACGACGCCATGCTCTCCCATCCGATATTGACCATGGCAGGTTGACATCAACAACAATGAAACGTACGCTACAAAGACAACCGCTCCTCGATGGTCCGTAGTCTGGGAATACCCTCAAGGCCCCGAAACCGCTCCTGTCCACGCCTTCCCCAACATCAAAGTCGACGGCGATGTCTTCCCCGCCAAGCTCAGCACCATTGACAAGATCGAGATCGACTTTGAGTGGACATACGCTCTTGGCAACGGTTCCGCAAAGGGCGCTACACAAGCTACAAAGACAGATCTCACCGCGATGAAGAAGAACCTGCTCAACGCCAACGTCGCTATGGATATGTTCATGGACAGCGATCAGAAAAAGGCACAGGACAGTGCTGATGCCTCGCACGAAATCATGGTGTGGTTTGCTGCTATCGGACCTGCAACACAGCCCATCGGCTTCAACGTCAATGGGGCGAACCCCCTCGCGACAAAGACTCTCCATGGCACAGAATTGTAAGTCAAGCTTTCTCGTGCAGGGAATATGCATGCGATGCTAACCATTCGGATTCAGCAAACTTTACTACGGTACCAATCAGGCCAAGCAAAAGGTCCTGACGTGGTATGTCGACGAGCCCACCGAAAAGTTTGATGGTGATCTCTATCCATTAGTCGAAGAGATCCTCTCCATGGATAACGCGAATTATCCCACCTCATCCTACTACATCGGTTACATGTCCTGGGGAACAGAAGCATACTCTGTCAACCAGACAGTAACATTCGACGTCCCCAGCTTGTCGATAAACGTGGAGAAGAAGGCTTGAACCGTTGAATAACGCCTTTTCGCATTTTGCATATATACGAATAACCCATAGAGTAATGAGCGGCGTTTGTTTTTAATTAAAGATATGTCTTCTTTTTGGTTTACGGTCAAATACAATACACCATGTGGTTTTACGCGGGGCATGCATATCCCTTTGGAGGCAGGGTAAATTACGGAAAACGCCGTGGCTTGTTTTGTGATGGGGAGGGCTAGAGGGTGGTGCGGAAGCTATTGCATGCGCTATTTGGACAATCTTCGTATTTTCTTGCAGGTTGTCTTGTTTCTTTTTCCTTTTTCTGGTGCTGTTATTCATGATCTAGCCTGTAGACGGAACGCTTCTAGGGCGAGCGGGGCGGGATAGGGTGTGAGCGTAGTGAGGGCGCTGATCAGTACATCTGGGTCAAGTTGGTGATGAACTCTGTACAGTATTGTCGGGTGAACCGGGACGAGGGATGTCTGTATTGGGATGTCCCCTCTCTTCAAGCTTTTGAGCATGGTCATCTTTGCTTTAACGAGAATTAACATCAGGTTCTTGGTCAATTGCTTGAGCAGATGATGATGGACTCGTATGGAAAGACGTCCACGGCCAGCACGAGATAACAACCCAGGGTGCAGAGTTACAGACGACCCGTGCACTCAGTGACATGGAAACGAAGAGGGAGGGGCTGGTTCCGAGAAATACATCCTTGCAATTGGGTGTCTGCCCTGCAAACCCTGCTGTCGTCAGCTGGCATGGGATGAACCAGAGAAAGCGCCTCATTCTTTGGATGCCTCAGCATTTAATTAATAGCAGAACCACGTTATTGATCAGGAGCTCTTTATCAAAGGGGGAACTCGATTCAACATCAAGCAGAGCTTTAGGAATACCCAATGATTAGCTTGCATGAAAAATTGCCCGTCAAAGTGTTTTCTCCCCTCACCCATCACCGCACTAATAAGCGCCACTTGGTGACATGTTCAGGTTGCAGCGCGTGAGGTGTTGTACGCGAGACGGCAGGTCACCGAAGCAACAGCACAGAGTGCACACGTTAAAACGCACATGGGATGATGTTACTTATCCCTTCTGCTCCGTAACGCTTTTGCTTGCCGATCGGATCTGTACGTGGAGTGGTCTGACGCGAAAGAGAAAAAAAAAAAAACACGCAGTTGAGCGGAGAGACCGTTGTCTCAAAGCTCGGACGTAGAGCCAAACTCCTGATGGACTGGCTTGGTCCTGTCGAGAATAAAAAATTCAACCTTGTCCCGGCCCGTCCAAAAGATGTGGCATCTTTCGAGATCCACTGTCAAGAGCCACTCCCGCAGGCTTCTCAACATTCTTCCATTGACTTTTTGTTCTTCTCAAGAGTCAACTCCAGTCTATTTTCACTTCCTCCAGCTTCTGCCACGTGAAGAAATGCCCAATTGGCCTGTGATACGGAGAGACAACAGCTATGCATGCATGCATGCCCTTCCAGAGGAGGGAGACAAGGCTGGGGAGGCATCATTGCAACTGTAGCAGGCAAATGAGATATTTTTAAACCAATCGTCGATCTGGCAAGGCAAGGTTTTTCCTCTTCTCCTGATTGAAAAATCGCTCTTTAGTGGCTGCACTAATTCATCTCAACTGTCGTCATTCACATCCTTATCATTCGGTCTTGGCCCCGAAATTAAGCAATTGCCCAGCAGCTTTCTGTCTTGCCAAGGGGTGTGTGCCTCCTTAATCCCTGTTTTCTGTACTCTGTACCTGCATCGGGGTTTTTTCCCAGGTGGCGAAGAAGTTGCCTGTCTACAGTAGACGGGACGTGAAAATTTGAAGGGAAAAGGAGATTGGATTGAGATCTCAATCGTTAGATGACCTAGATTAGGGCTGGATTTTGAGAAAAGCTTATCACTGGGAGAGATGAGGCCGATAGAGAGGTTGCACCCTTTGATGATTGAGGCCAGGATGTGCGTGATAAGAGTGTCAGGGTTTGTTGGACGAGGGGTTCGTTCTTATCATGGCGCACTTTTGTTAACGGTCAATCGTCAATTGGTGCGCATTTGCCCATGATCGTCACTACTTGGACAAACTCTGCGAATTGGATCAGTAATAACCACATCCTCAACTTAATCCCACCTTCTAAAGACATCCAATTCAGTTGCATTTGCATCTCACCCCACGTCAAGGGACATGATCCGCAGCGGCACGTTACACTCTGACCATCAGTAAGCACTTGAGATCTCGCTATCCACCATCGCAAGCGATATGAATACAAAGCTTGGCAAACAGTCAATCTTGAGCCCGTATTTATCAATAATTTGGATTCGATGTAGGGTAAGAACTGTAATTGTCGCAGCCTCAGAATATGCATGATTCGTTTCCATTCTTCTCTGAGACTCCGAGTTTCAATGCATCGCCTTGACCCGCTGAAGGCATCTCCGATTGAAATCTGACGGAAGGATCGTTATCCTGTATCGCCGAAAAGTTATTTTCTGTGCACTTGCTTATGGTTCATGCACGCCCTTAAGCTTAATTAATTATCGAGGGATAATTCGTAATTGAGTTTGTGTATTCTGGAGTAAGCTCATTGCTTACATGTGTACGTTAAGGCCAGCTTTACACAGATCCTCTAACATTAGAGGCAACGTCACTTGAGACATCCAGCACAATATCGAGAGAAACCAGAGCCTGAAAATAGCTTGTATGGTTCACCATTTCTTACCATAATATTTGCACGAATCACAGCGAGTCCGTTTACCAGATCTTTTAGTCATCATGATCCCAACGAGCTGTGATTTGAAACATCACTGGAATGTGAAGGGAATTATCACCTGGAACCCGCTACATATGCTCCAGTAAATGTCTCATTTGAGCCTCCCTTGATCGCGCAAGTCTCCAAATCATTCTGGAGCAGATACTAGCACGGCGAAGAGGCCCCGTTGAGCGGGCTGTGTCATCCCTCGCGGCCCGTCGTTGACATTCCTGCAACGCGGATATAAGATCGGGCGATGAGGTGAACGGGGAATATGGAATGAGCAAAAAGGTTGGTGGTACGTGATCGATATTTTGTGTGAAACATTGGGGTTTGCATTAGTTTGATCGCACGATGCAACATGTTGTGGTTCTGATCTCGACGATCGCAATTGATCATGTCGCGTGTCTACATGATCGACTCAAGGCCCAGTCGATCGACATGCTTAGCGACCACGAAAGGTGTTGGTTGACCACATCGGATGCAGAGTATTGACGAATATGATGAATAGATAAAAACACGGGTTTGGCCAGAATGCCGGTGCTATGTGATGGCAACATGCCTGCAGTGTATGGCCGGGGGTCGCGTCGTGCGTGGTGGTTGCTCACAGCTCCAGGATGTCCAGCGAGTTGGAGACTTCGAGAGTATGCGACGGATGGTGCAAAGATTTAAAATCATTGATCTAGCCAATGACAGCCTTGGAGCATTGAATCCCGTTCACAAGAATGCCTGTTGGCGACGGTCGGAGGGGGCCTCTGTCGTAAGTAAGACCGCCATCCACATCAAGGTTGCTCACATTGGAATACTCGGCCTAGCTAGCAAAGCGAGAGAGAGAGAGAGAGAGAGAGAGAGAGAGAGAGAGAGAAGGCGCTCAAAGAAGTAGACGGATGTCCCAAGACATTTCGGAGAATTGTAAGTTATCTTGGGTATAGTAGTTCGTAGAGTTGCTGCTCGTGCGTCCTTGTCTGTTGCGTCTCCTGTCGTTGAACATCGTGCTCAGCAATGTCAAACGATCGATTCCACAACTTTCTCGATCCAATACGCAATCTTGGGCACATATTGCTGGAAGCATTCATACCCAGTGATTGTATTTGGGTCGTCGTCTTTAGTGGCACTCGTAGATGGTATCCAGAAGCCACAACGACAGTCGCATTGATGCAGGCTCAGCAGAAAATAATTGAAAAGACACGAGGAGCGGGCCGTATTTGTTTGATACGCAATTTCGGGAGATATTGTGTCATTATTGTATTCAAGGGCAGCGACAAGAGCGATGGCCCATGGTCATCGGCATTTGGCTATGTTGCATTGTTCATTTCGGCACTTCACTCGACGCATAAAGATGAGCAACACTTCCAAACTGTAAATCATCAAATTCGCTGAGGATAATGGCGGCTGGCTCGCGAGATACCCATGTGATAGACGGCCTGTACATCGAATAGCCGTAAATTCTACTGCTGTGTCATTGTACCATGAAACGTGAAGTTGGACGGGTGAAAGTGGCAGCGGCAGAAGGAACCTTGGCTCCGTTGCTGGTGCATTCTCAACTTTTCCTGTTTCGAGCGCCGTTCTCAAAAGAAGAATCTGGTTGCCTGAGCGGAATAGTCACAGTGGTAAGAGCGGTTGTAATTGACCGGACTTCAGTCAAGCAGATAGGATCGCATCGCGCACTGTCGCATGTGGAATATCTGCTTCACGTTAGCGACCAGTGATATAGAATGGGCGAGCGAGTGAACTTGCATTACTTTTATACATACTTGACTCTCGTCTCGTCGCTATTGAGGTCCCTCTTTGCCTTCCTCCCAGTCCTTTAGTGCTGCACTGAGCGCCTTCTTCGCTTTCATTTGGCGCGCAAGGAAAGGCGCATTGAAGAGCACATGGAGAGGCATCTCACTGTTTGCGTGATCTTGCGCAAACTCAACGGTGCAGTTCTTGCCCAACTTCTGCTTCGCAATCTTGACACTCTCACGTAGCATATCCCCACCAAGGCCCCGACGCCTGTACCGCGCTCTCGTCGTCCATGCACGAATGAAGGCAGTCTTGTTGCTCTTCTCCAGGCGAAGGACCACTGCAGCGATGATGTCCTTCCCGAACCGCGCCCCAATGATGGCGTCCTCAACACCGTCCTTCTTCACCCAGTCTAGCCAATTCGTCTCCTCAGCGATACGAATGTATGCACTGGTGAAGTATCGAATTGCGACGAGGTATGTGAGTATTATACCGGGATAGATGATTAGCATGGTGCTGATGTCCTTGCCTATCCCCGCGCCATAGTGTGCGATCGCAAGAATAGCTGCAAAGGCAGAGAGGGGAATTGGGTGGAAGATCATGGCGCGTGATGCTGTCTGACGCTGTTGCGCGACACTGTCGGCGATGAGTTTGAGAGCATCTTTCTTTTCTCTTGGATCGATCAGGATCTCGATTGATAGAGGAGGTGGTTCTGTTGGTTCTGACATGGTGATGTTTGAAGAGTGAGATGACCAGTTGACGTATGATGCGCGCGCAAAGAAATGCGACAACCTTGTGTGTATAAGCGAATGCAACAACACCCTCAACAGCGACGGCCCGGGACAAAAAAAAAAAAAGAGATAATCAGGTCACAGGAGAAAAAACAGACAGAATTCGATGAACCAGACTTGGAATCGTCGTTGGAAGACACGTGCTCTCCAAGTCGCAAATGTCTTGGCCCGCGGGATTAAAGCGGCAACACAATCGACGCTTCTCATCAGCTGAAGCCGTGATACCCGAAATATTGAAGACTGCAAACGCGTTCGGTGTCCCAATGCAGCAAAACTTTACCACCAACAAGCTTAGTCCTTAATGACAAGCTTACTCTCTCGGTGTCTCCATTCAAGTCCAGATGCACCTCAATCTGTCATTCTTGATGCCAAGGCGGGTCGGAGCCACGCTAATTCCGTGCCGTGTCCCGAGACCCTGGAACATCGTTAGCCAAGCAATCTCAACGCTTGAATGCACGTGGGAACTGAGCTCGACGTCTATTCGTCCTCACTTATAACTGTCGTGTGCTTCATCCTATACCGAGCATGGAGACTCAGGAGATAGCATGTTGAGTTTTGGAAGAGCATGTCCTCGAGAAACAACATTTGACTGGTGCGTCTCGGTTCGGACGGCTCTTGATGGACTTTTTGTAAGAGAGATGGGGGATTAATATCGAGGCCGGTTTATATATATCAGATCGTTTTGTTCTTCCCTGGATCTCTTGGCTTGTTCTTAGCTGCAAGGATAATTTCACTTGTGAACGTGCCGCTGGGTACCCTTTCCAAGTACACGTACGTACAGCACAGGAAATTCAAGACCAGGTCTATTCTTCATATCGTTCTTTCTTAAAATAATTCTTCCTAAAATGGCTGCCACTCCTGGTCCCGTCGCAAAGACAAGCGGCGGCAACAATGCCTTCCACAACTTTCACAACGACTTTGCTCACATCGCCGACCCCAATGAGCGTCGTCGTCTTGCCCTCGCCGAGATCGACAAGGCTCCTTTCGGATGGTACCATGTCCGCGCCTGTATCGTCGCTGGTGTTGGTTTCTTCACTGACTCTTACGATATCTTCTGCGTGTCCATGTTGACCATCATGTTGGGTATTGTGTACTACCCTAGCAAGGGAAAGCTTGCTACCAGCTCTGACAACGCTATCAAGCTTTCGACTTCTGCTGGTACTGTTATTGGACAGCTTGGATTTGGTATGTTGGCCGATATTGTCGGTCGTAAGAGGATGTATGGTCTGGAGCTTATTGTCATCATTTTTGCGACTCTTGCTCAGGCCCTGACTGCTGGTTCACCCTCCACCTCGCTTGTTGGACTCATCATCTTCTGGCGTGTAGTCATGGGCGTGGGTATTGGTGGTGATTATCCCCTTTCTTCCATCATTACCTCCGAGTAAGTCAATTTCCATTCACAGCTATGGCGCCTAGGTTGGCTAACATCACAGGTTCGCTACTACCAAGTGGCGTGGTGCCATGATGGCCGCCGTCTTTGCCATGCAGGGTATCGGCCAGCTCGTCGCCGCTCTCGTCATGATGTTCCTCACCCTCGGCTTCAAGTCCTCTCTTGAGGGTGCCCCTGATACCAAGCACTGCACTGGAGACTGCCAGGTCGCCGTTGACAAGATGTGGCGTACACTTGTTGGTTTCGGTGCCGTCCCTGCTTGCGTTGCCCTCTACTGTGAGTCACTTACATCTCGACCTCTCGACACATGCTGACGCTGGTGTAGACCGTCTCACCATCCCTGAGACTCCCCGTTACACCTTCGACGTCGCCCGCGACGTTGAGCAAGCCGATGAGGACGTCAAGGCCTACATCAATGGCAAGCGTGAGGGTGATACCGACGAGGTCGCCCGCGCTCAGGTCCGTGCCAGCGCCAAGTCCAACCTCCAGGTCCCCAAGGCCGGCTGGAGCGACTTCTTCCAGCACTACAGCAAGTGGAAGAACCTGTCCATCCTCATTGGTACCGCTGGTTCATGGTTCTGTCTTGATGTTGCCTTTTATGGTCTCAGCTTGAACAACGGTACTATCCTCAAGGTCATTGGTTACTCTACCAAGGATGCCAACAACATGTACGAGTACTTGCACAACACTGCTGTTGGTAACATCATTATTGTCTTGGCTGGTGCTGTCCCTGGTTACTGGGTCTCGGTTGCTACTATTGATACCCTTGGACGAAAGACTATCCAGCTTGGTGGTTTCATCATCCTAACTATCCTCTTCATTGTAAGTCATCGTCGTGGCTGGTGGTTCACCACACTAACCATGTTTAGGTCATGGGTTTCGCTTACAACCACATCTCCTCCAACGGTCTCCTTGCCATCTACGTCCTTGCCCAGTTCTTCTTCAACTTTGGTAGGTCTTTATTCCAATGCTAAAATACGCAAACTAACAACTTCAGGTCCCAACACTACCACCTTCATCGTTCCTGGTGAGGTCTTCCCTACCCGCTACCGATCTACTTCCCACGGTATCTCGGCTGCCTCAGGAAAGATCGGTTCCATTATTGGCCAGGGTGCCATCTCCATCCTCCGCACCCACGGTGCTACCGAGACGAACGAGGCCCCCTGGATGGACCATGTCCTTGAGATCTACGCTCTCTTCATGCTTCTCGGTATCTTCACCACTCTTCTCATCCCCGAGACTGCCCGCAAGACTCTTGAGGAGCTCAGTGGTGAGGATGACTACGCCACTAACCCTGAGACTACCGTTGATACTGAGGCTCACGCCGGTAAGAATGAGCGAACCAGCGGTTAAGAGTGTGTCACTCTTATGTTGGTGCTGCTGATTGGTTGTGTTATCACATGAAACTTGGCAGTGATCTTCGGACCCTGCTGCTGATGGAACAGAACCTGATTTACTAAAACATTCCTTGATTTGGTTGAGATGCTTGGAAACTAAACAAGTACATTGCAATTTGTGGCAAAATTAATAATCACTAAATAAATACCAAGTTACTGGACCATCATGAACTTGTCGGCGTGACTTTACCGTGTCCGGTTACAACTTATCAGTGAAGGGGAAATGATTTGAGGTAGATCAATCTGTATTGAAGCATGTAGTATACTCCGTGGTATATACCAATAATAATTAAGCATTCACATAACCGTCTCGCTTATCCGTATCCTGTATCGTTCCTAGCTGTGACCATCAAGCCGAAGGTATACCCAACCCTTTATCCAGTCCATTACCAAAACACCAAAAGGAACCATCCAACAGTATTTACTCCTTCTTACCACCCAACAGTCCGCCAACGGTGTTACCAACACCCTTTCCAACATCTTGCAGTCCTTGGGCAGCACCCTGTCCACCACCGACAACAGCATTCGCTGTGCTGTTCATAGCTCCAGAGCCTGGAACATCCTTGTTGACGTATCCGCCGTTCTCATCACGGCCTTGTCGCTCAGCTCGGTTCACGCCCTCCTTTGATGCGAGGTCGCCGACGGGTTGGAGAAGTCCTCCTTGGCCGACTTGGCCAGCAGCGAGATTATGGACGCCGTCTTGGAGAGTATCGACTTGTTCGATACCAGTTACTTTGGTCTTGTCGAGGTTTTCTATCATGGTGTTAGAGGGGAGGTGCTCAGACGGGGAGATGTAGTTAGAAGAACTCACGCTTTGCAGCATAGCTTGTCTTGTTATCCTTGGTGAACCATCGAAGATAGACGTCTTCCATCCAAGGAACCCACTTCTCGTACTGCTGGTTATAGGTAGCTTTGGTCCACTCCATTGTGAAGAATATCAAACAAAATTATGTGGAATCTGCTGTATCGTTTATCGTCTTAATTATCTTGTAATCTAGATATCAACCAGACTGGAAGACCGTGCTGAAGGCATCACTTTATATATTGCGCGTCTTGCTACGTCATCCACTTTGCAAGGATCTGAAACGACGCAAGGCAAATCTCATAGGCTGTTTCATTTCTTGGTGGTGGTTAACCAAGACGCATTGTGATGCCATGCTGAGTCTTTTGGGTGTGGCGCGTGTCGCTCTAAAAACCGGTTCTCGTGGCGCCCCGACGTCATTTGGTGGGAGGACGACAGGGATGAGCCACACAGGGGATGTAATAAAACCTGAGACCTTGATCCTAAGTGACAAAAAAGTCTTAGGTAAACTTAGGCAAGTTTAGTGTAATTTAGTATAGATTTAACGGATCTTAGACTAAGTATTTTTAGCACTTAATTCAATGTCAGGAGTGTCACACCCTAGGCCACGGTGGTGTTTAATCTACTCCGTACGATCCAACAATCAGAGAGAAAACGTGTGAGATTTCTCTTTGGATGTAATAAAACTTATCCTAAGTAACAAAAGTCCTTAGGTAAACTAAGATAAACTTAAATATAATTTAGTGTGTATTTAGAGGATCTTAGACTGACTATTGGCCTGTCAGAGCCCTGAAGTTGATTGATTTCTTCTCTACTCAAGTCCGTCTGTTGCAAATCACAATCCGGTATATGTCGCACGCTCAGCCCAATCTGACAATTCCAATAAGCTCTCCAGATCCGTCTTCCGCAACGACAGAGCCACGGTCATTTCACCCTTCGCACTTCGGGGCATGAAATACACAAGACCTTCTGATGCAGGAAGATGACACGGAACCCTGATACACTGGATATTCCAATTGCGTAAAAACTCAAAGCCAGAGTCCTTGCATCCAAAACCGGCCCAGGAGACTATAGCAACATCTTGCTCAGGGTAGAAAATTGCGTCTGAAGAAAAGTCCGGGTTGCCGACTGCTGTGCCTGTATTAAACACGAAATGTTCTACATCCTGACTGAGTACGGGTGGAGATGAGGCATTGTACAGGTCCCAGGCTATTTTCTCGACACTCGTAGTCCTCGGGTTGACAAAGCTGCTGCAAGTCATGTGTTGAAGGGCTCCAAGGAGTTCCCCATCCGCCGTTCGGGTCCGGACTCCACGAACACTGCGTGCATCGACCGTACGAAAGCATCTCGCTGTCCACACCGGGGTGAGTTGGCCACGGCTAATTCGGTCGTGCCTTGCATAGCATATACTTCGGAAAACAAAAGCGGAAAAAACATGATCAGGTGCACACGATGCCAAGCCCTCGATGCCTCGCACAGCGTTTCGATCAAAAGAGAATAGAGCCCATGAAATACCTTTTGCCTCAAACCATGGGCTATGAGCTGATTGAATATCCTTCGGCACAAATCCGACAGGGATTCTGTCATGTCTCTCCATCTTCTTGTCATTATTGAAAAACGCGGCGTGCTTCTCTGTTTTCGATACATCCAGGGCTGGAAGTCTCTTCCGACGAGTGTCACAGGCTAAAGCCAGCATTCGAACCATCATAACTAGGCCTGCTCTGTCGACGACTTTGCTGCTCATACTGATGGTGAGGATAGCAGCACCTCGTTCGAGGGAGAACTTTAACTCCATCACAGGAGAAGGTTTCGAGCCCGTCAAAGGCTCCTGTATGGGGACATGATTCCTGCTGATCCAATGCATGGGAAATTCCTCGCCCTTCACATCTCCGAAATCCAATGAGGAGGATTTTCGAAGGTCCTCGACTTGAAAGCAGGGTGTCACTTGAAAAGGGATGATCTTGTATTTCTTGGCTCCCCGATCTGTGTATCCTTCGTGATGGACTTGGCCGGTGATCCAGGGGAATTCATTCGAAAGGCGTACCAGGCCCTGATGTATGCGGGAAATAAACAGGGCGCATGAATCAGGGGGCTTGGCTGGGAAGACAAAGCAGAGGTTGTAATATTCTCCGAGATAGACTCTATTGGTCAAGGGGTCGATCTCGATGTCAAGTTCTAACATTTTGTAATTGTTTGTTGATACCTGTGTTGTGTTGATGCTGAGTAGAGGAATCCTGACCTCATGGATGTTATCGATGAAGAGGAGAAAGAGAGAGAGAGAGAAAGAGAGAGAGAGAGAGAGAGAGAGAGAGAGAGAGAGAGAGGGAAGGAAGACATCGTGGCAGGATTCGGGGCAAGAAAGCTCAGGCCTAAATATAGGATATCAAAAATAAACTCAGCAAAAGATATCCTAAACTTAGTAAAGATATCCTAAACTTAGTAAAGATATCCTAAATTTATCCCAAGGTAATTCAAGGTACCTAAGTTTTTTATTACTTTAGATAAAGGTCCTTAGTTGTCCCATGTCCCCTTAGGGACCGCCCGATCAGCTTACATTACAAGCAACTCCCTCATCCTTTCGCCCATGACTCCAGGGTGCGGCACGATGATAGCTCCTGCATCTGCGAGAGCTTTAGTCTTGGCCTCCGCGGTAACATCTCCATCTCTCCAGATCGCACCGGCATGTCCCATAGCCTTTCCTTCAGGAGCCGTGCGCCCTGCTACCATTGCTATGACAGGCTTGGGTCTTGGGGACGTGCGGCGATGTTCTCTAATGAGCTCCGCGGCTTCGAGCTCTGCCTCGCCTCCAATTTCTCCAATGACGATGATTCCCTTGGTTTCGTCATGATTGAAGAAGAGCTTCAGTCCATCTGCCAGGGTCGTGCCTGTCCTATGTTAATGGCATCTCAGCTTGTGCGGTGAGGACTTACCTGGTAGCATATCGCCTCCCATTCCTACAACGAGACTCTGTCCCAAGCCAACCCGTGAAGTAGACCCAACAGCTTCGTAGCTCAATGTACCTGACTTGGACACTATACCAACACAGCCGCGAGTATACTGCTTGTAAGGCATAATGCCCACGCGACACTGGTTCGGGGAGATGATTCCCGGACAATTGGGACCTACCAACCGGGTGCTGGACTGTGTTCTCAAGACCTCATGAACCCGAAGCATATCGTGAACAGGCACATGCTCTGCTACAGAGACGACGAGGGGAACCTCTGCTTCAATTGCCTCGAGAATAGCTGCGGCTGCGAATTTCGCGGGGACAAATACGGCGCTGACGTCTGGTTTGACTTCCTCCATCGCCTGGGACCGTCATTAGATTGGGCAATTGAGAGAGCTAGCGAGACTTACCTCTTTGACGGTGTTGAAGACTGGTAGGCCAAGGTGTGGCTGGCCACCTTTACCTGGCGAGACTCCTCCGACAACATTTGTTCCATACGCTATCGTGTCTTGTGCATTTATGGTTGCCTACGTCGTGGGAAGTCAGTGTTGAGCTTCGTGACGCGTTGGGTTGAGTCGCGTGCGCACCGCTCCGCCTGTGAAGCCTACTCGATTGGCGTTCGGTAATTAGTCAATCTCTTCTACATACACAGAAATAAATGACAGATGCCATACCTTGGTATATAACTCGAGTCTGGTCTGTTATCTTGAGGTTCCGTATTGTTCTATCGTATGGACCTGTACGACCTGATGATGTGGAGAAGCACTTCGCTGTCCTGAGAAGGTGTGTCGTAGAACGAACATGATGGGAAACCCGTGATGTTATCATCCTGTGGGTTACGTCCTACTAAACGAGCAGAGTAAAAAACATATAGAAAGACCCGGCCTTATGCGAGGTGCCGCTGAACAACGCAATTGTAGGCTCCCGAGGTCAATTGGTGATGGATCGCGAAACTACCCCGCCATTGGCGATCCGCCATCACCATTGCCAGCTAACCTGTAGCAAGAGATGCACCAAGCAATTGACCTCGATCGGGAGCTTTCTAATCGTATTGAAGTTAATGTCATGGAGCCTGTCATATGGAAGAATTAAACTATCATCGTATCATACTTTGGAAGCCAATTCGAACTTGTTGCACAACAAATTGTTCCTATCGTGTGAATTTGTTACTGGTGTTCTTCGCGGACAGCGTTTATGACAAATATAGCGGGTAAGGGCGTCTAGGAACCATCATTTCTATGGATCCAACACAAGCCCTGGGCTCTCTTACTATGGCATGTGATACCTCCACTGGATCTTCTGAAAGCCTTGTACGTAGCTGATTACTGGCCACAAGGTTAACCTTTAGGCTGCTAACACAGACATGCCTGAATGGCTTCAGTTGAACCTGTTCACTGGCTGCGGGGCGGGGCTCAACCAGGATGAATCCACGGCGTGACGCACAGAGTCATCTCCAAGCCGCATTTGGAAAGCGGTCAATGTTCTGAGCTTCGCAGGGCGTGGCAGGAATCGTACCCCACCGCCGAATCTTTCTTTTCGATGATTGAAGTTTTTGCGAACGCGCCGTACAAAACTCCCAGCAACTCCGCCCTGCCATATTAGCAGTTTCTATTCTTTATATAAACGAACTATTGACAGAACAAACGGAATCATGAAGGTTGTTCTTGTGAGCGGTGGAGTCATCTCTGGTGTCGGCAAAGGTAAGCTTATCGCCGTCGCATTGTTCTGAAGGGCGTGCTAATCTGTGCATCACAGGCATTATCGGTATGGCAATTGATGAGCTGTGCTGATCTTCTCAACGACTGACACCAATGTTAGCCAGTAGCGCTGGTCTCCTTCTCAAGACTCTTGGTCTTCGAGTGACGGTACGATACGACAACCATGTTCACCGATCGAACTTTGACTAACGTTACCAGGCGATCAAAGTAAACTCCGCCAATGAAACCCTCCCTCACCGACGATTCTAACCCTCAACTAGACCGATCCTTATATCAACACCGACGCCGGTCTTCTCAACCCTCTCGAGTATGTTGCGACTCAATCTCCTGGTCATTTCTTCCGTTAACACATCACAGGCACGGCGAGTGCTTCGTTCTCGACGATGGCGGCGAGGTATGCTCAATATTCACCGGCGAAAAACTTTGCGCTGACCCCTCAGACCGATCTCGATCTTGGAAACTACGAGCGGTATGTTCTTCGATAATTGAACTCGGCCGAAGCTCGACCAGGGACTCACAGTACGGCAGATATCTTGGCATCCAATTGAGCCGTGACAGCAACATCACCACTGGCAAGATCTACCAGCAGGTCATTGTACGAATCCCCCGAATCTTCAGTATGCGATCGACGACCACTAATACAATTGATGTAGGAGAAGGAGCGACGAGGAGATTACTTGGGAAAGAGTATGTGTTTCGTTTGAGATTGTTTTATGTGCATGCTAACAATGTTCTTAGCTGTTCAGGTACATTGCGCAGCACTACGATCTTGTAGATACGACTAACAGCATTCGAGGTCGTTCCCCACATCACAGATGCCATTCAGAACTGGATCGAGCGCGTTGCCAAGATTCCAGTTGACGCTTCTGGTGAATCGCCAGATGTTTGTATTAGTACGTTACCTTTGAGCCAGATATAACACGACCTTCGCTAACCCACCATAGTCGAGCTTGTACGATCTCCTAGCGATTACCGATGCTTAGCATGGCGACTGACTTGGCGATAGGGAGGAACAATCGGCGATCTCGAATCTGGTCCTTTCGTTGAGGCTCTTTCAGTATGAAACCAGACCGATCTTGAAGCTCAACACTGACAGCTATCAAGCAATTGCGACACAGACTCGGCCGCGACAACTTCCTCAGCATCAGCGTTTCCTACGTCCCTATCATCAATGGAGAGGAGAAGACAAAGCCCACTCAGCACGCCATCCGACAAGTTCGAAGCGCCGGTTTGATCCCCGATGTGGTATGTTGCTCGGAATCCATACCAGTCCGAACCTAACGTCTCCAGATTGCCTGCCGCTGCGAACGAGAACTCGACATCGCTACCATCACAAAGATCGCCCGAAGCTGCCAAGTCGAAGACGAGCAGGTCATTGGTGTCCGCAACATGGACACCATCTACCAGGTCCCTCTCCTCCTCGAGCAGGAGGGCCTTCTTAAGCTTCTGCGCAAGGGTCTCGCCCTCGAGAAGCTTGAGGTTGCTCCCCCAATGACCCAGAAGGGCCAAGCTCTTTGGGACCTCTGGAAGAAGACCGTTGTTCCCGATCGACACCTCGAACCCGTCAACATTGTCTTGGTTGGCAAATACGTTAGCCTTGACGACTCGTATCTTAGTGTTCACAAGGCACTTGAGCACTCTGCTATGCGATGCAAGCGCAAGCTGAACCTCATCTCCGTCGATTCCGAGCACCTCGAACCCGATATGCAGCAGAAGGACCCCCGAAAGTTCCACGAGGCTTGGGCTCATGTTGTTCGAGCTCAAGGTATCATTGTTCCTGGTGGTTTCGGTACTCGAGGTATCCGTGGTATGGTTGATGTCGCCAAGTGGGCTCGTGAGCGAAAGCTCCCCTATCTCGGCATCTGCTTGGGTATGCAGACTGCTGTCATTGAGTACGCCCGCAACGTGATGGGTCTCAAGGATGCGACATCCGAGGAGTTCTCCGCCACTGCTGAGCACAAGGTGGTCATTTTCATGCCTGAGGGTTCCAAGGAGTAAGTCAATGTTGGGTGAATCACGGAATTGATGCTAACAAACGACAGAAAAATGGGTGGTACCATGCGACTTGGTAGCCGAACAACCCACTTCAAACCTGGCACTGAATGGAGCAAGCTCCGAGCTCTGTATGGAGGAGCCGATGTTGTGGAGGAGCGTCACCGACATCGCTATGAGGTGAACCCCGACTACATTGAGGATCTCGAGAAGGCTGGTCTTTCCTTGACCTCAATGGATGACCTAGGTGTCCGAGTTGAGACCATTGAGTTGAAGGATCATCCCTTCTTTGTTGGGTGAGTATTTTCCACCGCTTATATCGACTATTTCTGACCGTGAACAGTCTCCAGGCTCACCCTGAGTACAAGTCCAAGACCTTGGCCCCCGCGCCTTCGCGTTAGTATCCCCATGTTATGATCACCGCCCACCATGACTGACTATATTAGTGCTTGGACTTGTCGCCGCCAGCTCCGGATGCCTCGACGAGATCATCGAGGCCGCTCGTGTGAAGAAGGAGGCTACCAACGGAGTCAGCGACGTGACCAACTTTTAGATGGCGCAGTTCAATGTCAGGCTTAGACTGGGAGACGGTCCCACGAATTGGGGGTTATGGGCTTAGATCTACGTAGGACGTGAGATAATGAGGCTTTTTAGACTGCATGGTTGGCGTTGGGTGCTTAAAAATGAACTATACCTTGGCGAAAATGATAGACATGAATTTACAGATGCATTGTATACTGAAGTGCTCTCAATTTGAACTTCTCAATCTGGGTGACTGATGATCAATTGGACGTGTAATACGACGCTTTTGTACTCGTGCGAATCGGCCACTCGCTCATAAATCGACAGCGACGTCTGAATGTCTAACCTGAGTGTCTTGCTAGTTTTGCTTCATATTTCATGTGTGATGCATCGTCAATTGAACCTGGCGGCGACATGATTGGGACAGTTTCCCAGTGGCACGTGACTCAGAAGCGTCCCAGTACCCCTCGCTGATCGCCTCGGCAACGTTCTTCAAGATCATCAAATTGTGAAATTGTGGTGTTTGTTAATTTTTTATAGAAGCTCCTCTTCCTGCAACGCCATGGCTCTTAGATCTAGATCCGAACTGCGAAACATTCCTTTGTTCTCAACCCCGTTCAATGTACTGATCGTCACCAACTTTTATGCTCTCTCGCTAAGAAAACATCAGGCTCAGATAAGATGTCTACATATACACGAATATCAGTCACAGAAGCTCATGGAAAGAGTAAGTTGAGGCTTCAGCTATGGAATTACAATGCGGCAAGCTCAAGGTGTTTTACTTAGGAAGGAATACCCGTTCCAATGGGTAAGCTCATTAGATCAAAGCGAGCTGGACAAGAGCTGATGGACCGCATTGGAGGAGGCGATAAAAGTAAGCTACGAGACACAAACCTCGTTTGTTTCATGATGCTAATGCCCACTCTGAAAAACTTCATGCACTTATAAAGCCCCAGAACCTCCATGGTAAACGAAATTTCTCAGAAATAAGAGAGCAATCACGTGGAAGAAGTAAAATAAAGTCATTACTACGCTATATCAGAGACACTACCGGACAGAAAAACCACAGGGACCTGACAATCCCGATCTACATGGAAAAGGTTGAGGAACATAGGGAGAAGTGGCGTCTCACTATGGCTGTCGACCGAGAGAGATATCGACCGATAATCAAGATTCGTGATGCCGAGGATCCCCAACGCCTTCCCAATGTCATATACGAGGCTGCGTTTCAGGAAGTGTTCGAGTTCAGTCTGAGTACCGGTATCACTGAGGAGTTACTCGCCGACATAGCGCAGAGCTTCCACTTGGGCAAGGCCTCAAAGGAGAGTTTCAGAGAAGTAATCCAACGGCTTTTCAACATCTTTCGGGACAAGGAGGCGCTCAGTCTTGAAACGGACCTTTTGTTTCTCAAAGATAGAACGTTTATGTGCAACAACTCGGCTTTCTTTTTCGACGACGCAGCGCAGGCGCGACAACAAAAGGTTTTTTGTCTGAGAGATAGGGGACAGGAGGTCCCAGAAGAAGTGCGAGCTGAAAAGCATGGGCTGGTGTATGTTCATATGAATGGAAATGTTGGAAACGTGGTTAATGGTGCGGGACTTGCAATGGCGACGAATGATGCGATTAGTCTGTATGGAGGTTCGAGTGCCAACTTTCTTGATGCTGGGGGTCAAGCTACAAAGGAGACGATGCTACAGGCTTTCAAGATCATCATATCCGATAAGCGAGTCAAGGCGATTCTGGTCAACATCTATGGCGGTATGTTTGTTCACAAGGTCTTGAGTATGAACTAACAATAGTAGGAATTACAAGATGTGATATGATTGCAGAGTCCATCATCGAAGCAGCAAGCAAGCTGGGCCCCTTGAAAGTTCCCATGGTAGTCAGATTGCAGGGAACAAACTCAGAGGCTGGACTACAGCTGGTAAGTGCATCGCGTGTGAAATGAATAATAGCTGAAATGATTATAGCTCAAAGATGCTGCCTTGGGTATCCACGTTGAGGCAGACTTTGGAAAGGCGGCTCAGGAAGTAGTTAGGTTGGCCGACATAGGCGCGGAAGCTGAGAGGGTGCAGATGGAGCGCCAGAGTATTAGTGAGCTACCTGAAGAGAGCTCAAAGAGGATGGCAAAGCGAACTAGATGATCTAAAGGAGTTTGATCAAACCGGGTTGCTTTCTGGATCGTTGATATGACTTCAATGCATGAGATTCAGGGCCTCACTACGGCTATATAGGGAAATATTTACGATATGTCGCTGATGTATGGGAAAGGTACCTTTTTCCTAATAAAGAAACCACCGAATAACTCACGCAGACGCGCGGAATTCCGTATGTCGTTATAAGCACTACCAACCAATAAGACCATCGCTAGTCAAACTCTGACTACCGATACCCCTGTTCATTCTCGTGATTTCTTCGATATACTAGGCCAGAAATAGGCGGATGAATCCTTCAGAACCTGAAAGAGTATAGCATTAAATCTTTGTCTGAATATAAACACACGTAAGCACCTGTCCACCACAAATAACGATTCTTTGCCGTGTGAATACGCAGACTCTTGAGAGACTTCATTGAAGCCTGGCAGAAGCGTCAATTGCATACCGCGATAATGGCTGCTCTCAAAACTCGCCTTGGCTTCACAAATACCACATCGTTCTCTCTATTCTGCATCTTCGGTGGTCTCCTATTCCTCTTCTCAACCCTTCACCTTCCCTACATCAACATTAACGGCGTATTCTGCGCGAAGGGAAATCCGTGGTCTGTCCCTGGAGAATGTTATGTTTTCCAGAAACCAGGCCTCATGCGGTCTGGCATGCTGTTACATCTGGTGACGTTCTTACCCGCGGGTGCTCTAGTGTGTTTTCAGTTCATGCCGGCTCTCCGAAGATCGAAGTATATCAAGTTCCACCGAGTGAATGGATACGTCGTTTTGGTGCTCTCGGCATTGGGAACAGTGGCGGCATTGATTATTGAGAGTGAGGCTATGGGTGGGATATTCTCGAATAGGATAGGAACGTGGACTCTTGCGACGCTGGTTACTGCAGCAATGGTGAAGGGCTATGTCAGTATCAAGAACAAAGAGATCGAAAAGCATCGTGCTTGGATGCTGAGGGCCTGGTTTTGGGTGAGCACTCCGCCACTGAAGACCTAACGTTACTGACTCGTGAAAGGCAACATCAATCATTACCATGAGATTCATTCTCGTATCACTAGCCCACATTATAGGCCACCCTTCTCGATCGATTGTCGTAAGCATGCCCTGCGCAGTTATCGAGTATCTACAAGAAAGCTTCCCTGGAACGAGGCAGAACCCATATCCAAGTTGTGCAGCATACGTTTCAGGCGAGAATCCACTGCAAGAAGCGCTTGTGACGACAAATTGGGATTTGAATGACTTGCCTGGTATCACGGCTGCCTTAAGGGTTGGGTATGCTGTCGGAGGCTGGCTGGGTTTTCTTATTAATGCTACTGGGATAGAACTCTATGTAAGTTACTCTCTGGTGTTTTTGTTATTGGAAACTGACGGCAGACTAGATATGGAAGACTGCACCTGTCCATAAGCTGAAAGTTTGACGGAAGACTAGACCTATTGGTATATAGTAACTAGAAGATGTGTATATATAGCTATAAAAGTATCACAAAGTATAAATCGAAAGCAAGGTTTGGAAACATATATAGAAACGATTCGTCATAACGTGCAATATCTAACCCGTCCTTCAGACTCCTATACCTCTCTAGACTTCTAATCCTTAACCTGAGCAGCCGTTTTAGTAGGTGTACCGTATATCAGCTCGTCCCCATTCCTCTGTGGCTCCAATCTCACTACTTCCCTGATTGGTTCCCAATGCACAGTTCCATATCGGTACAGCTCTCCAAAAGTCCCAGGCCGGTATGTAATATCGTGATTCTCCTTCTTTTTGACTAGATCGCCCAGAGCTGGACGATCACCCATTGAGTTGTGATACATCTTGTACATGTGACTCTTCTCGAGCATTTCCACCATGAAGGATTCGGCATCACTTCTCTTGTCCAGGTCAGGCTCGTCCAGTCGTGTGAGGAAATAGTCGGCCTGCTTCTGACCGTCAAGATTGGTCTTGAGAGCACCGAGGATACCGTTCTCTATGCCTTCTACCATGAAGACCTTGTTCTCCCAAAACTCACGGCCGTTGAAGCCGGTTGTGACATCGACAAGGTTTCGGGTGCGGTCACCAATGACCATTTGTGAGACATAGTCTGTCATGTAGTAGATCTGATTCTCATCCTCGGGATTTGCAAGGCCTTCAGCAAGACCGATCTCAGCGATGAGAGGATGCTTGTGAAATCCATCGACATTGGTTCGGCCCTTCCAGAGCTCTTTGTACCCCTCGTGCCAGCTCTTGATAAACTCGCAGTTCTTGCGAGCAGCGAACATGAAATTGCCAAAGTCGCCCCATCTGGCTCTGATTTGGCCTGTGATGATCCAGGCAGCCATTTCATAAGGCGTATCAGGCGACGCAATGTGATCCCAGAACAGCGTGTCAAGATGGATATGCAGCATATTGCTAACGTCCATCCAAACTCCGCCATGCTCGTAAATAAGAGGTAGACGAGCAAGATCCGCTGCATGCTGAGGGGAGTGTTTGCCATCCATGGTCTTATTGACAAAGGTTTCTGGGAACCAATCTTTGCCCACGTACTTGAAAATGTTGTTAGGCGAATCTTCGACGAAGTCCACCAGACGGACACTCCATGAAGGGCCAAGGCGTCTGACCCAGTTGATCACTGTTTGTTGATGGCTGGGGTACATGGCGAAGAAGCCTTTATCCCATACTGCCCAGACATTCTTCTCCGAGGTGATGGGCTGATATGTCTGGAGCTGAGAGATTATCTCAGAGTCGGGACGGAGATCTAGTAGTGAAGGATCGATTTCACGCAGGCCTGTAGCGCACTTGGGGATTGTGAATTTGCCCATTGTTGAAGTTGCTGGAGTTGTAGAAGTTGGTAGGAGAGTTGATGTTAGGCTCATGTGTGTGGTGTTGAAGACTAGAGAGAACGATGGCGAAGTTGAAGAGAATGGCGACTTTGATGCGGTTATTATAATACTGGAGTGGGTGAATCGAGATGAGTCGACTTCTTTTTCGAGGATAGCCTCATTATTTATGACTCTCGAGTTGCAGATGAGTGATTCTGAAGGAGAACGATGATAGGCCCGAGCATCTCTGATTGGCCTTGGCGGAGATCTGGCTAACCGGAACCGGGCCATTTCACGATGAATCATCCATAGACACTTTTGATTGGACACAGCTGTGCTTATTTTCCTAACTACAAGCGATAATTATGCCCAAGTCATTGAATATTCAATGGGCTCAACCATAATTTCTTCTTTTCACATCCAGGTCTTGATGCTTAGCTTTGCGCAGGCGTCTACTCAGCCATCTCTCTAATCTCCTCACAACATCCCTTGTCAAAGCCATATACCATCTTCACCTTTTTATTTTCAGGCCCCAGCATATGCACACGAATTGTCCTCACTCTGGCCTCCTCCGGTATATCACTACTACATCTCACCTCTCTTCCACTCCTGGCCTCTTCAAGTTCCATCACCTTCGCCCCTACTCTGGCTGACTGAGTGCCATTAAACACGCCTTCTTGTACACGCTCTGCTAGCATGACGGCGATAGCTCTTCTCCGAACAGATGGATCGCGACATCGTGCTATTACTGAAACCAAGACTGATGTGTACCCAAGGTCGACGTGGAAATATGCTTCCGAGGGAGAGTCTTTGGCCCAGTTTCTTTGAGTATAGGTCTTGTCAAGTCCGGCTGCCGTGGCTGCATAGTTGACAATTTCGTCAAATTCAGCAGTGAAACGATCCCAAAAGCAAGGGTCGCCTTGGCCATGCAAGTACTTTGCGACGTTGATCTCCAGGTACCTTCGATGAAGCTGCAATAGGGCGATTGCTCGTTGGTCACCAATACTTAAAATTTTGCCATTGTTCTCAAGCTCAGTCAAGAGAATGTCAAACGACTGGCCCCATTGCTTGACCCTTGTAGCGTGTGAGATTGTTTCCTGGATTGGCTTTCCCTTCAGACCAGGGCTTGCTTGTTCAACAAGAAGCTCCAGTATGGATTCTCTTGCATCAGGAAGGGATGAAAAAGAAATTGAAGGAGGCGGAAGTGTATTGCTGAAAGTTTCATGGTATGATGACCAAATGCCCGCATCAACGTCCCCCATGAGCTTGAAGAAGTTAGCGGGGTTCAAGTTTAAGCACAAATGGTGAGGACATACCATAAGAAGTTGCACTGCAATACGTCTGAAGCAGGCATCAGCAAGACTGAAGGTTGCTTCTACGTCAGACTTGGTATGAGAGCCGTGACCTCTGTTGGCCAAGAAAGTTCTTCTGAACTGTTGGATCATGGCACAGCCATAGCGGAATAAACCAATGGCCGAGTCAGTCTTTCCATGGAGAAGCTTGACAGGGTCAGTATAGACTAAGGAGTAGCAGTCAGAAATATGTTACCTCAATGCAGATGAAAATCAAACAAGACAGTACAAGGACATGGCCTTGTGATGAGATGTTAGGTGATGGGTGGAGAAGTTCCTTGATAGCAAGATTGTAATGCTTCAATGCTGACACAGACTCAAGACTCCGCCACTGTTCATGAGTAAGATAAAGTTCATGGTAATAAGCCAAGGCGACGATAGCATGTTTTATACAGTCCGTGGATCGAGCGACTTGGAGGACTCGTCTACTCCAAAGATCATCTTCAAAGAAGGTCTGGAAGTTGACTAGGGTCTTCTCGATGAAGAATTGGAATGATCGTGCCTCGGGACGAGTGGTATATGTGGAGATGACAGAGGTTGGGGAGGAGACAGCTGAAGAGGATGACGCAGCTTGGGGGCTGGGTGTGTTGGTTTGATAGCCATCGCACTTCCGACCAGTGGATGTACCTGAAGTAGACCAGTCAGTCACAGATCCTTGTTTCGGGTTAAGCAGGAGGACATACATCTCGTACAGGCCGGACGATCTTCATCGCATTTGACTCTGCGGACTACTTCGGTTAGAACAACAAACATGCGGATGGAAACTATAAGACAAGACGTACTCCTACAATCCGTTAGTCACCTTATTAACACTCGTTTGCAAGCAAATTAGAATGAACTCACTTGCAAGTACCGCAGCCAGTCCGAACTTTGGGCGCTCTAGCACGCTGTCTTTGCCCTGGTTTCACACGAGTCATATCGACGGAAGGTGCCCATACGAGGTTTCGTAGCGGTTGCAAGAGTTTGCAGATGAGAGGATGGATGAGTTGGAAAAGCGGCCCTGTCGTCTGGATGTCATACCCGTCTTCACTGAAAGGATCTTACACTAAGCCTGATCTGATGTAGAGAGGTCAGATTCAAGACATGCCCCTACGAGGGAGCGAATCAGAGATCGAAGATAAGTGGCTCTCCGTCCTTCTCGGGTCAACTTTTCAACGTAATATAGAGAACCAGGGAAAGCACAGAATGTGGCCAATGTATGAGAACGAGGAGGAGGGCAAGAAGCCATAATTGTGGTTTCTTGGAAATCATATTAATGTCAGCTATCTTTCTAGCCCAAGACTTTATACAAATGTGGATGTATTTTAGAAATAGTTGTTGTAACCAACGGGCTGTCTTAAGCTCTGTTGCATCGAGGAGAAGTTGGAGAGGCTGAAGCGTCTTATCAGATTCTTTAGCATGCTGCAAACACATGTCCGTTGGATGTCTCAGATCCGTTGGAGAGCGATGTAACAACGGATACGTCGGAGTAATCAGCGGCCGCACAGCCACGCAGCCACTCAAAATGATCTCCCAACCCAGAAAACAACACCATCCTCCTTCCAACCCACCACTTCCACCAACAGAATCTAAACAATGTCTGACATAAAAAAGATCCCGACACCTCTAATCACCTCCAGCCTCGTCGTTGGTGGTTGCGGCTTCTTGGGGTTCCATCTGACGAGGCAATTGCTGCAAGATGACGAAAGCGGTCAAGTCTACGTTCTGGACCGCGACGTATCCCGAAACCGACACGAAGATGTGTCATATATCAAGGGAGACATCTCTGATGGTGAATTTGTGCGAGATATAATCAACGAGATTCGGCCTACTGTCATTTTTCACTGTGCCTCTCCGATCGCAGCGCTGCCCATGAGTAGAGAGGGCGAGTTCTACGCGACAAACGTCAAGGGCACTGAGGTTCTGCTTACTGCTTCATCTGAATCCGATGCTGTCCAGGCATTCGTCTTTACATCAAGCGTTGACGCGTACGCCAACCCGCCTCATACAAACGCTGATGAGACATATCCTCTTTGGTCACCCAACGACAAGTCGAATGAGTACAATCGGACAAAAGCAATTGGTGATGGTCTAGTCCGGGAAGCTAATGGCCCGAGACTACGTACCGTCACTCTACGACCCGGTCACGCATATGGAGAGAGACATGTCCAAGGCATGGTTGAAGTTCTCGATATGTGCAAGAACAAGAAGCTTGTGCAGATCGGGGACGGCAAGAATCTTATGGAAGTTGTATCCGGAGAGAACAATGCGATAGCACATGTTCTCGCGGCAAAAGCGCTTCTAGACCCAGGCCGTGCATCCGGCAAAGTTGACGGAGAAGCTTTCAACGTCTCCGATGGAGCTCCAGTATCCTTTTGGCATCACACGAGAGTTATCTGGAAAACAGCTAGAGGTGAAGACGTCTCCAAGGACATCATCGTTCTGCCTGCTTGGGTGATGGTGGTGGCAGTCTTTTTGGCCGAGTGGCTGTTCTGGGTATTCACTCTCAATACAGCCAAACCTCCAGTTGAGCTACGAAGAGTCTCACTTGAGTATTGCGTCTACACGCATACTTACAGCATCGAAAAGGCAAGGAAGAGATTGGGATTTAATCCGGTTTCGAACCACGATGCGGTTGTGGCGCAGTCGGCCAGATGGATGTTGGAATATCGAGAGAGCATGAAGCAGAAGTCAAGTTAGTTACAAGTTACTGCCTTGATACTCAGTCATGGAGCAACTAGCACAGTTCTAGTCAACTGATCATGGTACGAAGGATGTGTCACTAAGCGGATCTGTTAGACTTGCCGCTCATTAGGAACAGATACGTGACCAGACTATTTTCAACTGGGCTGAAATTTCGGGGGACAGTCCTACTGGCAGACGCAAACTCCCAGGACCGTGCTTACTATGATGACCACTTGTGGTTGAAATGGGAACTGGTGTTTGTGTAATAAACCATGGACCTGGAAATTGCTTGGGCGCAGAAGCCTTACGTGGCCAGCCAAGGCTTGTCCAATCTATCACAGTGCCCATACGAGGTCACGATAGCAACTACCGACGAGAATTCAAGTACTCACCGCCACGGCCCTGTAACGGTTCATTGTTGCACCTCGGTCCGAATGAACAGTTAAAACTTGACCGGTAGTGTATCACAATCCATGACTGTTCCACCAGCTTCTCGCCGTAGAATATTCTTGGTCGTATGATAATGAGTGGTTGGTGAATTAGTACTACAGGATCCTTGCGGCTCTGCGAGTACCCAGTATCACATTGAAGAGGTCAGCTGTTCCATTATGTAGAAGAGTAGAAGACCTGGAGAAGTACAAATATTATCGCTCCCCGTCCGTAATCTCAAGTCATCTCATCAACGCAGCAACAAATCCCATCGACAAGACTATCAACACTATTTCAGCTTCAAAGCATTACCACTTTTTAAAATGTCTTCTCTTCCCAAGCACTTCATCATCCTCGTCGACGGCCAACACGTAGCCAAGCCGGAGCATGACCAGAATGAAATCCGCCCCGCTGAAGTTGGGCACATATCTTCTGCCGCCAAATTTGAGCTTCAGGGAGACGTCCTTGTCAGCGGTGATTGGGCCTTGGGCTGCAGCAAGCTGGCAGGCAAGATAACCAGTGACGGCGTGCCTGCCTCGGCTGTTGTCTGGTTCAGAAAGGACCAGTCGCAGGAACTGTATCCGGTCATACTGAAGGAAGGGGAAAATGGGCCTCAGCTCAGATTTGCACGTATGTGATGTCGTAGTTTTGTTCGACTGAGATTTCTAACAAAGATATCTAGAAAATCCTGTTGATGACCAAGGCAGTCCTTTGGCTCTCGCCGGCAAGCAGCTTCTTTGCCATACCTCGGATGGTAAGTCTTCTGGATATAAGGAATAACCGTGGCTAATCGAGTTTACAAAGTATATGATAAAGAAACACCTGTGGAGATCGTGGCCACTCAGGAGTAAAGCGACGAAGCCTTTCGACAATGGCAGTAGGGTATATGTGTGCCCAGACAGAAATCTATATGAGATCATAGGAATTTAAATTCTCTATTCAAATCCATGTCGAAATTTGCTTGCAAACTATTCTGACTTGATAGACCCACGTTGACGTCGCGCACGCTATCCCGCCTAAACACATTTGTCCGCAGTAAAATTTACGACTATTAAGAGTTTGTTATCCGGAAGCTCTAAAAGCCTTTATTTATTGATGTTCTTTACCTTTCTGTGCTGGGGGCTGAAGGCTCTTGTGACCTCCCACAACCTGATCACAGCCCTAAAAGCCACCCTCAAGTAAAGCGGCGAGAGCAGCATTAAGGCCTGTTGATCAAGCAGTAGGATCATCGTTAGAACAGACACAGGAGGGAGAACTAGAATCTATGTCAGTCACGAATGCTTCCTTGTCTATGGGGAAAACCAACCCATTGCTGCAATAGCCACCCTTGTAGTTCATCGCCTGGCAGGTTTGCGGGCAAGGATCGCCGGCTGAACAATCTGAAACACAAAGAAACCCGACAGGCCTAATAGCGGAGTTAGCAACAGAGGCACCCCAAAGTCTAATCTTTACTTACTGGGAGTAAAGACAAGCCCTCTTCCCATTGACCAAGTTCTGACATTCAGGCACAGCATTGTTAGTCAGGTCGCAGTTTGTCGTATCACCAATAAAGGGAACAGGTGTCTGTATACTTGGTACAGTAACCAGAGTACTCGAGCCGGGGGCTGGAATTGTCACTAGGATTGAAGTAGTGTTTACAGTCGATGTCGGAACCTCTGGCTTAGGAGATAGTGTTGTTAAGAAGGTTGAAGGTGAAGGCGTGCCAGAGATGATGGCGGAAGTATTGGAAGCGCCGGGGGTGGAGGTTGGTGCAGGCTCAGCAGAAGAGCTGACTTGTCCAAACTCTGGGATGAGTTGCAGAAGTTGTTCGTCACTCATGCCTGATAAATCTTTACAAACTGCATTTCCTTCTGAACCATACATCGCCGTCGTAGTTGGTACGCTGCATGATTCTGATTCTGTGGAAGTCGAGGTAGGAGTTGAAGTGGTCGTAGGTTCTTTGGAATTGTCATCCGGGTCTGTTGGCTTCTGTTCATCTTCAGGCTTGGCTGTTACGACTGCACCAGCAGCAACGGGGATCAAGGCTCCCCCAACAGAGATAAAGCCGCCTCCCGGTCCACCGACAATTACTGCGCCAACAGGTACCACCACTGTTGCACCACCACTGACGGTCGTGGTTGGTGCTGCTGATGACGTGGTAGTGGTCTCGGTGAACGAAGTGGTAATAGGGCTATCAGATGTAGCCGGCTCTGTAGGAACGCCGACTGGGGTAGTAACGTTGCTGGTAGGAGTCACAGGAACCTCGGAGGACAAAGGTTCAGTGCTAGTCTTTGGGAGAGTAATGAAGGTTGCGGAAGTATTCTGGAAAGGAGCAGGCTGCACTGGAGGTGGCACGGATTCTGGTAGCGGCTGTGCTTGTCGCTTGAAGAAGTTCAAGAAGTGTTCTTCTCGCTTTTGAGGCAGATCGCATGACGAGGGTGGAGATCCCGCAGTGTCGGGGAAAGCCAATACATCAAGTGCGTAGATAGCGTAATTTTGAGCGTTCTTGAGTTTCTGAGCATCGGAAAGCCGGAAGCAGCTGAGATTTATCAGTAATAGCCCTAGAATATCAGTTTCAGACTCACCAGCTAGCTGAATAACAGTCCTTGTTATCCTCAAATGGATCCTGCAAGTCATCGCATCGTTCCTCTTCAGATTCAGTCGCCTGCATCATGTGCTGAACTTCATGCACGAGCGCAAAGCCACGCGACAGATTGTCACCCAGTGTATGCTCCGTCTTCCACAATTGAACAGCACCATCGAGGTTAGTCTTGTTTCCGAAGAAATCAGGACAGAGAACGAGAAGGGTAGCTCCGAAAACCGCTGCCCGTGAACCAGTTGCGCTTTGAACAGCTGCCACTGTATTGCCATCGCATACTGGCTCGGAAGGAGGAGGACAGGCATAGACCAGAGAAGACTCGGTGATGTTAGAGCCTTGCTCGGGATTCAGGAACGGGCTGTGCGAGAGTCGAAATTGGGCGGCCGCAGTGGATGGGACCAGATTCTCCAAAACGGCTTGGAAGTGTCTGTTCAGAATGATGTCTCTTCTATCAGGAGTTCCGTTGCCTTGAAACTGTAGTTAGAACAGTTATCATCTTGTTTAAAGGGAAACATACTTGAGCCGAACCAAGAGTCGAAGGCTATAGACTGCTCGGAACCAGGCTTCGAAAGGACGTTGATAGCTGCCTTGGCAAGATCATGCGCCTCGTCTATGGCACCGGAGATTGTTTTCAGCTGATCTTGGGAACATGGCCAAGCCCCGTTGAAGACGTAGAATGCCGTGTCGAACGGTTTGCGAGGGGTTAACGTGGCTTGTCCCAGACAGGCCCATAAAACGAAAGGAATGAAATAAAATACAAACATCTTTGATGCAATGAATGTGATGGTAACAAGAAGACGGAAGGAAAAGACTGTGGTTGAGAACAAGCAACTAGGCAAAGCTTCACAAGACGATCTGTCTTTGGACGGCGCTATTGTTATACCAACCCACAATTGTTATGAAAGCTAGTTAAAATTATAGATCCATCTTTACGAATGACGATCTCTGGTAGAGTTCCTCGGAAGGGTTTCAAACACCCCAAAATTGTCACCTGAAACAAGGAATGGTTTTCAGTAAACCTTATTTCACAGATATGCCTACAAATGCGGATATATCCGTCCATAGCTCAACCCTATCTTTTAGTAAAGACGTCTGTGCTCCTAAAGGTCCAGAAATAGCATTGAATGTTAATTGCCGTCGTCTCAAGTGTATGGGGCAGTGAACGAGAGTGCGTCATGACGGCGCGTCATGAGCCGACTCGGGGACTTTTGAAGCTTTTCGGATGAACTAGACGGGATCTTGATAGCTCCACATCTGATTTGAGAGCTGAAAGGCTTACAAATACGTAATTTGATTCCAAAGTTCGATCCATAATACAGCCTCGCCTCGCTCCAGGCTGAGTCCATGCTTGACTGTCATCTGCCTCGTGATAGGTGATATAACCATGGCAATAAATTAAGCTGTATCGCCTAGAAACCTCTATCGAGCAATAGAAAGGCCATCAAAATGTATTGAGGGGTTGAATCAAGCTCTTCAGCGAGTACGCTATTACCTCCCTCGTGCCTGGATTCAGCTTTTTATATATATAAATTTTGTGTTTCTACAAGCGGTTGTTGACGAATGATCCTAATCGGTACAAGTGATTTGTCACGGAACGGAAGTGCATTTACTCTCCTATCTAAGAACTAGTCTAGAAACCTGCTCTGAGAATTCTGTCTTGAAGATGACTATGCATTCTTCTGCGCCTGACTACTCAATTCTGTCTCTCTTCCTTTAACACCCTTAAAGGTATCACTATCCACAAACTCAACAATCTTGCAAATCTTATCACCATCTTTGTTAAAGTGCAAAAACCATGAGAAATCCAACTTCAAATCCTCCCCGTTATTGAACGTCAACTCTGCAACGGTCGTGACAGCTGCCTTCCGGGCTTCAACATCGATGATCAGGTCAGATATGATGTTTTTATGCATTCCGCCGACTTTCAGGCCTTCGGTAAAGACTTGAAGGTATTGGTCGTTTGTCATGGTGAAACCGCCGCCCAAGGTAGAGGGAAGCATGGAACGTTTGCAGTCAGATGTGACGTTTCTGTTGACTAGAGAGGGATTGTTTTCAGCGCGAGCGTCGATGAAAGATGCAAGATAGCTTTTTACAGCAGCCTCGATGGCTGATTTGATGTCGGTGGTCTGTGAGGAGGCCATGGTTGGGTATTTGGCGTGATGATGATAAGCTCAGATGTGTTGCTGGAGCTTACCGAGACATGGGAATCAGAAGCATCTTTATATACTTAAGAACGCTCCTGTAGTCTCCAGGTATAGAGGATGAATCACCAGACTGAATTTCAATGCATGTGGCCTTTTTGGGTACGATACAAGCTTAGTTCTGACGACAGGCCGGACAACTAAGCTGACATCTCACTCAGCAGTATTGCCAAGATACACTATCAGGTCTTGCGTCTCGCTTCTCGCATTCGCGTGCATCTAATTGAGCCCAGAGAGGTCTTATTGCTGACAACAGACATCCCGGGTAATCATTGTGGAGAGCATCTCCATCCTCGACATTGATGACCATCCGCGTTAGCCAAGCCTGAGCCGTTGTGGCAGAATTATTTTGGTCCCCGCTGCAAGGGCGCGTTGATTTCTTCTTTCTTCAGCTTGTGGAGTTCTTAGCTTGAAAAACGGGGGGAATCCAATCTAGGATAGCGGGTCAACACGTCGAATTGATTGGCCCATGGTCCCCCCGATGCGCCCTTTGAGTCTTGAGCCTTGGCTGGCCTGACTTGTGCTGGGCGTGTAAGCCTTCAGCGAAAAGATATATAGGTAGTCATGGATATGGCCAGTGTTAATTCTTGCACCAAATACCAACCACCTCAAGATGTCTCAACCAACTGAATCGGTCATTATCATTGGTGCCGGCATCCTGGGTTCTTCTGTCGCTTATTTTCTCACCCAATCTCCAACCCCCAGAACCATAACCCTAATTGACCGTTCATTCACTAGCCTCCTTGGTTCATCCGGAATAGCACCCGGCTTCATCGGCCAGTTCAATGAATCTGAAGTCCTCACAAAACTTGCAATCGATACTGTCTCAGAGTATGTCAAAATCCCTGGTGGCTTTGACAGAGTTGGCGGTCTCGAGATTGCATTCCAAGATGAAGGCATCCAACGATTGAAGGCGAGATGTGAGGATGCGAAGAGACTGGGACTTGAGGCCAGAATGTTGAGCATCAAGGAGGCGCATCAGCTTGCCCCAGAGTTGGTCAATGAGGATGGGAAAGGGCAAGCGGTCTTCTTCGAAAAGGATGGAACCGCAAATGCCGTGAGGATAACGACTTGGTATCAACAAAAGGCGAAGGAGCTTGGAGTGAACTTGGTGGAAGCTGATGTGAAGCAACTCACCATCTCGAACGGCCGCGTCACAGGAATGGAGGTTGTTGAGAATGAGACATCGCGTCATCTCACTGCTGATAAAGTCATCATCACAACTGGAATCTGGGCCCAAGGTCTCTCATCAAACCTCCCCTTCCCTGTCCCCGTCATCCCCGTCGGCCATCCCTATATGCACGCCAAACCTCACGATCCACTTCCGCACAAGCAATCCTTTGTCCGCTGGCCGGAACACCATGTCTACGCACGAGATCATGGTACAAATTTTGGCATCGGTAGTTATGACCATGAACCTATCGGCTACAAGCCCGACACTACAGGCTCAACAGCCAAAGGAGAGTGGGTTGACTGGTTCAAGCAACCTCTTGACTTTGCTACAGGTTTACTTCCTCCTGCTGCAGCCCGAGAATTCCAAGATGGAAACCACTTCAATGGGGTGTTTAGTATGACGCCAGACAATATGCCCCTCGCTGGAGAGGTTAAAAGCGTACAGGGATTGTTCATGGCGGTTGCAGTCTGGGTCACTCACGCCGCTGGTACGGCCAAGCTTCTAACAAGGATCATTGATGGGGAGGAAGTGGAAGGCAAGACAAAAGAGGCTCTCAATCCCGAGAGATTCAGGGGACAGGACTTTGCACAGTTGGAAGAGAAGTCGCTGACAGGCTATAACTCCATTTACAAGACTGTAAAGTCAGACTCGGCTTAGGGATTTTAGGTTCTTTGTACAGAATTACCAAGTTTGTAGAGTTTGGAGTGTGAAGATGAGTTCTCAAGACTTTATATGAAGGTAGCTATTTATTTGACCGGATTTAGATATTTATAAAGATTTACCTAAGACTAAGCATTACGACAGCAGATGTACATTAGATCACTGTGTAGGCTTTGCGATAGGGTTCAACTCTGCAGGCGATGTCTTCTCGTGCACAAGCGTTGTTGTGCGGTCATCTCTCTGCCCAGCATCACTCTGACTCTTCTCGTCACTCTGGCTAAGATCGCCGTTTTCGCGAGCAAGCTGCTGCTGAATTTCGGCAACCTTGGAGCGACGCCAGATCTTATCGTCGAAGAAACGAAGGACGGCAAGCGCGAGACCAACGGCGAGAACGACGATGTTGATGGTAAAGCCACGGCGGTATTTAGGCTTGTCGTCGGATCGGAAGATCTGTGCTCCGTAGATACCTGCGTGATGATGTTAATTGAGGTTCTAATTAAGAATCGTTTCTCCATACCTGCTATGTTTGCTCCCATAATGACCCTAGGCGTTATGATTAGCGGTAATTCGATTGTTGTGATGTGGAGGGCTTACATGGCCATGGCGAGAGCTCGTTCCTCTGAATCGTCACATGCAAGAGACATCCAAGCGATATTCAAAGGGTGAGAGAAGGTGCCAAATGTCTGAGTCCATACAACACCAAAATAGCTGACTCCTCTTCGTCCGAGCTCTGTGAAGATTCGGTTGAACACGTAACCCAACAGATGCATACTCAAGCCTGCGATGACTGTCTCTGGTCTCTTATTACTATAGAATTGTCAGCAGTGATTCTTTTATTGTGGGAGGCTACTCACAATCGATCAGATACGTAGCTGAAGGACCACGAAACCGGGATCTGGAGGAAAAGACCGACTGAGGCGAGGGCGTTACTAGTGAGACCCTGGAAGCCGAAACTCTTGACGATGGAAGGGCTGTAGGTGTCAAAAGCACGTTGTGGGCCATTGTTGCTCAGGGTGATGATAACATGGACCCAAAGGCGCCAGTTGGAGAACTGTCAATGTTAGTCGAGTGTGGTTATTGTTTCAGGTAATGCTCTTACAGCTTTCTTGAAGGCACCGAGACCAATCTTCTTCTTCTTCTTTCCCTTCATAGGATCATCGAGAAGAACACGAGTCTGGAGAATATGTAATTCTCTCTCGTTGAAGATCTTGACATTGGGTAGGAATGTGCTTCGGGGATTCTTGAAGGAGTCAGGCAAGCAGCAGCCCAAAACAACACCGCTCAGAACGGTGAAAGCGCCCATTAAGACGAAAAGCCAGAACCAGCCGGCTTTGTCTCCAACGCCACGCATGTGAAGAATACCGTAGGCCAAGAGCTTGCTAGAAGCTTGACCAAACTGGTTTCCAAAGTAGAAGAACATGACACGCTTGGCTGTTTCCTTCCGTGTGTACCATGTCGACAAGGTCCAGAGTCCGCCAGGGATGAAGCCAGATTCGGTGAGTCCGAGAAGGAATCGTGTTGCGACGAAGGATCCGTAGTTGTTCTGGAAGGCCTGGAAGGTACTGACTGTTCCAAAGAGAAATAGTTGGAGAGTCAACCATTTTCCAGGTCCTACTCTGTAAATCACCATATTGGAGGGGATTTCGAAGAGGACGATGCCGAGGGAGAGCATCTGTTGGCCGACGTTGAACTGGTTCTGCGTCACGCCGACATCTTCCATGAAGTTATCAGTCAAGGCGTTGGCGATGTTACCGCGATCGAGTTCTAATTGATAATTTTTTAGTTTGAACAGCTTGATTATTAAATAAGGAGGTCAAGTTGTTGTTGGGTAGACGTACGAAGGCAGAAGAACCCGAGGGTCAATAATGGCATTATGATAAAATCAAGCCTACAGAGTCAGCAAAGGGCCCAATTGAAGGAAGCTAAAGATGACTTACTTGCGCTTGGCCTTTCTCTCCTCATCCACACTCCAATCTCTGTGAAGGGTCAGGGACTCCTCATCCTCTCGAGGCTGAGGGAAGTCCGAGTGGGACTTTGATGAGACAGTGTCAAGTTTGCCCATTTTTGCGGTCGGTAAAGATGCTGGTGAAGACTGCATCGGGAAGGAAGGAGAGGTTCTGATGTCGCCCTTTTCTATCATCTCAAGCCTTTTCCAAGAGAATAATGGCCAGGATTGGTGTCGGTCTCGATGGTCTTGGCGTGCAAGCCAAGTGAGCACGCAATACACCAAGTGCCGGGGCTACGTGCTCTAAACGCAGTAGATAGAATGGCAGGTCTTTGTGAAGAGAACGTTAAAATTCTTTGATGAATATGAGGAATAATTTGCATAGTTCTTTACAAACTTAGGTTCCTTTACGAAAAAGATGTTATGAATTTATAAACTCACAAAGGTATTGAGTTTTACGGCCCTGAAGCCATTTTCCTTCACAGCCTGAGTCTCTTCACAACACGACAGCGGGGCTCCAGCTCAATGAAGTGACACATAAAAAAAATGACACTGGCGACACTAACGAACCATGAGCATGGTCAAAGATGGTGTTGTCGTGTCGAGGATCAACAGCCCATGCTCTCAACCCTTCGAACTCCCCGTCCTCGAACCAGCCCAAGACATCTTGGCTTATCTCAATTACCACCAGTGTCACCACCTAGTGGGGGTTGAGAGTGAAATAAATGACTCACCGAATCAAAAAGAGTCCAATCATCATCCTGGGTTACCGCCATCTCCCCGGCGAGGCGTCTGCTGCATGGTGTCAAACTCTGTCACAGTAGCCCAGATCAACTCCCCGCCAGAGCTCCCAGCTTTTCGCTCGGCGTACTTGGCGTAAGAACGCCAAGCGAAGTGACAACAGAAAATTCGGGCGGGGAGTTCAATAACGTCGAATTCCAAAAACTCCTAATAAAAGCCGTTGGTAGTGTTAAGAAATGCAACGAGAGAGTGAGAGGATCACTTCTGGGACATCAATCACATGAATTTAACTCAAATATGATAGCTTAAGCATATTTCCAAGCTTATTCTGTGGGTATCCCGGTACCTCGCCAAACCAACCAACCCTTGGAATCCTCCTCTTAGCGTTGGAATCATCGGTCCAACCGTCCAATTCCACGGGTTCCGAATGACGGAATTCTTGTCTTGATGAGTCGATCAGCTCAAACGAGCAGAGATCGCCCCCATGCCTAGACCATGAGCAGTACGCGACAAGCACGGCAAGACATGCTCGCCGATTTGGCAACATAATTGCTTCTTCCTTGAACACGAGACCAGGCCTCTTGTCTGACCGAGCGTGCATACGCGGGATGACATTCATCGACTCCGCACCGACAATCCGAGCATGTTTTCCTCCTTTTGACCCTTGTCGCTTCGGATGTCGCAATTCCAGCCTCAAATTCTCACCACTAGAACATGGTTTTTCTAGCTTGGCTGATGAGATTTATCACAGACTAATGCGTGCTTACCCCCACAGACGAAATCTTGCAGGGAACTTAGGTGATCTGGATGAGAAATGGGCTAAATCGGCAACCGTTCGAGTCTGGGTAGTGTACCTTAACCGTGTACCCGGCGGTTGATATCGTAATGAAGCGTTTCAGGCGTTGGAGAATCCATTAGGAGGCATCCAGCAAGTCGCAATACCTCTCAGCCATAGTTGGCGGCGCAAAATGAGACCATGAATGGCTTCCACGCTCCTCGACTCGCACAAATTTGTAAGCGGCACTCCAAAGTCAAGATCACCATCAGATAACTTCCAAAGCGCAGCTACTGATGGACCCCATCACGCTGATTCGAGAACCTCTGCCCCCAACGCTAACCACCCTTGCCAAGGCCAAGCCAACGCCAATTCGCAACGCTTAGCTTCAATGTCGTGATTACGAGGCCTCCACGGCGAGGAGCCGTTGGCCCACCGCAACGGTCCGCCGTGGCCACCTCGAACTCCCCGTCCCAACTGATGGTGTCCGATAGTCTGTTCAGCTCGGTGGTAAGTCAGTGTCTTAGCTGGCACACCTACGTCTGAGCTCCCCGTCCAGCTAGATTTAAGTCTAGAACTAATATAAATATTTAGATTAAGAAGAGTTAAAAAGCTAGGAGTTTTTCTCTCTTGCTTTAATAAATAATATCTAAGCCTAAGTTATTTAAAAAATAAAATATTTCTATAATAACATATAAGGTATAGCTAATAGGGTCTTATAATAAGATAGATATATTAAGATATATATTTTTAGTATAATATAATATAAAGTATTATATACTATACTAAAAGGAATATAATAATCTTAATAATAAGTCTCTAGGTTATATAACTACTACCTTAAACCTTATAATCTAGCTAAATAAGTGGCCTTAATCTATAAGTATAAAAAAGATATTTCCCCTGGCCTTAACAGGCTAAATGCCCTCTCTATTATTACCCTATTAAGGTAATTACTACTAAGGCTCTAACCCTAAAGGCCTAATTCTAAATAAGTAAAAAGCCCCCTAGAATATCAAGCCTAAGTTATAATTACTATATAATAAAATGATGTTATTATCTGATGTTGCATCATAACTTATCACAACTAGAGGAAGTTCTGGGGGGCGGAGAATAGAGCTTGTTCACACAGTTCTTCTCACGAAATATGTAGTATTGGCGTTCAAGGATAGGTAGAGCAAGTTACTATACTGAATCTAATTGTTTAACATGATCTGAGCTCTTAACCCCATTTAAATATTGAGTAACAACCCAAGATACCTAAGCAATATTCAAGCGTTATCTGGTGATAATAAATTTCAGAAGCTCTACCATCAAGCAGGGGGAAGGTGCTGCCAGTGCCTTTCCCCCTTGACCTCTCTGTCATCGCCCCACTTCAGCTCTTTCATCACCAAAACAACTTCTCCTTTCTCCAACAAAGATTTATTTCTCGTCGCCTGCAATTTCCTTATCCTGTTTCCGTGATTCTCATATGGAACTGTAGCCGCGCGACGGCAAATGTTTGCAACCATGGGAGACGCGCCTTTGTCTCTGACCTTTCTGTGCCAGGGATTTGCATTTGCTATTCCACAGTCTATCGCGCGAGCGCAGTCTCCGAAGCTCGCTGCTTCTCTCGATGCCGCCCAGAAAGTGTGATATCCCGCAGTCCATGCTCTTCAGGGAAACTGACGCTTTATAGATATCTCAGAATCCGGTTATCACGGTGAAAGAGTTCTCTCTAGACACAGTAAACTGCATGGTTGAATTCTTCAAGTCTGGTAGCTATGAAGTCGATTCAAGGAACTTTCCAAGTGTGCTGCAAGCTGGTACAGAGTCGCCCATTTCTGTTCATCCGTTCATGGCCAAGGCTAACCACTATCAGCTGGAGGCTCCCCAGCCCCGGATCATTTCATGCGCGATGTATTAACCTGCCATCTTCAAATCTGTGCCATTGGTGCCCACTATGGCGTTCCCAAGCTATGCGAGCTTGCCAGAGACAACATCCAAAAGGTCTTCGGGGGGAAATGGTTCGACTCGGTTTTCCTTTCTACTGCCGCTGTTGTCTTGAAGTCAAAGGATGATAAATTGCAAAGATTGCTTGTTACTCTGGCGAGAGGGCACCTACATTCTCTGACAACTTCGAACGGCTTCGACCATGTGACGATGCTCAAAAGTTTCCATCCCAAGCTCCGAGAGCCAGATGCGACTGTTCAACAAAATGGAGATCAAAAGAAATCAACAACTGCTCCATCGATCAAGAAAGAGAATTCCACCGAGCTTGAGGCCCTCCAACTCCAAGTCTCTACTCTCAAACAACAAATAATAACAGTCTCCATTGAGCGAGACCAACTCCAGGAGCAGACATCGGCTGCTTCAGTCAAGAAGGAAGAGCTACGACAGAGCCATGCGAATATTACTGCCGAGCGAGACTTATTACGGAGTAAGTTGTCGACCCTAGCCGCCGAGAACGAAGAGCTCCGGAAGATTGCGGCAAAAATGACCGCTCCAACGGATCTCGATGAACAAGGAATAAGTGATGCGAACAAGAAATCTTCAGCAGAAATTAAAGCAGACGAAAACGAAAAAATGCTCGAGACAATTCAGCGGGAGCTTAGAGTTACAAGATCCGAGGGCAACTTACTCAGGGCCAGATGGGCTAAGGAGAAGACAAAGTCGTCGATTCTGACACAAGAGAACGAAGACCTGAAGAAATCCCTCGAACTCGAAAGGCGAAGCAGGGTCACCATCACGGAATTTGCACGGGACGATGTTCAAAATGCCCTCAAAGACGAGCAGAAGGTGACAACAGACTTGACCAAAAGGCTCACACAAGTGTCACAGGCCCTCGAGACAGAAAGCAAGCGCACAACGACCCTAGTGCAAGAAGTCACCCAAACCAAGAGAGCCCTTGAACTGGAGAGACAAAGAAATACTGGGATGACCATAGGGGAGCGAGACAGAATGCAAGAAACTATCAGGGCCCAAAAAAGAGAAATTTCGGCGCTTGTGAAAAAACGAGACGAAATCAAGAGGGAACTCAAGATGGTGAGAACTGAGAAGAGCAATGAGGTTGATAGAAAATGGGAGGTCACCAACAAGATGAATGCGCTAATCCAGACAATGGACGATTGGGACGAGTGCCGTCATTGCGGTGCCGACTTTGGGACGTACGTGGAAGACCATGGCAGCATACTAGTTCTGCGATGCACTTACTGCACAACTCGGCACTGGGCGTGATATGTTAGGACATTGTGTCTGGCTTGGGATGCAGTAAGCAAGGAAGGCATTGTGAGGGATTCCTCGGGTTTATGTGTAAGGCAGGTTCTGTTTTATGAGAATTCATGGCGGGATAAGGAGAGGTACAGAATTAATTGTTCGTGAGCTACAGAAACAATCATATGGCTGGTGTTTGCTACGATAGATCTCGGTTCCTTGAGCCGGCAGCCACATGAATCTACGGAAACGCATCCGACTATCTTTCAACTCCAACTTTCGGAAACCAGTACCCGATTGCGAAGGATCTAAGATACTGTTAGGTTGCACCACTAGACTGCGGGGTTGTGAGTCAATACAGAAAGACCTATTTATGACCCATTCCTCACCCTCACCTTTTACCTTCCAGTCTACATCATTTTCTCGATAGCAACATGTCACCTAGCAACGGAAAGTACGTCGTCTTCGACATCGTCGGCACATGCGTCTCATACGACAAGCTAGTTGACGCAGTCGAAAAGCAACTCGGTGAAAAGCTGCGAGCCGAAAACGTAAAGCCCAGTCTTCTCGTGAATATTTGGATAGAGGCGGGTGAAAGGGAATACTGCTTCCTATCTATCACTAATAGATATGTCGCATTCGACAAGCTCTTCGCATCTCTCTTCTATCGCATGCTCTGGCTCGCCGGGATTGAGGAACCACGCTCCTTCGCAAGTGAGGCTGATGTCGAGAAGATTACGCAAGGGTACATGGAACTTGAGCCGAGACCTGATCTCAAGGAGTGTTTTGATAAGCTTCGAGCAGCTGGGTTCACGGTACGAGGTCTGACAGCCGGGGACTATGACAGAGTGCTTGGGTACTTTGATAAGGCGGACATTGAGTTCCCAAAGGAGCACTTGATGTCTTGTGACTCGTTTGGGGTGGGTAAGCCGGACCTCAAGGCATATGCCTCGACGTTTGAGGAGTTGAAGGGAGCAAAGGAGCTTTGGTTCGCCGCCGCCCATATGTGGGACGTAAGCGCAGCTAAGCAAGTCGGGTGAGTGAATTACCGTTATTCATTTGCTATTACTAATGGATGATTTGCAGATTCAAGAGTGCCTATTGTTCTGTGCTGGAAAAAGAGCCCTGCGTGGACATCTTTGGCGAGATGGATGTCATGTCGGATACTTTAAGTGAGATGGCAGATAAGATTATCCAAGCTTCATCTTAAGATTTTGGAAATGATTGCAGAATTTGAACTATGATGTAAATGGTGCTCCCTTCTGTCCTGAATCCCAATATCAAAGTGTCTATGGGCCGTTGGGGTGAGAACCTTGATCCTAAGGTACTTGTACCCAGCGAATGACTACCTAGTACCTAACCTTGGAGCCAATAAGTGGAGAAAGCCTTGCACATTCTTCATCGTCGACGTTTGCGTCCCGTCTCGGAAAATGCATCCAACAGCACCAATTTGGCCGCCAATGTGTCCACCGAACTCAAACTAACAGGTCGTTCCTGTCACATTTGAAACAAGCAAGGACAAAGATAAGGTTATCATTAAAGTTAGCGAAAGCTTGCCGTCACATATCTTGGCCAATACATTCCAATGGCTTCGCTTGAGGTCTAAAACACCTGGATCTCGCCAAGAAATTTACCGAGGAAGGACAGCATTTGTGAGCCCGTCTAGAATGGAGTTTCGACGATATTGAACCGATATGTTTGAACAATGAGCTCATGTCTTGGACGGGTGCGGCCGAACCGTTTGCGACTCTACAGTAGATGATGGCTGAGTGGCGTTTGTTGGCGAGACTAGGGCTACGTAGGGGGAAACGCTTGCCTTTTGGTTCATGGACCCTCTACGAGTGGCTTCCCAGGCTGAGGAGGCAGTAAAGCTTGGGGCCAAGGTATATCCTGAATCATAAAAAAGCTTAGACAAGTTTAGGAGACAATTATTTAATTTAGTCTAAACTTGGGAGATTTTTAGACGAGCCTGTTTGGCGCCATCTCAAATGTCAAAGGCTTTCTTGCTTCCTCGAGGCTAGGGATTTCCTGCTGCGGCTTGGAATGCGGTAAATGGTTAGCACAATTCCCTCAGGTCAAGGGAGGAGGATTTCACAAGGGCGTCAGGGCTGGGCAAGACGTTTTCGGTAACTCGTAACTTGACAAGCTACTTGTCGTGTACAATGACATCCATCTAGTGTCTTTACCTAACCCATCATTCCTCAGCTTGAAGCTGAGTCCATCAGGCATATTCCAACAACGCAGGCCCAAGCTCTATCCGGCGTCTCATAGCGCATCAGTCTCCCGCTCAATCTCACACTTTAAAGAGCGCCACGATACCAGGTACAGCTCTAGCGAAGAGATTCAGGGCCGATGGAACGTTTCAGTTGGAGTCAAATATGTTGCACATGGTGGCTTAAGCTTAGATTTAACCATGTGCCTATAAAGGATTGTGAGACCGGCTAGTCCAGACAGAAACAGGATGTTGGACAGACTTGATCTGATTGATCCGCATCTGAGCTGAAGTAGCGTTGGCATCTGTTCTTTCACTTCCACACGATTGTAGCTTAGCAACAGCTATTGAAAGAAGAGATACTCTTGCAGTATTCGACTACGATCCTCGATGTTGTGAACTGTCCCGATCAATTTTAACAAGGGACAGCACGTCCCATGATTCAATAGTGAGAGACGGTTTGCAAGAAACACCGGCATCTTCATCGCGGATGAGACATGGCGTACTCGACAAGCCACTGCAGCACAAAAGCCAGATATTGAAACGCGTGATCACACAAGCTTTCCATTGGTCCTTGGCACATTGGCATTTGAGGCTTTATTAAGTTGTCCACATCCGGGAATGTCGCTGTAGAACGTGGTGGAGCCTAGACTCATCTGGCATTCAAGACAATCATTCCATGATAGCTTGGCTAAGAAAACGACAAGATATATAAGATATTCGGAAGGGCCTATCTGAAGACAAATAAATGACAACACATTAGTGCTTTTTCCTTTCATATGATAGTTACTGCTAGTCAGTCTCAACTTCATAATGGCCCCACTTAAGATTTCCTCACTCATCGCCTTCGCGACTTCAGCCGCGCAGGTCGCTGCTCACGGCCATGTAGACTGGCTGGTCACAAACGGCGTTGCATTTCGAGGCTATTCTGCCCCTGAGATGAGCTGGAATCCCAATCATCCTCCTGTCGTCGGCTGGACCAACGGTGCCACTGACAATGGTTATATTGAGCCCAACTCCTTCGCAGACCCGGATATCATCTGCCACAGAGCAGCGAGACCCGGGAAAGGTCACGTAACAGTGGCAGCAGGTGACAAGATAACACTTCAATGGAGCGTTTGGCCAGAAAGTCACCACGGACCTGTGATTGATTATCTTGCGAGATGTCCTGGGAACTGCGAGACCGTTGACAAGAACGATCTTGAGTTTTTCAAGATTGGCCAAGAAGGGCTCATTGATATGTCAATGCAAAACGGCAAGTGGGCATCCGACGTCCTTGTCGCTACTAGCTTCTCTTGGACTTTACAAATTCCCAAAACGCTGGCCCCAGGTAACTATGTCCTTCGCCACGAAATTATTGCTTTACACGGTTCAGGCCAGCCAAATGGAGCACAGAACTACCCCCAATGCTTCAATCTCAAGGTCACTGGTGGCGGAGACTTGGCTCCGGCTGGTGTCAAAGGTACACAGCTCTACAAGGCCAACGACCCTGGTATTCTCTTCAACCTCTACACAACACCCTTGTCCTACAAGATCCCTGGCCCTACACTGGTTCCTGGCCTCCCTTCTACTGTCTCTCAGCGTATTGTGGCAGCGACTGCAACATCGAGTGCAACTGTGCCAGGTCAAACCCAAGTCAGCACGAGCAGCAAATCCTCTTCTTCTACTTCAAAGGGAGGCTCTGTATCTACCAGTACTGCTGTTGGAGGAAAAACAACACTCAGGACTTCAACAACAAGCAAATCTTCCTCGTCCAGCACTATGAAGGATGCACCACAGCCCACAACAAACGACGATATCATATGTGGTCCTGCAACTGGAGGTCTTCCAAAGTACAGTCAATGCGGAGGGAAAGACTATACTGGGCCGACAATATGCCAATGGGGGTCTAGTTGCAAGGTTCTCAATCCTTATTACTCGCAATGTCTTTGATTGAAAGGTTTCTGTGTTGGGTTGCAGCAGACCCGGTTCCTATGTCTCGGTTGCGTGAACTGGTTACGAGTTAGTAACAAGGGCAATGAAGAGATATCATTATAAAATACCATAATTATTGTCTTAAAGCATCAAGTTTCATTGAAAACTTGCTCACTTTATGATGGATTCATGAAAATTGAGCAGAGCTTGAGAATAGCCGACTTTCGTCAGCCTTCGATTAATTCACCCAACATCATCCGGCAGTGCCAGCAACATCAGATCATGATTCTTGGATATGAAAGTAAAAAGCCAGAGCTAAAAGTTTGATATTAGTCCATTATTCTACATTTGAGTTGGGCTTGTGCTGTCCTGGGTATCATCGACGTCAAGCTTCACTTCCTCCATGGAGACAAGATTCCGAAAGACTGACGCTTTGTGTCTTCATAAACTGTCAGACCACGCTCCAAGTTTAATTCAGTTAATCTGTAATGCTCCTGTCAATAGATTGAAAATATGCCTCACAGTAAGCCTTACGTTGTCAAAGTTCAAGCCCGTCCTGGGTCAACGGCTGAAGAGATTCGGGGCGAGCCGGATTGGGTTTCTGGGCAGCGCGTTGGGTTCAGGGATCGAAATAACCGACTCCCTGGGCTCACACATAAATGTGATAAGTACAGAGAAGAGCTGGCTGGAGAGAAGCAAAGGTATCTTGCATTTCATGAGAGGGCCAAGAGTGGAGACCTGATCAATTTCAGAGACTTGATTGAGTACCAAAATGTCAGTATCGCACCGTTAAGGTGAAGAAGCTATTTGTTTAATGGACTTTCATCTTCGACATCCGGAGAACCGATCACTTGGGTGGAGATATGTTCTCAACGAGACTGAAGATTGGATCAAGAATAAAGAGACATGGCCTGCAAACCTAAAGAAACAGGAGGAAGAAGTAAAGAAGATTGAAGAAGAAAGAGAAAGAAGCAAAAGGAGATAATAAGTATGATACGCCAGAGCAAGAGCATGAGTGGAAATGTTCCTCATATAAATACAAGTATCACGATGCATATGCAAAGAACAAAGAGAACTGGGCAAAGACTTCACAAAATGCACCAAAGCTCTCATACAAGTATACGCCAACCGAGATAGCTCTTTTCCGAGCTCTGGAGCACGAAACGAGCTATACTCAACACCTTAGAGAGAACAGAAAGAAGGTCTCCTCAATACAAGAAGCTTTCGCAGATCTCAATCTATGCACAGGACCAATTCAAAAGAGGAGCTTGAGGAATTTGAGAAGGAGTCTAAGGGACAGTTGAGAGTCACTCATGTGCTGAGCCATGCTGATGATAGTTGGAAGGGAAAGACTGGCCATGTGAATGAAGATATCATCAAGGATAATTTGTTTGAACCGTCTGAGAAGAGTGTTGTTTTCTTATGCGATCCGCCGGCCATGATATAGAAGGCTGCGCTTCCTGCTCTCATAGGTTTGTTGAAGTCTTTGATTACTGGCTGGTTACTAACAATTTGATAGATTGGGGTTGGAGGATGAGAACGTGTTTGAGTTCTAGTCACCGATCTTGATGAACTATTTTTATACTCACAAGGAGTTAGGTATATGCAGTTGCCTCATTATCTTGATCTCACAGTTAGTTGATCACATAACATGGCTTGGCACAAAGTGCAGGGTTAGGTCCAAGAGTGCGAGATAGTAAGCTCTCAAAATCAAGACGGCGATGCGGTCGTCCTATCGCATATTATTCATACTTCAAAGTTACTCACAACAACACGAAGTGAGTTTGCTCGACACGAAATTTTGAAATTTGTCACCTTGGTCGCGATCGAAAAAGGCCAAGACTTGCAAGACAAGATTATCACTACTGGAACATGAAGCTCACATACATCGAACCCCTTCATTATTTCTCCAGCACCCTCAACTCGAGATTCTGTATTTTGTGAAGATAATCGATGAAAGCTTATCTACGGACATAGACGCCAAGTCGCCAGCCCTAAAGATCCCAACCTTATCACCCTATAAATTTATCAAGGTCCAGGATGATTAAGTCCCTCATGAAAAGCGGTCAGAAATTGGTCCATGCTTATGATAAGATGTTGTTCTGTGATATGTGAGATGATTTGACTGGCCACTGATAAGAAGTACCTATACGGGAGTTGATCTATCGGATAACCGTATGCAAGATCTCGCCGAGATAGATTAAGGGTAATTCCTTCATATGGCGCGATTTTGTAGATCATAGATGAGATTATACATCCTATCGGCACACTTGCCGAGAATTGAGGCCATCTCGATAAAGATAGATGCTCAGTGGCAGTCTGATCCTTCGATGTCTGAATTCATCTTCTCAGTCGTGAGTGGTTCTGGTAGATGTAACCAAATTCTCCATCTTCAGGGTTCCATATCAACTGCCGTGATGATTTTCATATCATGCATCGCGACGTCACAAGCATGAATAGCAGAATAGTTTGAAATATGATCAATTTCATCTTTCCAAACAGCGGAATGACTCTCATGCTAACTTTTGTCCCGCTAACCAAACGCTATAATACACTCTTTTCCATTCCATTCTTTTTGTCCATCAGGGTATTCATCATAATTTCATAACTTAAACAGCAGAGGTTCCGTTCTCAGGAGTCTCCTCGGGCCAGACATCATAACCAAAGGTGTCCTTCATGTTGACAAAGCGAGTGTGTCGGCCCTTGGCAACACTCTGGATAGCCTCAAAGTCCTCGTCGGACAGGTTGGGAACCTGGAAGTTGCTCTCAATTCGAGAAGGCGTTGAGCTCTTGGGCAGAACAGCATAACCGCGGCGCAGACCCCAGGCGAGGAGCACTTGGGCAAGGGTGTTGCCGCTGCGCTCGGCGACGGCGTTGAGGGTCTCATTGGTGCGGACCTTCTCACCGGTAGTGGGGACCTGGTTCTGAGATCCGAGGGGGGAGTAAGCGGAGGGGAGGATGTCGTTCTCCAGGCAGAACTTGACGAGCTCCTCGTTGGGCAGGAAGGGATGGATCTCGATCTGGTTGACAGCTGGCTTCACCTTGGCAAAGGACAGCAGCTTCTTGAGACCCTCGACTGTCCAGTTGGAAACGCCAATAGCACGGGCCTTGCCGCTAGCATAGATCTCCTCCATGGCGCGCCATGTGGGTTCGGGGTTCTCAGTGAGATCCTTCTTGATGACGTACTTGCCATCAGGTCCAATCTTGGGCTTGTAGTCCTCATCCTTCTCAGCAGCGATGGGCCAGTGGACAAGGAAGAGGTCGATGTAGTCGAGGCCAAAGTTCTTGAGAGAGTTCTCGAATGACCACTTGACCTCCTCAGGCTCGTGGAGGTGATTCCAGACCTTTGTGCAGATGAAGATGTCCTCACGCTTGACATCCTTGTTCTCAGCGAGGAAATCCCTCACTGCCTGACCGACCTCACCTTCGTTGAGGTAGAACCAGGCGCAGTCGAGGTGTCGGTAGCCGACCTTGAGGGCGCACTTGACGGCGTCGTAGGTCTCGCCCTTGGCGCCCTCGTTAGCGAAAGTGCCGAAGCCCAGGCCGGGCATCTTGACGCCATTGTTAAGGGTAAAAACGGTCTTGTTTGAGACGGCCATGGTGTAGATGTTTGGGTGAAGTTTGGGAGTGAGTGATGGGTATGTGAGTAGGTGAAAGATAGGGAGTGAGAATCTTGACTAGTGAGGGGCAGTTTTAGATATGAACGGCTTTTAAAGGGATTGAATTAATGATAAAATATCTCAATTGACGTTTCGTCAGTGGAGAGGGTACCTATTGATGCTGAAAACTCTATACCCAAGGTATGCAACGGCAATTGTAGGTAAGGATGGCACGTTTTGACGTACAGCACAGTACAGTACTTGCTGAGGTGGCTGTCATCAAGGGTCATGGTTTTTTCGCCGACGCCGCGCGAGGCGAGTTTGGGAGAAGATGGACATTGACGTCATGTCCTTAATTGGGAAACTTCTAGAAAGGCTAAGCTAGACCAAATGGGAGAGTCTCTCAGTAACGAGTTTTCACTTTGATGGGAAATTTTACTGACTGAAGCTGTTCCGTTTTGCCAAGACCTGTGGTGCACGGTACGTACTGTGCCGTGCCGGTTGCAGTTACTTGATCGCCCCTCGCTTCAGCTAAGGCACTGTATGTACTGCAGAACTACGTGGACAAATACTTGAGTCAGGGAAACGTGCAGCGACCAACCAGAAGATCAAGAGTTGAAAAAAGTAATCTTATCACTTGAAAATTGGAGCCGCAAGTGGCGATCCTTTTGAGAACGTCGCTTACGTTTCGAGACGAGAGGCTGAATACTAGCAACACCCGCTCTAGCCGTATTTTCTTCAGTAACGGTATCCACCCTAAAAAGACGGTCGACGACAGAGGCTGTAGGGTCTAGGGCCCCTGCTCGGCAGTGGAGACAGGGATGATGTCAGAAATGAACCCCTTCTGAAGGTTCTCCAATTTAATTCCCGTGTAAAAACAGGAGACAGGCACCGCCAAAAGTCATCTCCACTGCAAGTCCACTTGGTGCGGACTCTTCTCGGCCAGCACCTCCAAGATAGCGATGCGAAGCGATACTGAGGCCTTGAGTCGAGGTACTTTTTATCTCTGAGGCATATCTTTCTCGAATGGTGTAACTTGCTAAGAGGGGCTGCGGAGTCAATCTTGACACAAACCTCACGTCACCTCATCTACGAGCTATGACGACTGGCTCAAAGTTTAAGTCAAGTACCTAGGGGCGTGCGAAGAGCCCTCGTTTTTCACACTGCTTGTCGCGGAAAACGGGAAGAAACGGTTCAAACGCGTCGTCTTCGAGTCCGTTCTTTGGCCCTCTAGCCCTTCTAGATAACGGATATCCCATCCCATGCCATGTACTGGCAACAATTGACTGCATTGACGGTGAACGCCCGAGATCCACTTCGGTAGCGCCGTTTGACATGAGGAAACATGGACTTTGTCTTGAACGGACGAGACGTTCCCGGGAAAATTGTGAAAAGTGAGCAAAGATGATGATATCAACGAGAAGGGCGAGTTTTCACTCAATCTCACTCAATCGCTCACAGTATCTGGGAGAACCCTCGAGATAGATAAATACGGATCCCCGCCCCATTTCTCTTGTCCATCATCTCGATCTCATACCTTCATCATCATCCTCATACCCAAGCAGTCTTCCCTTCACTCATACTTGATACCCCCGATATAACCCAATCCACGACTGTCTTCTTTCCCTCTCTCTATTCATCCTCATCTTCATATCGACTGTCTTTCTTGTTCACTATGCCCGCCTACGACGACAACGAACTTCACACCCCAAACTCCCCAAGCACCCTCCGCAAGATGTCCAACATGAACAACGGCGAGGGTAACGGTGAGGGCCACCACGACAGCCTCGCCATTCCCGGCGACGAGGCCAATGGCCCTCAGGAGATCCCCGCTACCAGGTCCTCCATCTCAGAGGCTGCAAAGTACATGCACAACCTCAGCGTCTCTCCCTCGATGAGGGACCGACGATCCTCCCGAAACTCTTTCGGTACTGCTCTGCCTATCCCCCGCAAGCGCCAGTCGCGCCTCTCCTCCGTTCACCATGCCGACGGTCGACCCACCCGTCCCGGCATGCCCCCGATCCAGCCTACCCGAGAGCTCCTTGTTGCTCAGGTTCAGGACCTCCAGGCTGAGAAGGTCACAAAGGCCAAGAACATGGCCTTCGCCTTTGACATTGATGGTGTTCTTGTCCACGGTGATCGTCTGATCCCCGAGGGTAAGAAGGCCCTTGAGATCCTCAACGGTGACAATGAGCTTGGCATCAAGATCCCTCACATCTTCCTTACCAACGGATCTGGTAAGATCGAGAAGGATCGCTGCGCGCAGCTCTCCAAGATCCTCGGCAACCCTGTCGAGACCGACCAGTTCATTCAGTCTCACACTCCCATGAGTGCTCTGGCTGAGTACTACAGCACCGTCCTCGTCGTCGGTGGTGAGGGTTACCGTTGCCGTGAGGTCGCTGAGCAGTACGGCTTCCGCAACATCGTCGTCCCCAACGATATTGTCGCCTGGGACCCTACCATTGCTCCCTACCGCGTTTTCACCGACGAGGAGCGCGCTACCTCTCGTCCCCGTGACTTCACCAAGATCTGCATCGAGGCTATCATGGTCTTCTCTGACTCGCGAGACTACGCTACCGACATGCAGATCATCATGGATGTCCTTCGCGCAAAGAACGGTCGTCTCGGCACCGTCGCTGAGGACCCCGTTGCTGAGCGCGTTCCCATCTACTTCTCCCAGGGCGATCTTCTCTGCCCTACTGAGCACCCTTACCCTCGTATGTCCCAGGGTGCTTTCCGCATCGGTCTCGAGGCCATGTACAAGGCTCTCACTGGCGCTGACCTCGAGCGTGTCGTCTACGGCAAGCCTGAGTTGGCTACCTACAAGTACGCTGACGATGTTCTGACCTCATGGATGGGCGAGCTCCATGGCGAGGAACGTCTTCCCGAGCACATCTACATGATCGGCGACAACCCCGCCTCCGACATCATTGGTGGAAACATGTACGGCTGGAACACCTGCTTGGTGCGCACCGGTGTCTTCCAGGGCGGAGACAACGACGAGAACAATCCCGCCAACTTTGGCGTCTTCCCCAACGTTCTGGAAGCCGTCAAGAAGGCTCTCCGCAACGAGCTCGGCCAGGACTTCAAGTGCTTCTTCGACGAGAAGATCAACCCCGTCCTGCACGGTGACGCTGCTGACGCCGCCGCTGTCGTCTAAGCGTGCGACAATAACATTTTAACGAACTTTATTTTTGCTTTATGGCGTTTGGATTGGGGGCATTGAAAAGTCTATGACGAATTTGAACCCATGGATTTTGACTTTTGGCATAGACCAGCGATAGAATCTTGATATCAATAGCATAGATTGAATTGACCAAGTTGACACTGGGCGGACGCGTCTGAGTGTGTCTTGGGGAATTGCCTGGAGCAGTTCAATTGAAACCAAATTCTCAATTTTTTCGTGTCTTTATCGTGAATGCGACCTTGAATGAATCGTGCATCAATTGAGAAGATGAAGGTGTCTATAACCATGCTCTGTACCTTGATTGCCCTGTAGGCCCTGTACCTTTACTGTGCTTCACTGTGCCTTGTGCCTGCAACTCGCAACCACCAAGAAAGCTCCCCCGATCGCCAAGCGATACCCGCCCCGAAACCTGCACTGCAAGCATGGTTGCTGGGAACATGACAAGTTGGTTGTCAAGGTTGTGATCTCAAATCTTGGCTGTTGATCTAGGATCGACACAGATTCAAGGCAAGTACCGAACTCAAAGGCAAAGATCAGCAAATGTGAAAACCTGGAAAGCTTCATAAGATCAGCGATACAAATTTCTCAAGCGACACTCTTTTGCACCGTCGAGACCGTTTTAAATCGTGAAGCCCATAGAGTTCCAGTGGGTAACGGCGTCAGCAGGGAGTTTAGGCCAGTTTCTAGGGAGTGGTCCACACCCTTCCAGCGGACATGCGAATACGACATCATCAGCTTCTCTTCCGAGTCATGGATCAGCCGGATTCTTGAGGACAGGTCATGGAGCAGCTCAGAATAATTACAATGACCTCCTGTCAGTCCAGATTATGTAAGAAGAAATCGGATTTAATGAAGCTCTCGTAAGCTCACTCTGTCCATCGCGTTTCGCTGCAAGCAAACGCGAGATTGAGCCACTAGGCCAAAGCATCAACAATGCCTCATCAATCCCTCAACAGGACAAATCTTAAGTGTAAAATTCGTCCAAAAATAAGAAGAGCCCGAAGAATTGAGCCCTCGGCTTGAGACAGTCGACAGGGCAGTTTAATGATAAAAGTCGCGGTCCTGCATCTATCGGCTGTTTTTCACCATCAATCTCAATCAATCATCCTGCACAGAGAACAATTCATCGGTTTCCAACACATACTGAAACCATGGTCCCATTTCTATCTACTCTCCTTTTAGGGGCACAACTCATTTTGACCGCATCGTCTCACTCAATCCCCAACATGCTTCCTCGTTCAGGAAAGCATGAATACATACCCTGTACTCGGCACGCACGAGCCAGCAGATTGGCAAACAACAGGCTATTTTATCAATCATTTCACCATTTCCACCAGAAATCTCTCTGCTAGTCTCGACTTCTACTCCAAAGTCTTTGGCTTCCGCAAGATGTTCACTTTGCATGTTTTTAAGACATATAGCATCACCTACCTAGCCCATGCCCACGGAGACAAGAATGGAACAGGCTATCACACCGCTCTGGAGTTGAACCGTGAGAAGAACAATGCACAGGGTCTCCTCGAGATTTACTACCTAGATATCCCAACCAAGAATATTGAGTCTAGCTCTCAGCATCCCAACACCTTTGCCTATATTGGGCTTGTTGTCCCTGATGCTCAGACAACACAGAAGCGCCTGGAGACGATGCCTGATGTAAAGATTGTCAAGAGATATGGAGAGAAGTTTACTGAACTCACTGATGATCTTGTAATTGGCCCGGCTGTGGGGCTGCCCCCTGCTGTCGTTGCTCAGTTGAGCCTGGAGGAGAGGGAAGCGACTGTCCAAGGACTAGGACCTAGCGTCGACCATTTGATCTTTATCGTTGACCCTGATGGAAATTTTATTGAGATTCAAGGCGAGGATGGTGCTGATTTGGTGCAGGGACGAGTCTGAGTAGCACAAGAGAGTAGGGGACATGAGCCTAGATGAGGCGTATACAGGAGGCTGGGTAGATAACAACATCCGCCAGCATAGGGGAAAACTGTCAATTGTTTCACCGGCATCTTCTGCAACAGGAAATCTTTCAATAGTCGCAATAAGGGGTTAAATAAACCTAGTAGCCCTACGGAATTATACACCTCCAAGCTAAGGGCCGAGAACGCTCCAACCCCACGTGTTTCTGCAAGTTCAGGCACTAGGTCTTCTAATGACCCCAATGATGTTCTGTTAATAGATTAAGAAGCTTCGATAGGTCGCCGAGGTCAGTGCCCCTGCATATCGGCACCAAACAAGGTACTGTGCCTGAATCCCCCGCAGTTTGGGCGGGCTGTTATCCATCAGCTCGGTTCAGTGATAATAGACATAAACTGAATATTAACACTTGATCGCAAGCGTGTGATGTCCATTTTGTGTCTTCTCTCTGTACACACATGGAGGATTCCTAAACACCAACACCGCAAAGCATACCAAATTCAGACCCAGCCAAGCCTACTCTTCGCCCCCAACTCAACAGCAACACAACAAGGCTGTCGAAACCACCCGCAATTTCACCCTGCATACGAACATAACCAGATGCTAAAAAGGCGGTCAACGGTGCATCCGAGCCACGTAGCTGTTGGAGTGCATATATATGCAGGCAGTCGGTTGATCAAACCTAAAGGGGGTTAGGTATTGGGGTTGGGCAATTTGGAGTCGAGAGGGGTAAGAAAAAACACCAAAAAGGGAGAGAAAAATGTAGTTGCGATGAAAATAAGTCATCAAGCGGCTCTGCAGTCATCATGTGCTCGATTCCCGGTCCTTCATTTCTGCTCACGCAAACGTTGAAGCAACCACCATCTCCCAACGTTTCTTTGGATTATTCCTTTTCGAGTACCGTCCCGTGAAGCAGTCTATTACTGTGCTCCTCAGATTTTGGCGGTAGTATAGTGTATACCAAGAAAGGTAAGCCAGCTCTCCGCTGTCCAACGAATGCGATTGTTTGACGCGACACTGTCTGACTGTTAGCTGCACAGCTGAGACAAACAGCCGGTCATCATATCTCGACCCAGTTGCATCGAGCAAAGCCCCCGAAGAAAGAAAGTATAAACAACATTGCATCGGCTGGACAGTTGGCCTGCCCCTGTCTCAAGCTCGTAAGGAATGACCGTCTGTTGGGTCCATCCTGCCCGTCGACAAGGACTTCAGAAGGCATCATCCGTGACCAGAGAGAGGGTCACGTAAGACAGAATCCAGAGAACGACCATACGGTCGACGCAAGCGTACCATCCACTGCCTGTGATAATGAGAAGGTCTACCTCTCATCACGGCGTTGCATCACAAAAAAGGCCTTACCCCTGTATCATCGCGGATAGTATGTTGATCGTTGGTACAATCAACCCATACTGACAATCGTAGGGTTCCCAGGGAAATGCAATAGGAGTTTCAACAACATAGAAAAGCTCAAGTAAGTCATGAGATTTGTCCCAGCCCCCAACATGCTAACAAACATGAGTGAACACATCAAACGATGCCATAACCCCTTTCTCTGGTGCAATGATTGCCTCAAAAAGTTCAACAGTTCCTTGAGTAGAGACGCGCTAGAGCGTGAGAAGAAATACCACAAGGCGATATGTCCCAAAGAGCCTTCTGAGAAGAACAAAACCCTCAGGGAGAGGGCTTATGTCATTGACGAAGCTCGATACGAGCTGTGTAAGAAACTTGGGTGGAAGCAGACTGCCGCTTCACATGAACTCAATCGCGAAACAGGCGGCAAGGAATGCGTATCTCAACGGAGCTGGAGACAGATCCGTGATACCATCTTTCCAAACGACACCGTAACTGTGGACGAGTCTCATGAGCTCGTCGCCAGAGTCGAGAACGAGACGAGAAACGAGATGTTCTTGACGCAGTTCAGAGACTCACACGTCCCAACACAGATAGAGATCAGCACGATCTCCCAGCCGCCCCCAACGGTTGATAACACGTCCCACCTGTCCACGATTCTGTCAGAAGTGACTGCTCCTCTGACAGGTCCAACCACGATTGCTTTCTCTGATCCTGGACCAGATGGGCTTTTCCCACGAGAGATGGACAACTTCGATTATGGATTACTCCCACCCCCCAATTTCCAAGATCCTGAGTCTGGAAACTCTTTGACTGGTGCGGGTAAATGGCATACTTGGAACTTGGATGACATGGATTTCGACCAGTGGTTCAGTGAAATAACTCAGAATGACTTGGCTGAAGGAGAGTGACGGAAAGGATATGGATCAAATTGTCAAACTTGATGGAGGAGTTCAGACTGGAAACTTTCTGGCAGAATGGACACAACTCAGCTTTATATAACTTTTCTCAATAAGACCAGTTCCTTGAGAGTGACTCAACATGAATGTGCCAATTATCATGCCGTATGTTTGCTGACTTGAGGCCATCTATTTGTCATTTGGGCTGAAAGGGATGCCACAAGTGAGGAATCGATATGCTGTGCGTCTACCACGATAAAGCTGCACGTCATCATGGAAATTACAATAAGCTGAAATAAAACATTGTATTGGCTCGGCTGTATGTTGTGCAGACTCTTAAGAGGCCACCATTTATCTGATGACTGTCCTCGTGAACTTCTGCACGCAACCTCCAAGATAGTAAACAGGGATTATTTACAGGGGCGCGCAACATGTACTGTAATAATGGTTATTCCCATCAAGTCATCATAAATCTCGACGTTATAAAAATATCCGATCTCGGACTTAAGATTCGGCTGCTTCCGCTGGGCGTACTTGACATCTCAACCAAGTGGGGCCTTCAATCGCCCCAAGCCAAAGTTCAACTCTGACTCCTCATCAACCTTTCTTTACTCTCAAGTCCGCGCCTTACGGATACATTCATCCGAAACTAGACGCTATGCGCGTTGATAAACTTGATATGGGTGATACTAACTATACCGAGCACCCTGCCCCTCCTGATGCAACCTCCTCCAGTGGGGAGCCCTTACTGGACTTTGACGCATTGGCCTTTGATCCTGGTACACTTGAGTCCAACACATATGGGCCTGCTTTTGAGAATGGATTGGAGGGGAATGAGTTCGAGTTCACTTTTGACGGTTTATGGTCTGCGGATATGACCCAACTGCCCCTCACAACAGATGACACCGAATTCACACAGACCCATCAGCTTCAAGGCGATACCAGCTTGCATCATGATGGCCTACAGCGCCCAGGGACTGATCAACTCGCACTCAACTTCGGGGACCTCATGAGAAATGTTTCTGAATCACCATCGTCAACTCGATCACCCAGCATCCTTACTCCACCAATCCCTTCTCCCCTTCCCCCAAAGATCGGGCATCGCTTCACCCTCGATGCCATACGCTCATTGAAGGACTGGTTCGCTCGAAATGCCGACAACCCCTATCCAAATGAAGAAGAAAAGAATATGTTGGAGCTCCAAACTGGCTTGACTCGAACTCAAATCACGAATTGGCTAGCAAATGCTCGAAGACGGAGAACTACTACCGACAGCGGAACTCAAACGGCTTCGGGAAAATCTGGCAAGGCTCCTTCAGAGTATACCCCAACACGAGCTGGTACACCAATACCGCGAAGGCGATCTGAGAAGGGAATGCATCCTTTGCAGAGATGGGTTGATTCACCGCCTGAGAATGAACCGGCTGCTGTGTCTGCTATTGCTCGTGCGATGGCATCAGGTGAATTAGTCACATCAAGTACGGTACCTACGTCCCAAGACAAGATCAAAGCTGACCAGCACAGGAAGTCGAAGTCGGAGAGGCACATTCTCAGGTGACGAAAGAATACCCCGAAGACGTGGCCATAGATCGAACGCTAGCAGTCTCGGAACATCGAGAAGCGCATCAACAGACTCACGTTCCTCACGCGGCTCTATAAGTGGTACCTCGTCTCACAGTCGAGGCAGGTCGATCCAAAAACGAAGACCACAGAAAACGTCACTCATGAAACCACGTCTCACATTCCAATGTACATTCTGTACCGAAACCTTTAGTCGGAAATACGACTGGCAACGCCATGAGAATTCATTGCATCTGTCTTTGGAACGATGGGAGTGTTCCCCTGACGGCCCAACAACCACGGATCCCGATACTGGCCAAGTCATATGCCTATTCTGCGGTGAAAATAGCCCAAGTGCTGAGCATATAGCGGACCATAATCCATCCGCATGTCAGGAAAGATCATTTAGCAGGAAAGACCACCTCAAACAACATCTGCGCCTTGTGCACAACGCCAAATTAACAGACCTTTCTATGAAACTATGGAGGACAGCACATCCAGATATCATTTCAAGATGTGGATTCTGTCAAGCTTCTATGACTAGATGGATTGATAGAGTTGATCATCTAGCGAATCATTTCAAGATGGGATGTACAATGAATAATTGGGTTGGCGACTGGGGGTTTGAAGATGATATATTGAAGACTATAGAAAAGGCTTTGCCACCATGTCAGTGCTATGTAACACTTTGAAGTATGTTGCTAATTTGTATCAGACTTGGTCGAATTGGAACGTGGAACTCCATTCCCTTTCGCGGCGAGTGGCAGGCCGCCTGATTCTCCTCGAAGTGCATACGAACTCATTACGCTAGAGTTGGCATACTTTATTTCGAATCACAACGACACAGTCGGTAGTCTACCAAGTCATGAAAGTCTACAACTGGAGGCATGTCGCATCATGTTTGCCTCTGAAGTAACATTTCCTGAAGCTAGCCTGGACTCTCACGGGAGCCCGTCATGGCTCAGGGACTTGCTCTTGTCCTCTGACGAGATTGCTCAACAAGCTCGCTTCGCACCGATTCGATCGAGCAAAGAGAGCAGACTTTCCGCGCTGAGAGTCAAGGGAAAGAACTCGTTGTTTGAAGAGTGTCCGCTGGAGTCACGACTGCAAGCGTTCATGCGTGATTGCAGAATGAGGGGGCTGTCTGAGGTATCTGATGGAGAAATACAAAAAGAGGCGGGTCGCATTATCATGCAGATGGAAAGCGAGCTCCAAACAAAGCCACAGTATGTTGCAAACTGGTTGACCGGTTTCCTGTATTACTCGAAGAACTGGATAAGCGACTTTCGGCGGCGTGCAGAGCTGATGTCAGCCGATGACAACTGGAAACTCCCATGGCCAGGTAATGCTTGGTCTACTGAACCGACAGGTGTCCAGACACAGCGTGATCTATCGTGGATGAACAACTCGTCTCTCTTCGACGGAAATGACTGGTCTTTTGTAGGGCAACTTGGACCATCCGGCGCAAGCATGACCTGGCAAGCAAACGCACCAGCCAACAACGCTGACCAATCTACGTTCGATGCATCACTCGATGACTTTACATGGCTTTGGTCAGACGACAAGTCACCACCTAAAATACCACAGACGACCCCGAGTCCAGGAGCCGAAGGGGAGTCAGGCCTCCGACCGAATTGGCTTGGTCCGGGTATCTATGTCCTGAATGATCCGAACCATCTCCCATGGTTTGCTCGTGAGATGAAGAGATGGGTAAAAGCCGCCATGTCACCGAATAACCCGATCTGTCATATCCCTTCGGATGAGGAGCTTAGACATCAAGCTCGGTGTCTGCTTTACAACGAGTAAGTCCACGCCCCCTTGTCGTTGATGCATCTGACTCACCCTACCAGTGACGATCCTTGGAACCAAACACCTGCGGATCACGCGCAATGGCTGGAAATGTTCAAGAAGGAAGTAGGAATTATTTAGGACGCGGTCAAGAGGATTCTACACGCACGGGTGAGGACTGTGACGGTGCGAGAACCCGCCACAACAACACGCCGTGAGAGGGCAGTCTATGGGTGGAAGGGCTTCTGCGCATATAGCGAATGGAAGTGGACATAAGAATGCACTGAAGGATCCTTCAAGTCCTTTCGAACCTTGATAAGAAAGACTTCAACCTTCTCAGGCGTCCATCCCAAAGCTCGAGTGAACGGGCCGATGGTGATTGCATTCAGACCATCATAGATGACACTCCTGTTGTAGAGTCCAATCATCTTGAGATTCGAGTCCTTAGGCCACGGCCCGACCGGCACCTTCTTAATCTCGTGGCGGATATTGACGAACCCAGCATCGTGCAGTCTATCGGGGTTCTTCTCGGCAGCGTGCATCTCTATGCCTGACTTGGCGAGGGCAGCTTGAATGTTGGCTACCATTCGCGGTGGTGTAAAGTCGGGACGTAGTGTTCCGTCGTCGCATCCGTACACCCATCGGAATTCGGGAAGCTCGATCCATCCTCCTGGCTTTAATGCGCTACGAATGTTAGCTGTGAACAACCATCGGGCGGGCGAGTGTTACCGGTAGATCTGCCCCAGCAGCACAGGCCAATCCTTGATTGCGGTGGACATGTTGCGCAAATGGACAAGGTCTATCGAGTTTTCGGGGTATAGCCACGGTGCTTCGGCGTCATCGACGAGGAATCGAACATTGGGAGGAACCCACGGTGGTTGAATGGGACTGAGATCGATCCCAATGACTTCGGCGCTAGGATATTCGTCGCCCACTACAATGAATCAGTCAATGGCCCTCAACGAGGATTATTTTGCCTACTATCAATCGCCCAACTTCCAGTTCCTGTCCCGATATCGAGGATCTTCTGAGGATGATCCAACGGCGCATTATGCAACTTCCCGCCAAGCAGATGCACCGCAACCGTATGCTTCATGTCCTCTCGTTCTTGTTCAGGTAGATCATTTGGAAATTGGTATAAACCCTCCTTGAATTTATGGTATCGTCGACTATTCTCGAATTGATAATCGCGCACACTCGAAGCTAGCGATGACGACTGTGCGGAATGCTCGGATGAAGCATATCCATCATCCGTTGCAACATCGTCGTTCGTTGGACGAGGTGGGTGATCGGGTTCAATTGGAGGATCGTGCTGTTGTAGCTCGGGGACTCGATATGAGGGATTCGTTGGAGGGTCTGGTGTATCAGCCATGGTGGATTAATGGATGGTGAACAAGTTGAAGAGTATGCCCGGGGAAGTGGAGTTTCTATTCATTATTGAGTGTCCATCCCCATTTCTTGGTTCTTGAGTGATATCGGGGCGGGAGATCAACAGCCCATGATTGATGGCCGGATCACAGCCCGTCTCCGCCGTCACTGTAACCAACCCCACCAAGAGCGTTTTTTATGCTGTTGGTTGTATCACGCTGCTTATCTCATGTTGTTGGTCGAGACAAACAGCAGCCACAACTGATCCTCATTACTTGGCGTGTCATTTATGCTTAATTGGTCAGACGCCATGGAACCCTTCAAACTCTCCCCGCAAGACGGCACAGTGCTCTCTGGAATCTCCAACATTCCGTCGTCGCCCTCAACTTTGAAGCATAGGCCGTTGGTGGTCGGGCTTCACGGGGGGTCCTATACGAGCCACTACTTCGATGCTACCCCAGAATACTCGGCTAGGGGTATCAGTGAAGCGCTCTCTGTGCCGTTTGTGGCTATAGATCGACCGGATTATAGGGATACTACGCCCGTGGGTGGTATTCCCGAAGGATCAAGCTATCCTGAACAATGGGGACGGCGGCTCCATGAATCCATTCTCCCGGTCCTTTGGAAGGAGTATGGACTGCCCGATGCATGCACATGCATCGTTCTTCACTGTCACAGCCTCGGAGCAAACGGCGCAATTGTTGCATCATCCCTGCACGCAACCTCATCGTCACCTGCATATCCCCTCGGTGGTATCGTCATATCAGGCTTTGGCTCCTTGTTAAAAGACACAGGCGGCCATGTTTCACAGCCCGATCCTCTGCCTTCGTATTTAAACATCCCTGTCGAGGTAAAAGACAAGACTTTGCTCCTTCCAGGAACGGCAGACGAAACTGTTTATGCACAGTCTGAGAGGCTCGACCACGCCTTTCTGTTTGATGAACTTGCGGCGCTGAGAAAATCTTGGTTGGGGGAATGGAAGGACAAATGGGGCTTCAATGTTACAGTGCCAATAATGATCGGTTTGGCGGAGAGAGACCATTATTGGGATGCTACAGAGGAACATTTGAAGCATTTTAGAGAAGGGTTTCCGAAGAGCGAGAGAGTAGATCTGAGTATCGTAAAAGCGGCACCGCATAATATCGAGCTGAGCTATTGGAGTTCCGGGTGGTATGCGAGAAGTTTTGGGTTCGCGGTTGAGTGTGCGGTTTCACTTGCATTGCAGAAGTAAGATCGAGTAGGTTTATTTCTTTTTAGTTATACCATACACGATGGAAGCGCGCAGGTCAATTACTTCTTATGAGTAGCATTATTTACGAACTTTCGATAGATCACAATTGCATGAAGATGGTTAAAATTATCGTTAATATTAGACAAAGACTTAAGCCCAGGCTATAAACAGATTATCTTCTAGCAACAATGAACTGATACAACACGTCTGTATTAAACTCCTGTGTTTGGATTCTTGATACGTCTTGCAAGACTTCTATGAAGTGAATTTCCATGGCATTGGTTGAAAGGTCTTACTCATCAGTCAAAGGGCGCGCCCCTCGTTAACTAACTCCAAGATAAAAGCGGAAGAATCCCTCGATCTATCTTTCTATCCTTCTCACTACAAGACTCGAAAAACTATCATGAGTCAACCACCACCTCCAGACGTGTTGGACGCATTTGGTGCAGAAGGCTGTCTGATTCACGTCCCAGGCGGTCGAGGTCTCTGCTATCGAACTTGGCAAGGCATTCTTCTCCGGCCTTCAGACGATGACAAAGAATCCGAATACATCTCAGCGCTCTGCAAGTCTCTACTTGAGCTTTATCCTAACGAGTACCGCATTGCGGGGCCAATCCCAGCTTCAGAGTCCCCCTCGGGATATGTTTGTGATGGTTGGACCGCCTGGGAATATCTTGAAGGAAAAGCAACTCCACAAGGAAACTTTGATATTCTTATAAGGGCTTGCCGTGCCTTTCATGCTGATGTCATGAAGTTGGCTACTGAGAAGCCCATGTTTTTATCGATGAGACAGAATCGATTTACAGAGGCGGATCTTGTGACTTGGGAGGAAAAGAAACTCGATGATGTCGAGAGGATCAACGGTGATATTATGGCTACTATTCAGCCAATCCTTGACCAGCTTCTGAAGCTACGACAGCCATTCCGAGAGGAAATCAAGAAACAGCTTGTCCATGGCGATTTAACTGGAAACGTTTTATTCGATCCAGAAAACAACAATCCTCCGGCAATCATTGACATCACACTGTACTGGCGACCAGCCGAGTATGCAGAAGCTATTATAGTGGCAGACGGGCTCATCTGGTTGAATGAAGATCGGAAGTTGGTTGAGATGTTTGGCACCGATCATACAAGGATTCAGCTTCTTATGAGAGCCTTGTACTGGCGGTGCTTGTGTTTTGCTATTGACCCGATTCTCCCTTGGGTAAACGAGAATCTGCCAAAGGCAAGCTTTACAGGAGCTATTAAGATTGTAAAGGAATTGATGGGTGAGTGCATTTGAGATTTTGAGAGACAAGTCGCCGGGTGCTGGCTCTTGTCTCTTGATACCATGCGCAGAACTTGTGAAGACATCATTTCTAGAATAGCATTGATAACTGTCTATCGACAATTCAAGCGGTTCAAGATATCAGTTCCTCGCTTATCCTTGAGTATAGACTAGCATGCCCAATCTAGCAAGCTAAGCCTGTTTGCTGTGGCTCGATGCCTGATAAGCGGCGTATTTTTCCTCCGTAGAATTAAAGATTAAATAAATAAATAAGCTTATTTCTCATAATGTCTCGCCTTTCATCCATTGGTTCATCACTGTCAGCACCAGCAATCCCGCGCTTACATAACGACTCTACCGTCATCTTCCCCAAGGAATATCTCACCCGCATTATCTAACACTGAACAGTCATCAAACAAAATGGTCGGCGTTCCGAGCAGTCGTGGGTGCAACTCTTGTCGAAAAGCAAAGAAGAGGGTATGTATGAGCTATTCTGATCTCGAAGATCCAGGACTTACTAGTGAAATAAGTGTGATCAAAAGCAACCAAAATGCGGCCGCTGTATTAGGCTCGGTGATGAGTGTGTAGGCAGTGGGACAAGACGCTTCAAATTTCATCAGTACAAGCCCGATACGCAGACTACACAGCTCATCACACCTCCTGCTGATACACCAAGCAACGATACGACTAGGCTGACCGCAGAGTTTATATCGCTTATGGAGATCGATGATGATCGGTTTGGTTTTGAAGCCTACGGTCCTTATTTCTTTGCAGACCTTCCTCGACGTATGGGCTCGAATTCTGCTCTTGATACTACCGCTTCTGCCATGATAGCATCGTTCCAAGCAATCCGTCTGCGGAAGACTGCTGACAAAAAGGCGTTTTCTCTTTATGGAAAGGCGTTGAGATCTTTGCAGGGTTGTTTGAGTGATGAGAATCAACCGGTCATGCTTAAGCTGGAACTCGTATTGATGATGATGCTGTGCCAGGTAAGTATACCCAATCAATTGTTTTGGTCTTGGTGCTGAGAGTGTTAGGTCTGGCTTGACAACAAGCATACCAATAAACATCGAGGAGTTATAGCGTACTTGTTAAAGGAAGCTGTATCTCAAGGTGAGATACTTCACTCAGGTGATATACGAGCCTGGTGCCTACAAGCGGTAAGGTCTTATCCTACTCATACTCCGCTTGACTAACATGGGTGCTTAGATATACGCCGCTTTATGCGACCCTAAGGTTGAGCTTGGATCATGGTTCTGGGACGTAGCCGTCCAAGACACTATCATGACACGACCATACCATTACGAACAAAACCTCTACTGCTTCGAACTCGGAGCAATTGGGGATTTACCCGTGTTTCTTCGAGATCCGGAGAGGTATCTCTACCAGTTGAAGTGCTACTACAACATTCTATCACAGGAACGAGCGGTGATGAAGAAGCTCTACGAGGAAGCCATGGTGGCAACGCTCCCCACGGATGCATCACCAGCGTGTAGGATGAAAGCTATAGAGTACGCCTCCGGCCACGCAGGTCTTCTCGTCCAAGCAGCACTCATCGGGCCAACACTTAATCCCTTTGGTGTTCTTCCAGATTATACACAAGAATCTCACGAGATATGTGATGATGCAGTACTTCTTGCCCATCGATGCCAGACATTCAGACCATGCGGAGCTTCTTACGTGCCTGAGCTCTTGAAGTTGGTCTGGGCGTCATTGAACGATGGATATAGACATGAGGAGCTGGAGAAGTTGATGGGTGAGTATGCTGAGGATGTTCAGGGTGCGAGCTATCTTGAGGAGGCAAAGATTATGAGGAAGAGGTTTGATAGTCTTGGCTGGAGCAATGAACAGCGGTTCTTGGAAGGGAGGGATGAGAGGCTAGAGGCACCGCCGCCGTGTGTAATTTTGTGAGATGAGACGGCAACAGAAACTGTATTGACAACGTAAGAATGAAGTTGAGACAAATTATTTGGTAAAGCTACCCCGCCCAAGATTTCACATGGCCCAAGTCCCAGTCAGATGAATGTCATTCTCCAGGGTAAGTTATTCGCTGGAGGCCACGACTGGTAGAGCATCGCTGCTAATTTTAGAACCCAATTACACCGTAAATTAAGCATGACGATGGCTGCAACTTTATTCCTGCACTCGTTATAATCTCACCCTGCCTAAACCATATTCCCTCACTCACACCATCTCTTCTCTCGACCTTGAACATTCTTGGGAAAACATCCGCTGTGCAAAGCTTGCCAAACTGGGGGCCTCTTTTTCAGCTTCTGCAGCTGGCGAGGATGATCCCTGGGCATCGGTGCAACGTGACCCCGCTATTAGTGGTCTAACAGAGATGCGAAGGTATATGGCTGGCAAGAGTTAGTGCTGTAGCGGAATGCTGTGTCAGCCACAATGCGCTAGATGAGTAGCGTCCCCTCTAATTCATAACTTGGTTCCTCTCGACAATACGAAAATGGAATCAAGTCCCAAGACTTTAGCTTGAGTTGGTCTCTGAGATTGACAATATGCTAACTACATGCGAGCGTTTATCCCACGATCATCGTCGCCGCCCTTCATAAACAGGGCAAGCCAGCATAGCCTGCGCCGTGGAGAATCCTCACCAAAAGCAAAGCTCATCAAATGACAACCCTTCACGACATTACCCACCACTGGAAACCAGCATCTAGTATCTAGCGCTCTCTCAATATGTAATAGCTTCATTTAAGCCCCTGTCATGGCGGTCTCATGTCCTGGAAGCTTGGTGAGTTAAGCTTATTTCAGTGCCTATCCCCGTCGATCAGCCTTGCGGTGTGAGTCTCCCTCGGATAGCCCTACGGTATTTCAAGGCCTTGCTTTCCCAGCCCAGCCTTGGGTCTGTCACTGTCGCCTCTGCTCAAGTCTTCTCTTTTGCCTCAGCATTTGCTCAACTTCAAATACTTCATACCTCGTGCTCATGGCCGATAAACCCACTACCGCCCCTCAAACATCAACCATCCCCACAATGACCACCGCCGAAAAGTCATCCTCGGGCTTCCTCAAAGTCATCGCCTTCTTCGACCTCGTCGTCAAACTCGCCGCGACGGGTGCGCTCATCGGAATTCTCGTGCTACTCGTGCAGTTCAACAACAACATCGATAAGCTCTTCAACGGGAGCAGATCTCTCCCCGTTCGTGTCTCCGATGCCGCGCCGCTGCGTATCATGCCCGGCTACTCGGGCACCTTCGATGTTCGTATGACGAACAACGCAAATGACCCCGTGTGGTTCAAGGTGGATAATTAGACGGAAGATCAGACGTGTATAATGCTTCGGCGCTTCGTTGGAGTCGGTCTCATTTCGGCGGGAGATGACGGTGGACGGTCCATTTCATGGCCTGAAGCGTGTTAATGTTATTCTGGTGGCATGTTATGATTGCTTACCTGCGCTGAGACTTCAATAACATATTCTCTATTTCACGATTATCATGCTAAGGAAATCTAGTCTTCCATCTATGTTACTTTAGACCAAGCTAAGAGTCGCGACAGAAGACGTGACACATCCATTACGGGGGTAATTGAACCGTGCACAAAGGCGACAAGACAACAGTCTAGGAAAAAAAAAGAGTATCATTTAGCAAACACCATAAACTAAATGCGAGCTATAAATAGTCTAAGCAGATCAAATGTATGTCTTTCCCACGCCGTAACTGACTGATTATTCCCATGCGCCCGTCTAAGGTAAGGTAATGGTACCGAAGGAAACTCCCGATCGGGTGAAACCGTTGAACTCCGGAAGAGGGGGGTTCAGGGATACACGTGACCACCCGGATCGTGACCGTTGCCGGCCCCACCAGGGCCGAGGATTTGAACGCCGAGAAAATAACGTGGGAGAAACGCCATGAGCAGTAGGAAATTTGGTCGTTGTCGAATTCAAATAGACGCCGCAAGTGGTCTTTCTTCTTCCGTGTATATGTGGTTTTCATTTGTTTTGTGCTGGGTATTTTGTTGTGTCTTGTTGCTGCTACGCTGCCCCCGAAGTCGGCCACGCTCAGGCCTTCCATGCGGCAAGGTTGCCGAGCAAGCCGCGAACGCTGTTACGGCTCTCTTCTAGAACAGCGGTGTCTCGTGTTTGCTGTACTTTCGTCTCGACGGCTTGCAGGACGCGCAAGTGCTCCTTCTTGAGCTCCTCGAAGCCATCGTCAAGCTGCTTGTGCCATGGGTACAGAACACCCACCTGGAAGCTGAGTGCCGAGCCAGCGATGACAAAGTTGGTGATGGAAAGGGCGCGAGTGATGATCATGGCGACTGATTTGAAGGATTTGTTTGTACTGACTTGTAGAGAGTAATGCAGTTGTGCGAATGAAGCTGAAGATGAAGGCTTGGGTTGGCGACAGACACGGGAAGCAAGACACAACAAAGTTACAGAAAAAATAAAAGAAGGAATGAAATATGAGAGAAGAAAAAAAAGAAGAACAGAGTTAAAAAGGAGTACCGACAGAAAAGAACAACAGAGAAGAATCCCCGCATACGTACGTGACATTCGGCTCGGTGTTGCCCAATTTATCCAAAAAGGTAAGGCCGCCGTAAATAAACAGGAATCAACAGTCTCGAGTCTCGGCTCGCGTGAGCAAGGGATGGTCGAGACTCTGACAAGTCATGAAGAGTCGGACCAGGGGCTGTCAAATGAGACGCTATCATCCGAACTCCGGATTTCACATGTCCACTGTTCTTTGGGCGCGTGTCTTTTGTCACTTGTCAAAGAGAGTTTGACATTTGCCACAACTTCGTGATTCCCCACAATGGCGGCAGGGGTGTTGGAGTACGAGGGAGTCGAGTCACTGAGTATCGGTCTTTTGAACCTGAGCTGAACTCTTGGTCGTGAACAAGTTGTTCTTGAAGCTTGCGCATTTCGCTTAATGGTTTCAAGCGTTGAATTAATTGAACATTGCTTCTACGGGCCTTCTGGACTTAACCGCCGTTAGCCGTCGGTGGAGTCACTAGGACAAGGTTCCCACGTGTCGAAACAGGGCTGCATCGGTTCCCCCGATTGTCTCCATTCTTCCGTACTGATGCCGGGTCAGTGACATCTCCCGTATCGTATCTGTATCCACCTCCAAGAGCGGCTTGCCTACCGGCCTTCGGTACCCATATCGCCGGGGTCGTGGATCCCGGATCCTCCGACCCATTGCTCCATCGTCAACCCGGACCGGAAGTGAGCAGCGATGTGATCCGTTCGTTCTCCCCAGCTGTCCATCATGACTTGACAGAAGCCGCATTTGCTTCTTATCATATCTTGTCGGTGTTGTAGCAGACTCAGGTCCGGTTTCCAGCCATCCCACTTGCGACAGCCATGAAACTTGTGAAGGTGCTGCCAGAGGTGGTCTTTGCGCGTGAACTTGCGCTCTGAAATAGGGCGTTCGGCACAGGTGTCGAATTCATGAGCCTGAATGTGCTCGTCGCTGGGTGAGTTCTCACCACAGAAGAGGCATTGCGGGCCATCTTCACTTATGCGCCAGACCAGAAACGATTGATCTTGTGTGACAGGCAATGCGCAAATCCATGAGTCGAGACCTGGGAGGTGAATCGACCGTTCATGACGAACCCAATCGTACTTTTTCTTGAAGCTTTGTCCGCAAAATGTACATTGGAACGCGACGAACTTCTTTGTTCGTGACCGCGCGGATGCGGTCCTCGTTATGGAGGGCCCTTCTACAACTGAGGAACTACCAGAACGAGAGAGGAATGCCGCATCCCTTGAACGATACGAGTAACAAGAAGATGCCGAGTTAGACGAGGCCTCTTGCAGATTAGAAAGCCAGAGAGAGTCATTGCTCGCAGATGACCCTGGTCCATCAGACGCACCCGCATCGCTATCCAGCGAACTCTGTCCACTTGACTGAGCAGCCAGGGCATTCTGAATCGCCGTTGCTGAAGCTGGCTCCTCATCGGGCGGAGAATTCTTCCAACGATCCAGTGGTGACATATTCTTGCGGAGGTAATGCGGCATGGGGGATCCTGGTGCAAATCCTTGACGACCCCGGCCAGGTGATGCAGAGTAAGTCGAGGAGAGTCGATTGCGTCGTCTAGTATTGGCAAACCAATTGACCACTTGACTCCTGCTCAATCCTGACTGTTGAGAAAGACTGGCTTTCTCTTCCTCTGATGGGTAGGGATGGTCAAGATTGGCAAGGTACCAATTTCGCAGCACCCTCGTCTTTCGCACCGATCGAGTATTCGCTCTTTTACCCGACAGTGCTGCCATTGAAAGCCCCTGCGATGATTGTCCTTCATCGACTGTCGTAGGTACTCCTAGGATGATATGCTCGCTAACCCCGTGGAGGCGACCGATGACAGGCTCTGACGTCTCAAATTCCGAGGGTTTTCTCTTCTTCTGCCCTGCCAGACTGCATTCGCGGAACAAGGCGACGCAGCTCGAACAACTCTTGGTAGGGTTCGGGTTTGCAACCGTGGTTTGCAAGATCAGACATTGCAAGCGAGTTCGACGACAATTGGTGCAGGGCACAGGAGGACGGGATGCTCCATTCTTGACAAAGAATTCATCAATTGAGGTCATAGGCGTTTTAATGGGGTCAGTGGAAGCTGGCAACGGCGCAGGGATACCCCAATCTGTGGCTGGTTGATTGAGAAAAGAAAAGTCCTGATTGAGGTCATCTGCGGGGGTCTCGGAGGCTGCTTTAGCCTGCTGGAAATCGGCATTCCAATCAATCTGAAAACCCGGGATTTCGGTGGTTTGGATATTAAACGCCTCTTGAGGGTTGATCGTCTGTAGCATGGTGTCAATATTCGCTCCCTCAGCAAGCGGATTCGACGGACTCCGCGATTGAGGGGCTGGATCATCAATCTGGTCGTAAGGAAGCGTCAACGCAGCGTCTTCGCCGCCAGTGAAGAGAATGTCATCCAGTGAAAAGTCCATGATGACACTGTAATGAGGGCAGCGGCCTCTCAGTGACTTCAAACGGTTGATGAGAAGGCATGTGAAGAAGATGCCGGAGTGGAGTTTTGGGACAAGTTGCGATAACGTCACACGTAGCGTTCGCTTGAAGCGATGTCGGGCTTAGTCACAGCCGCGACGCAAGTGACAAGGCGCACCGCCTGTTCTGTTTGGGATATCCTTAACGACATTCTTTGGTGTTTCACTGCAGGTCATTATCCGTCTGCTGTTTGTCCTCGAAGACTGAGATATCAGACTTTATCGCCCCAATGCGCACGTCCAGCATTGTCGAGTTAACAGTGCTGTGCAAGGAAAAATACCTTTGGGTACTTGGAGGGCGCTGCGCTATCAGTGAGCCCGCTGAACTTACCCTCAATTCGCATCTCGAGGGCTTCAAAATACAAGTCTTAAAATGGGTCACAGATCAATTGTTTAGAGTTCTTTTCCTTTTTACTGTGATGACTAGGGACCTTGACTTGACTTGCCGGTTGCATGGTGGCTGTCAGTGGTTCGCGGGCGGCAAAACGTGCTGTAACCAAACCCAAACTGCCTATCTCAATCAGAGGTCATTGTGCTAGACTTGATGGAAACATATTCAAAAACTCGGTCCGACACAATTAGCCTCAACGCGGAGCGGCACAGGAAATCGTCTTTACAGATCTGATGAATGCGTGAAGCGACGGTTCAGACGCCGTCCGTATAGAATCGCCTGTTTCAGCATAATCTTACGAGCCTAGCGAGCCAACCTCAGCTAGCCTCCATCAGAACAACAGGCCAAACATGCGCCCAACAACGATTGGTCTACCTGTGAAGGTGAGTAGTTGTGTGATATCTCAACTTCATCACAGAATCATGAACCACCAAGGACGATTAATAAGAAGATTTGAGATATTTTGAGACTCAAGCCCTGCGAAAGACATCGGTAATTTCAGGGTGACCGCCTCGACAATACGAATTGGAATGGAGAATATGAGAATGCTCATGGTGTGGGGTTGGTGGTCACCAGAAGGCGCATCATCAATGTCAACTTGGGCGCATTCTCTTGCAAATTGTGTATAAAAATGTTACAAAAAAGTCTTGTCAAGACTTTTAGATCAATTCAACAGTATCGCCTCCCCTTCCTTCATCTTTCCATCTTTCCATCGAACCTTATTCTGGCATCTCCGCTCAATTCTCCGCATCAAACCTCCCTCATCGCAGTTGGAGAAACCCGGCACGACAAGCATCATGGCCAGTCGTCGACACGTCCACTTCAACTCCAAAGCCAAATCATGGACTTCACCCGAGCCCGCCTCTACAGAAGCCATTGATCGATTTCACCAGAGTCTCCCCAGCTATAAGCCGACACCTCTTGTTAGTCTGGATGACCTGGCTCAGGAGATTGGAGTCGGGGCTGTCCACGTCAAAGATGAGACAAACCGCTTCGGTCTTCCGGCGTTCAAGATATTGGGTGCTTCCTGGGGCGCATTTCGCTCCATATCCGAGAAGTTTGGGCTGCCTCTTGACTCGGATATCGACACTGTCCGGGAAGCGGCAAAGTCTCATCAATTGACCTTGTACGCAGCGACAGAAGGAAACCATGGACGTGCAGTTGCCAGAATGAGTGCTATCTTCGATATCTCAGCCGAGATTCACGTGCCAGCATCGATGCACCCCTCAACAGTCAAGCTCATCGAATCTGAGGGTGCCAAAGTTGTCATCTCAAAGGGTAGATACGAGGATGCGATGCTTGAAGCCGAGTCTGCGTCCAAGCATGAGAAGGGGATCATGGTTCAGGACCATGCATTCGGTGACTATCAGACTGTGCCACAGGCAAGTAATATCTCTCTACCCATGGATAGGCTTAATACTAACGTTTGGTCCCAGTGGATCGTCGATGGCTACGGTACCATGATGCGAGAGGTTGACAAGCAGCTCGGTTCTACCAAAGCTGACTTGGTCATCGCCTCTGTCGGAGTCGGATCATTCGCACAAGCTGTTATCTCTCACTTCAAGAGACAGGGCATATCCACCTCCACGTTGACAGTTGAGCCTGATACTGCGGCGTGTTTGTGGAAGAGTCTGGAGAAGGGCGAATTTACCGAGATCCCAACGACTGGTACCATAATGGCTGGCCTCAATTGCGGAGCTCCTTCGACAATCGCATGGGAACTGTTGAAGGAGGGCGTTGATGCAAGCTTGACTGTATCAGACTACGAAGCTCACCAGTCCGTCCTGTATCTACAATCCCAAGGCATCAACGCTGGACCCTGCGGAGGCTCAACTCTTGCTGCGCTAAGACGGCTTACACCGAATGACAAGAAGGCCCTTGGACTCAATGAAAAGTCAACCGTGGTGATATTCTGCACAGAACGAAACAGAAACTACGATATACCTCACGGGGTTTCTGGCAATGATCCAGTTACACTTACTCAGACTCTTGTGCAAATCAACTCAGCCAGTCCCGACTTGGGCTCTGTTCCTGGACCTGGCGAGACAGCCATCGCTCGCTATGTTGCTGCATGGCTCGAGCATAGGGATCTGGAGACACACTGGGTAGAGTATATGAAGGGCCGCCCCTCTGTCGTTGGCGTTGTTCGGGGTTCCGGCGGTGGGAAAAGTGTCATGTTCAACGGCCACCTGGATACAGTCACTATCATGGGCTATGACGATGATCCATTGAGCGGAAAGATCGTTGATGGTCGTCTTTATGGTAGAGGATCCGCTGACATGAAGGGAGGCGTCGCGGCAGGTATGATCGCGCTTGCCAATGCCAAGAAGCTTGGACTTCGCGGTGATGTGATCTTCACTGGTGTTGCCGATGAGGAGAGCTTGAGTAAGGGAACGGAAGATATTCTTCGCGCTGGATGGAGAGCAGATGCCGCTGTTGTATCGGAGTCGACGAATCTCGAGATCAATCACGCGCACAAGGGTTACTGTCACATTGAGATCAAGGTCTATGGACTGGCTGCACATGGCTCACGGGCCGATCTAGGCATCGACGCGATTGTCAATACAGGCCATTTCCTCGTGGAGTTCGGCAAATATGCCAAGAAATTGCAAGAAGGCCCAGGCGACAAGACTCTCGGAACAGGAACTGCACACGCTTCAGTTATTTCCGGTGGTGAGGAAAACTCGTCGTATCCTGCGCAGTGCACCATAATCGCAGAGCGCCGAACAATCCCGGGAGAGACCAATGAAGTTGTCCAGAAGGAGTTCGACGACATTATCGCCAAGGTAGCAAAGGAGGTCACCGACTTCAAGGCAGAAGCCAAGATCTTCTTCAGTCGCCCGCCACAGTTCACAGCGGCAGACCACCCTTTCACCAAGCTCGTCTCCGGCATTATAAGCAGTGTCACTGGCAAAGACGCGGTTATCGCCGGTGCCCCGTTCTGGACCGATTGCGCTTTGTTGGCTGAGAAAGGTATAGTGCCTCTGCTCTGGGGGCCAAAGGGAGAGGGATTTCACGGAAAGGAGGAGTTTGTTTACGTCGAGTCGATTGAACAAGTGGCTAAAGGATTGACCAATATCGCAGCTGAGTTCTGTAAGTAGGGAGATCGACAATGCCTAGTAAACTGAGTGCAATTGAGGAAGAGATTTCTTTGTTCTCATCAGATTTAACAGTCTGTCTCTCGTCCGAGCACCCTATGACGCAGAGCAGGGTATAGGAAGAACAAATATATGTTCCAAGTAGGGGGTAAGCCACTGTGAAGCTAGGTTTTGTTTCTGCCAGTGGAATCATGGTCCTGACACTGGAACAAGTCGTTTGCATAGATGAACGAACCTCCTCCACTTGCACCGAGCCCAGTTTGTATATAATGTTTCCTGGCTTATTCTTCCATCTGTCTTTCTTGTTAGACTTTCAACTTCCTCTGTCATCAGAACTCGACAAGTCATCATCAACCTTTGGCTTTCTTAAGTGACCCCTTTCTTCCACCAACAACCCACCCATAACGACACTACCCTTACTTATCACAACCATATCCCGTCAAACATCACCTAAAATGCTGCCAGGTGTACTGGTCACCGCCCTGGAGCGGTACAAGGAGGACACAAACTCCGTTGCCGGCGGCTGGCTTGCCTCAACAGCAAAGGCATATGGCTACAGGCCACAAACAACTGAATCCAGCACTGGGCAAAAGTCTTCCGGACGTCTGAAGGGAAGTGCGAGAAAAGAAGCCACGAAGAGTGCTTCTGGTAGTACCAAGGAACCAGGCCCTAAGTACACTGTTGCCGTCAAAGATTTTATCCCCATGGCAGAACTTATTGCGGCCGAGAGGAAGCCCCGTATCCAGGTGCCTGGCTCCTTTGCTACAACAATCTACCGAGTGATCTATGAAAGATCTTCTTTTAGGAACCTCCTTGCAGAGCAGTGCGCTGAAGTCGACGAGAAAGCCGATGAAAGTCATGCGTACTTCGTACGCGTACTAAAAACGGTTCGAGAAACTCTACGCCCCAACATGCCGAAAACCGCTAAGGGCAAATCACCACAACCCAATACTCCAAGTAACCTGGCTCAGAACTTTGGTATACTTGCAGTCGAAGAACCTTCACAGGAGTTCTTGGACACTCCAGAAGTCGAGCGTCCTAAACCGTTAGCCCAGGATAACACTACCTATCTGATAGAAGAGCAAGACACATTAGATGATGCCTTGACTATCTGGCATCTTCTGATGATAGATGCCGGGAATATTCGAGACCGTATCGCATGGGTTTGGGAAGCCTATCGCGATGGGATTTTGGATATCACAGTTGCTGGGGTCGTCACGGACACCAGCATCCATATGCTGGGGGTTCTCGAGCTGCAGTCACCCCCACTGTTTGATAAGCACGGTGGGTGCCTTGAAATAGGAAGGGGATATTTCTACAGCGTAGCTAGTCAGAATGGCTACTCTATTCCTGAAGTCGACGACTGCTGGAGTGGAAGACATGGGGTTGCTCACTTGTCCGAGCTGTTCAACACTACCTTTTCTGAAGCACTCTCCGCCGTTGATCAGCTGCTGATTAAAGGATTTTCTAGTCCAAGTGACATAGCCTTGAACCACTCCGCGATGATGAACAAGCTCAAGACTTGTTGGGGTGTACCTGTTAGCGACAGTACCACTCTGGAGCTAACAGTAGGCCAGCTGATGGCAACCCAGTTTTGGAACGCATCGCTGGTACACTTCGCTAAACGGCAGGCATGCGGACCCATGGACAAGTTCTCGGCACATGTATACGAAGCGTGTCAATCCCGCAAGATTCTATTTCGACTGGCATTCGCAAATCAGATATATCTGGATGTATTCCATTTACTGCGTGACAACCTCTTTCGAGGCTCCTTACAGGTTCTAACTCACCTGAAGGATATGAGAGACCAGCTGAAGGCCGCCATGACCAATCTCTCTCGTCTTGGCTCACCCGGTGGTTCTGAAAGTTTTCGTGGCGAGTGTCTTGCACCATTGTTCAAACGATTCGACAGCATCGTTAGGTATTGTGGGACGCAAATGGACAAAGCAAGCAAATCGAGGCTCCTTTTGCAGTCTTCAAGATTATGCCTGCGTTTTCTGGCCTATATCTTTTTCACAGTAGATTTCTTGTCGCCAGGCGGGCAGTGAGGTTGACCAAGGATGTTATGATAATCATTGCTAATTCGTACAATGCCATGAAGCAGCTGAAGATACTCAAGGGGAGGTGGCATGATATGGAAGTATTGGAAAAAATGCTTCCAGGAGCGCGACCTTTTCTTTGCGGGCAAGCCAGAGAGTCTCGAAGACTTTATGCGCCACCTCCTTATCACACTAGGCGTTCCGCCATCTATGCTGGGAGCAGGTAATCGAACGAGGATCAAGCGCGAGCCCCCGCGAGAGTTTTTCAAGGCGTTCTTCAAAGGGGCTCCTGGTACAGCTCCGGTGTCGAGCATATTCGCTGAAACGATCACCAAACAAAACGGGGTCCTACAGGGCTTAACATGGGATGATCTGGACTACTTCATATCTGCGAGCCTCTGCAAAGAAATTATCAACGAGGAGGGAACCCACGAGCTCGTCTCACTCGACTTGGAGGAAAAGAAGAAGGTGAAGGATCGGATGGGACAGCCCAGGTCTAAACACCGACAACAGCCAACGCCTTGTTCCCCCGACGAAAAGCTGAGGCAGTTTGCACTGGCTTTGGCCGGAGAGTCTAGAGAGCTTGCATTCCCTTACATGGAAATGTACAATCTCTTCATGTCACTGTTTGATAAAATCTGTGATCGATGCACTTGGACACTGGAGACTTTCGCCTGGGGACCTGATTCCCTCGAGGGGAATCATTTTTTAATGCTGCGAATTATCTCGCTTGCTAGTCAGAGCCATCAGGATGAAGCCCTACGCCAGGCAGCAGAAGAAATTCAGAAGCATATCAGCTCTGATCCAATGATACTTTCTCAACGCATCGCAGATGTTCCCGACCTCGATGGTGCAGTCATACCAGACCTAGAGTCTTACAAAGTCGCTGGCAAGATGTTTGTAGAGCTCAGCACGGATACAAAAGTTGAGGATGAACTCATCATCCTCCCTTTCAAAGAAATGGGTTCGGTTCCTGGGAAAGTGGAAGAACGAAACAAGGACTCGCTGGGGCATTTGCTTGTCGATCCTCCTGGCCCACCTCCTCAAACGAATAGCCAGGGTCCTGTGGCTCATTCAAATTAATAAAATTATGTCCACAGTCCGAGATAAAAGTTTTTGTATTATTTTTTGGGGGCTGCAGAATGGGAAAGGGAGTTGGATTGTGACACATTGGATCGTGATATGGGAGATGATCATCTTGAATAAGCCAAATTGGTTTGAGAAGGCATGGTGAACATCATGACGGGACCTTGCTAAGATTCTAGATGAAAGAAGAGGGCATACCTATTCTAGATAGTGGGATACAACTTTTGGGACGAACTCCATTACCTTTGATACCATCATTAGTGATTTGGAATCCACACAACCATTGATCGTAACGTGCTTTTTCTTATCTTAACCAAGTGCTCCAGTCATCTTACGTTGGGTGATTGTATTATAAAATACTCTCACCTGCAGTGTTTGCCAGATCATTAATTGGATCAAGGTATTTTTTAGTATGTTGCTGCTTGACGTGGTAGGCATTGTAGTTTGGCATTGAAAATAAAAGAGGCACGTGTGTTACATTGTGATTTGAGCTGAAGTGTACTGAGTAAGCTCGAGCCTCTGTGCATGATGACGGCTGAAACATTACTGACCAGGGTTGTGATTGTCACTGCAGTCCTTGCAGCTGACCCGTCTCGAAGCGATGGCACTCCGAGGCAGGCCAAGGCAACGTCGTGATACGCTGTCAGATTTCGCAGATTATTACAGATGAGATTGTCGAGTAACGATGCACAATGAGAAAACAATGACTTGAAGAATGATTGTTTGCTTGTGGCATGTTTGTTTGTCGTGCGGGGGAACTGTTTCAATTAGATGTAACCAGCCAAACCAAGTACCTAGGTCCAGTTGCGGAAAGAAGAGAGATTAGGGAGGTTTGAGGTTGGTTACACTTCAAGCCAAGCAAGCAAAAAAGGGTCGGGTGCGAATAGCTTCAACGTAGCACTTGGAGTAGCAGCCGTTATCAAAGCTGCAGCAATTGGTGATAAATGGCCGGATTGCAGCCGTAGGTTGTTGCATTCATGTTGCACAGAGAGCTAATCTCACTAGACTATCAGGCTATCTCCCTATCGGAAGGTGAATGAATGGCAACCCTTCATGTCTTGGAGCCTGTCAGGTGGCTGGCCCCATCGCCTATCAGTGCACGGCTATCTCGACCCCGCGATAAGTAACGGGCATCGATGAGACTGGCCCCCAGCATTGTGCATTTACTGGTAGCGTAGACTGTAGGGGTTGGTAGGGCAGGCCGCAGGGTGTAACGTCGCACTGATGCGTCCGTCCTTGGTCTCATCTCTCCTCCTCCCTCCCCCCTCAATAATCTACCCGCCCGTGGACCAGTGAGTGACAGCGTTTGGGTGTTTATTTTGGTACAATCGCCGAATCTTACGGTCGCGTGCCACTCCTTCCAGTTCGTACCCATTATCGCCAGCAGGGCAGGCTCCACTGCCACGCCACGGCCACGGCCACGGTCTCCTTTCTTTCTTTATTATCACCATCTCCACCCCCGCCTTTTCAACGGGTTTAAATCAGCCAAAACACCCACTTCCTCTCTTACAACGGCTCAACGGCTACTCCAATTGAGCTCCATCATCAATCACCTCAATCATGGCCGACGAACAACCAACCGTTACCCCCAAGGGCGGTATCGCAACTGAGGCTGACTACCATGATCACTTCGATGTTGATCTCCCCCGTGGATGGAAATATCGACGATTCAGCCTCTTTGGAAAGACTTTCCCCTGGTATGCCTCGCCGCGCATTCAGCTTGGCATGGTCGCCTTTGTCTGCTTCATGTGTCCTGGCATGTTCAATGCCCTCGGAGGTCTCGGTGGCGGTGGTAAAACTGATCCTACGTTGGCTGACAACATGGTGAGCATAGCATTGCATTGCATTCCCCCGAGTGACGCGCGCTGACTAGGGTAGAACACGGCTCTCTACTCCACCTTTGCAGTTTTTGGCTTCTTCGGTGGTACTTTTGTCAACAAACTCGGTGTCAAACTATGTCTCGCTTTCGGTGGTGTCGGTTATGGTATCTACGCCATCAGTCTTCTCGTCTCGGTTCACAAGCATGTTCCTGGCTTCAACATCTTTGCTGGTGTTTGGCTTGGTCTCTGTGCTGCTTTGCTATGGACCGCGCAGGGTACCATCATGATCTCGTATCCCCACGAGAACAAGAAGGGAAAGTATTTCGCTTGGTTCTGGGGTATTTTCAACATGGGTGCTGTTATTGGCAGCTTGGTGAGTTTCTTGGTCAAATACTCAATGCACGTACTCATTCCACTCACAGATCCCCCTCGGCGAAAACATTAACATCAAGGAGAACAAGACCGTCAGCGACGGAACTTACATCGGTTTCATTGTCCTCATGTTCTTTGGTGCCATTCTTGCTCTCACGCTTTGCAACGCTAGTGACATTATCCGCAAGGACGGTTCCCGCGTCATCCTCATGAAGAACCCAACATGGCAGAGCGAGCTTTGGGGTCTCTGGGAGACGCTCCGTTTCGAGCCTTTCGTCATTCTACTCTTCCCCATGTTCTTCTCGTCCAATTGGTTCTACGTCTACCAACAAAACTCTGTCAACGGTGCCTATTTCAACACCAGAACCAAGGCACTCAATGGTCTGCTTTACTGGCTAGCTCAAATTCTCGCTGCCGCCCTCTGGGGTTGGCTTCTCGATTTGGAGCAGTTCCGCCGTACTACCCGTGCCAAGGCTGCCTGGGCTGCTCTATTTGTCTTGACCTTTGCCATCTGGGGCGGCGGTTATGCCTTCGAGAAGACTTACACTCGTGAGACTGTTTCTCCCGATTCAGGATTCGTGCCAGGCGACTGGACTGACTCTGGATACGCTGGACCCATGTTCCTGTACATTTTCTACGGTTTCTACGATGCTGCTTGGCAGGCTACTGTCTACTGGTGAGTATCCTCAGTTGTAACCTTCAATTTTACCTTGCTAACCTCGCCAGGTTTATGGGCGCCTTGTCCAACTCTGGTCGACGATCTGCCAACTATGTCGGCTTCTACAAGGGCATTCAGTCCGTGGGTGCCGCTGTCGTCAACAACCTAGATGCACGCAAGATCTCCTACCGATCTGAGTTCATCAGCAACTGGACTCTTCTCTCCATCTCTCTTGTCGTTGCTGCTCCTGTTATCCTCCTCAAGATTCGCGACCACGTGAGCACTGAGGACGATCTCAAGGGCACTGATGAGACTTTGGCCGATGTTTTGCCTTCTGGTCATCTCGAAAAGCAACCCGAGCGAGGTAGTGTTTAAGTGTTGGGGGTGTGATTTAATGGATATGAAGGGGGAGACGGAGAAATTGTGAAATATTATTACTATGGAGCTAAGATTCCAGGACAGATTAGGGATATCTCAGTGATGAATGAACTGACGCACTATCATAATGACGAATTAACTGATGATGATACCTTGCTTACTGTGCTTACTACGTGTCTGAGCTGGTGCATCAAAAGCTTGGCGAGACGTGCCAAAGTCAAACAATCAGATAGATTGAGCATTAGTTCAGTCATGTAACCTTTGATATTTTCTAGAGTTCACAGACAGAATATCAAACCAATTTGAGGTCTAATAGGAATTGAATTTCATTGTAGGTTCAATCTTGTGGCTAGCCCATAGTTCCGTTCAGTTTCAAACAAAATCAACATGCCCAAAGAACTTGGTGATATGAAAGTTCGCTTTGTCGGGTGAACTCCAGCCCCCAAGCTCTTGATCGGGAAAGATCTTCGGATTCGTAACAGTCCTGAAGAAATTCATCCTCCACTTTGTCCCCTTCGCACATCCCGGATCGACATTAAACAAACCCAGCGGAATCTTGACCTTACTAACCCACGTTCCTGCGTGTCTATTCAATTTCGTCTCCGCCTCGAAACCATCAGCCTCTGGATCAGCAATGAAGAAGTGGTCGAATGGAGCTCCCCCTTCACGGTCTTTGGTTGGGTTGTAAACAAAGGCTTGGTATGTTACGTTGTTGGGGTTGATTTCATACTCGAGGTATGTTTGCGGATCCTTAGTCCCCTTGTAGATGAAAGCCTCGACGACTTCGTACGCCCAAATACCATCGTTTGTACCCTGCGAAGAGTTGAAATAGAAGCTCTTTTCGTCAAGGGCCGTGAAGGTTAGGGACAGAGCAGCGGAAGTATAGCAGAGGTCGATTTGCGTACGGGGAAAAGGATCCTGATCGGGGACGGACTTTGAAAATGCGATTCTGTTTGATCTAGGACATGATGGAACGCTGACAGAAGGAACATGGGCTGCAGCGAGGCTGGCGATAGCTAGAAAGACAAAGGAAAGCATTTTGAGGCTGTGGGCGTAAGATACGAGATGAAGAAGATATTATGCACTTCGCGGTTTCAGTATTACTACCTATTTAACTACTGGTCTACACAGACTCAGACCCCAAAATACGAGGGAGGAGCAATGAGCATCTCGTCGATCTTGGCGCGAAGGAAGGCGGTGAGGTCTTACAGGCATATACGATGCCGAAGTGATTGGGTAGCATCGCAGAAACAAAGGAAACACGGTCTGCAACGTAGCAGAAATTGGTGGTGCGAGGGGGGGAAGGATGTCAAGTGGCTTGATAAGCTTGGGGCGGGGAAGAGGGTAGGCAAATGGGATCCCTGCTATCAGCTTGCTAGTGGCGTCTCTAAGAATAACCTCCCTCGGGTGAGGGTGAGGGTGAGTCAGACTAGGTACTGACTGTGGTGCGACGGACGATAATGCGATTGCGGGTGAGGAGAGAAGAGATTCTTTTGATTTTATTTCCTCAGAAAGGATTTCAGATGGAGACTGATGCACATGGCTTGATTCTTGGGGCTGAGTTGATACAGGTAACAATACCGACACTCTCAATGAATGGCTGGCTTTAAGCTTATTTAAAGAATTTGCAAAGACGATACCACCACAAGAGGCTCAAATTAACTCTCCGATACCGAGTATTCCTCACGATGCCATGATTGACTTTCAACGGCTCGAAACGCCACAAGAGCCTCACCCACGCGAAGCATTAGCCTTAGCTCAAGACCACGGAGATATCCGCACGACGGACTTCAAGCCGCCACAGACTTGATATTGCCCTTATCTAATCGATCTACAATACGACTCATCTCGGAATTATCCTTGATAGTGCTTCTGTCGTCCCCAAACTTGCACATACGACCACAGCCTTCGGAGAATACGGGATCCCGTCTGCTCTCCCATCGTCAAGCCGAGGAGCGGTGAATTAGTACTCGGGTCGGTGACGACCGGGGAATCCTCACTGTTGTATGTTTTCTTTTTTTTTCCCCTCGTTCATCACTTTTTGTCAGACATACTGCCATGATTGATCAGATCGTCGCCTGTTGTTGTTGGTTTGATGCTTTGTTAGGTAGCATCCTCACAGCCCTACGGCTTGGCGACCACTAATTGGCCCGCTGGCTCGTCGAGCCCCGCATTGGCTCCCTTATCTGTTATCAAATGCGAGGTTGGCAGTTTGAACCAACAGTTCTCAACTTCACTTCACCGCCAACATTTATGCCAATGCTCCCTAAGAGGAATCACAAGACCAGAAGTGGCTGCTTGATATGCAAGTGGGTAACACAATTGAATTGGGGCCTTTAATCCGCGATCTAATGCTTTCTCTCCAGGGCGCGTAAGATCAAATGCGACGAAGGCAAACCGACGTGTCAGCGATGCATTAGTGCGGGTCGCAAATGTCAAGGCCTGGGATATGGTCAGGCCTCATACTCTCATCTTGCGCTGTACCGGCCCCAGAATCACGTCCTGGGAAACAATGTGAGGGCCAACTCACGAGCTATCGAGTTCTTCTGCAGGGTTGCGGCTCCTTCGTTATCAGGGCCTATCGACCCATACTTCTGGACCAATGTCGTCTTGCAATTCTGCGACCATGAACCAGCTGTCAGACATTCCATCATGACAATCAGTTCTCTATTTGAGAACCTGCAGTCAAAAGACAATTCGTCTGCTGTTGCGACTCAAAGAAGTGTCTTTGCGTTGAAGCATTACAATGCAGCGATTCGAGAACTCCAGACTCCACACAAGCCAGATATAATATTGGCGTTACTGACCTGCCTCATGTTTGTATGCATTGAGGTTTTGCAGTCTAATGGAGACGTGGCGATCAGACACTGCCACCATGGAATGAATCTGATCAATACTTCGAATCCACCGAAATGGGTGCTGCATCATCTCTTACCAATATTTCGGCGGATGAGTATCTTGCCTTTTTACTTTGGGGACTCACAGCCCATGGGCTACTCTGAATCTCCAACGATACCCGAGTCCTTCTCTTCATACTTCCAGGCTCAAACATCTATCGATGCCATTTACAACATGACTATACAACATTTCCGGCGGACAGCCGACTATCGTCTCGGTGATATGAGAAACGAGCCAGCTACTCCAGATGTCCTTCTTGAACAATATGAAATCCATGACTTGTTGGAACAGTGGAAATCCTCCTTCGACAAATTCGAAGATGAAACGCCCCAGGGCCTGACACATACATCGATGACGGCGCAGATATGGCTCTTCCATGTATACGAGGTCTGCATGATACTATCACGCGTGCAGTTCGTCACCGATGAGACGGACTATGATGCATTTAACCCCAACTTTACACGTATGGTCGAAGGTGCTCGAGAGCTAGCTGGACTAAGGGCGAGGTCTACCCCATCTGAATTCCATTTCGAGATGGGTTTCGCGCCATATCTCTTCTTTGCTGCTATCAAATGTCGCGTTTTGGAAACTCGTATCGAGGCACTTCGGCTAATGGGCGTTCTTTGTGCTGCGCAAGAAAGTCTTTGGAATAGTCATACGCTCCAGGTGGTTGCTCAGCGAATAGTCGATCTCGAGCATGGCATATCAGGACAAGACGTCAGTAGCTTTATGACCCAGTATGGCGTGTTGCCGCCTGATGAAATGAGAGTCAGACACTTTGTCATCGGTCCAGCTGAATCGGGATCCGGTGGTTTGCCGGGGAGAGAGTTGACATTTTATATGACGACAAAGGATGGCGGTCTATATCTCAAACGGGAGAGGTTTCCAACCAAAGGACCGAATGAAGCTGCTGAAGGTGCACCTGGTGTTTTCGAAGTGGATCTCGAGATGGATAAATTGAGCTTGTCTGAGATAGCAACTTGGAGTAGCACGAGATCAGGCAGTGTTTAAATATCAAAGAAACGCCTGGATTGTTCATTCATCTTTTTTTGTCAGTCTATCTTTCTTTCATGAATCATTACCACGACTCAAAACCGCGCAACCCCTCAATTCAATTCAACCCATGCGCCGTTCTGTAGCAAAACCATCCGCGATTCGCTCAAAGACCCAAGAAGGATTTGTGATCTATTGGAAATCGTTGGGCCAGCACTTCTCCTTTGGCCAGAGCTTAGCGTCGTGTGTTGACGCGTGGACCTCGAGCTGGAGCTTGTTGGTGTTGACAATCTCTTTGCGGCAGTTTTGGCACTAGGAAGTTTAGCTGATATCTATTTGATGAGGAGAGTTACATACAATGGAGGTGGGCTTGGGAGGCTTGACGGGGAGGCCATTGGGCTTGACAGGAGCGCGAGTACCGGCAGCATCGGCCCTCTTGTGCTCTTTGTTTCTCTGTGAAATGTCAGATGAGTTGGTCGTTCGCAGTTGAAGGCTGTGAGTAGCTTACGCGGTCCTTCTTTGAGATAGGCATGGAGACGGTGACTGGGAGTATCAGTGGTGACTTGAGAGGTGAATGTTGAATGAAAGTTCAGGGTCCTCGAGTGGAGAAAGAATATCGAGAAAAGAAAGAAAATGGAAAAAACCTCTCCATGAATTTGTGGAGATGAGCAGCCACAAAGAAAAATCACTCCACTAAATCCCTTAGCCAGGTGACAATAGTGGTCTAGAGCGATCGATTTGGAGGTACCGGGACCCGCATGTGTTTGTTGTTGTTCCAACTCATTAACTAAGCATCGTGAAACATCCCTTCATCGATGTTGTCCGTGGTAACAACCACGTCGCGTAACCTTGCTGCTTGGAGCTGCGGGCAGGTCGAGATAGCAATGTCTCCAAGATCCCTGTGATGCATAGTCAAAGTCTCGAGGTTGGGAAAGTTTGAGGCGTCAAAGTCGCCTAGGCCAGGCCGAGACATCATGCCGAGTTTTATGGATTTGATAGAGTCTCGGTGAGGTTTTAGGATATCTCCAACAAAGGCTAGACTCCACTCTGGGTCTCTTGTTGCTCCAAACCTGAATCCTGAGTCCCATCGCAGAGTGAAGTGCTTGAGGCCTGTCAGCCATGTCACAAGATTTCTCACCGCGTCGGGATGATCGGTCGGATTAACGAGAGTGAGACTGGAAAGAGAGAATCCAGAACGCGGATTGGAATTGTGAAGCTGATTGCAGTCAGTCGGTATATAGCAGGCTCGATACATATGGATGTAAGGTAAAAGGATACTCACCCTCCCGAGAGCATTGTTTCTTCGTAGGTTCGAGGGTCTGCGCACCCGCTGCCGAATCACCAAATGTTTGAGGTTCAAGCATCCACTACTTAACGCCAGCTGAATATCATATAGAGTCACAACATCGCGATGGAATGATATGTCGTCCAGGATCTCGATGCGCTCCAACCGTTGCATGCTACGTTTTGCACGGGATAGTACAGCGAAAGTGATATCAAGCTCCGGGAGCAACGTGCCAAATACATGACCTGATATGACCAAGATTCTAGTGTTGGAGAGCCAATTTGTACAATCCAAGATGTTCGAAGAAAACTCTTTTGGCCAGGGACAAGATAGTTGTCGTTGCGGCCCCTGAAGGTCCAGAATAGGATTTATGAGGCTGGGGGGCTCCTCATGGCTGCCCTGTTGCCGGACACGCCTGTGGTACAATATGAAACGAGTGCAATAGTGGCGAAGTTCTATATTCCCTCGCAATGTCCGATGCAGAAGCATGAGTCGCGTGGAAGTTGAAAGCCGGGCGACGCCGCGATGATCGCGATATTCATCTACGTAGATGCATATGCAAGAATAAAGGGCCTCGATCGCAATCGCATTGAGCCTGGCACAGACGAGCGCCAAAGAAGCAAGGTCGCTGTAATCAGGCAGCGCCGGTTCGTTTCCATCGTGATTCGTCGGCACTCGCTCAGTGACTTTCTCCGTAATCATGCGTAACACTTCATTAGGGAGTCTGAGGAGGGGAAAATGATCGTGTTCCGCCATCGTCGCAGAATAAGTGAGATGGATGTTGGTTGGATGAAGGAGGAGAGAAGAAAAGAGAGTGAATCCTCCGATTAAGGTGGACCTGGAAACAGAGAGTGATGGCAGCAGCCTGATATTGGTTCCATCGGCGGCACTGCCAGGCAACCCCAAGGTGCAAGAAGACGTCTGACATTAAATTAAGATAGGTACTAAAGATTGGTCTAAGATCTTCTAAATCTATACTACCTACCTAAGTTATACTAAGTCTACCTAAGCTTAGGTACCTCGGGCTTTTTATCATCTAGGATAGAGATCCCAAGTTTTATTATGCCCCCTTGGCAGGTTCTGATGAAACAGTAGGCAGCATTCGACAGAGTTGTTTCACTAAAGAATCATCAAAACATATGACTTGAACTCCATATCAAACTTGCATTAGTCAAGAATGCTCTCTATAACTTGTTCCAATACTCTGGAATGAACGCAGAGCTAGCATGGTTTTATTTCTCATGTCTCCAGATCAATATTCCTTTGGCGTAAAGTCCACTGATAATTCCAACGCCCTTTCCAGCATCTTTGACGGCAGTCGAACTGGACGGATATTCAGTGTCAACGTAAAGGTGCTTCAAGCCTTCACTCTCGCTCCATTCAGACACCCAAGAAACAGCCTGCAGTTTAACACAAGACTCCTTCATAGTAGAGTCCGCGCGTTCGTATTCAAAGGGGTCGTTGCAAAACCGACGTGATTGCGTGAACCTCGCCAGGGCAGGCATGTGGCCATGTCCCGCGATCATGAGCTTTCCGCCAGATCCAGAGAGGTTGTCTGGTAGGAAAGGGAGTTTGATCCTGGAGGTCTCTTTGAGCATTGTGGCGTCTGAAGTGTTAAAAACATAAATGGCTGCTCGTGAGGATGACGCCACCGCGATGGTTGAACTGTTGAGGATCTCGATACCGTTGGCAAAAGGAACCCACGCGACAACCTTAACATTGATGCCTGAACCTTTGAGGCTTACATAGACCACTGTTCCTGTTGGTGGGCCAAGATATGTCTCCAGATTGCTGAGCAGGAATGACTGCTTCTTGGTGATGTAGTGATCGTTGGTGACATAGAACTCCTGGCCGTTGATAGAAGCGATTGAATTTGGCGCATTGATAAGAGGATGCTGAATGGTCTGGATGTAGCTAGCAGTCAATGATCCAACGTCGAGATTGAAGAGCTCAATCCGTGATCCTGCGACGGCATGGCTCACAACGAAGAGATTAGATGTCTCAAGATCAAACGCCATGCCCAGAGTGTGAAAGTCAGATGCATAAGGGAATCCAGCCAGTTTGATCCTCTTGAGGGATTCAGCGTCGGTACCATCGGTGATTGTGTAGTCATATGCCCAAAGCTCAGCATTGTTGGTAACATTTCCTGCAAAGATTCCCTACCATTGTTAGTAACAATGCCTGAGTATGGAGCTGAAACTGACCATGACGGTGTTGTGCCGCTCTCTTCCTGGGTCACAGGCTAGAATTGCAAGATGATGCTTCTCGATGAGTAAAACATCCTCGCAGCTCCTTATCTGATCTTCGAATTTGATCTCATATTTCCCGATGTCGTTCACCTTGGTGATACGCGAGGGAGCATTTTGATAGAGTGTCTGAAGCAGATTGATCCTCTCATACACGAAAGAAGCAATCAGTCCAATGAGTAGGATCCCCTATATTGACTTAGTCATTGCCATTAATCGCGATTACCTTCCCACTCACAAATATCGATCTAGAAGACATGGCTTTCGGAGTTTGAGTGATGGAGAGAGGGGAAGTCGGAATTTGAGAAGAACTAAGTTTCGGTGGACCAATTAAGCTCCCATGGCTTCCGATGCGGCCTCGTTCGGTTCTGGGATTTTCCAATCCCGAATGTTTCACATGCGGATTTATTAAGTGTCTGTTTCGTTGAATCAACTTGTTTTTTGTTGGCCGCTTACTCACATGGCCGATCTCTGTGGTGGAGTCGGCCTTGGCGTGTAAGCAGACGTGGAGTCTGTTGATATTCTTGTGTCTGCTTTTGGTACAGAATGTCTTTTCATATCAGCGACTGGCGGACGCTCAAAATACTATTCCTCCGCCGTCGACAACCATGTCAGACCCGTTGATAAAGGATCCTACCTTGGACAATAACAGGACAACCATTCCACTCAGTTCTTCAGGCATTCCCATTCTTCCGCTTGGATTTCTCTGGGCCCATGACTTCTCGCATTTGCCAATCCTTCTCCCTCGTTCAGAATAGTGTCCTTGTATCCCGGGCTGATGCTGTTCACAGTGATTCCGTACCGCGCCCATTCTGCCGCGAGACTACTTTTCAGCATTAAAAGGGCTCCCTTGGACGTGTTATACGCTACTTGTGGCTGTGGATAGTTGACCCTATGGGCTGATATGCTGGCGATAAAAACGATGCGACCGCCGGTGTTCGCTTTGTTACATTTCTCTTGCCGCAGCTTGGGCACAGATGAAGCTCCCAGTTTTGTTGACAGAGGAGTTTCCTGAAGACTTTGGGTGAGAGATCAAGGGCATGAGTACAGTTTACTATGCCCGCAAAGCAGACGAGGAAATCAAGGCCCCCCAGTTTCTCAACTGTTGAAGCCATCATCTGTCCTACAGCGTCTTCATCAGTTACATCCACAGATGTCGCCCCAATTCTCCTTTCCGGAAAGTCTGTCCGAAGATCATCGATTTTTCTCATCGCGGGCTCCGAAGTCACGTCAAGGTCAAGCAGCATCAGCCCAGTCAGGCCGTGCTGCAACAGTGCTCGAACAACTGTCAATGCAATGGTTCCTAGCCCTCCGGTGATAACTGCAACGCCAGGGACTTGAAATCTTGTTGAAGAATCATCTGAAGCTGAAGCTGTACGTTCTTTAGCTGCAGAAGGTAGAGATTTGATGCCGTTGGCGAGCGTCATAGAAGGAAGTTGACGCTTGGTCAGGTCTTCACGGGCTGTTGGGTCACTCATCGTATTAGTTGGAAGAGAAGCCTATAAGATCTGAGGATGGCTTTTCAAAGAATTTGTAGTAAGACGGGCTATGTTACACTGTTATCCCTACCTCGTAGCTCAAGGTAGATTGAAAACATCTCCTCACTTGGGTGCTTGACACGTGATGCATTGCATCTCAACCACCAGAAACACCAAACACAACGCTCTCCCGCCAAAACCAAACAGGTTGCAGGCTCAGTCATTGAGACCAACTGCCCGCTGTTTTAACTGACTCATTTATTGAGATCAGAATCCTTCTTGTACCCAACGACAAACACCACGCCGTAAACTCAACACCAAAGACACCGCTCATGCTGTAAAGTTATTTACTGAATTTGCTGAGAAAGAAGGAGAAAAGACTTATAACCATGTTCTTATTCTTGTGTATATTCCTGAACCCGCTTGAAGTCTGGTTTGCCTGGGACATTTGACTATGTCCATATGCCAAGTTGAGTCATTTTTTGGCGAGACGCTGTACTCATAAGGATCAGAGTACTGCCCAGTTCATTGTGAAACTTCAGGTCTCGCACCATACTCTGTTATAGAAGAGTATTCACCAGTCCAGCCAAGGGTTTGTTTCGAGTTGCTGGCTGGTGGTGAGGTGCTGTGAGTGCTTTTGTGGCTTGACCAAGACTTCAAAGTGGATTCTGATTCAGCAGTATGGTTGTTGTATTTATCCCATGGGTCAAATCGATTCTCAAACTGGTCTAAATACTCTTGCTTCATACGCAGCGTGCACTTTCTGATGTCTTGATGCCATTCTCCCTCGATCAAGCTCCAAGGTGGTTCTTCCTCCTCAACTGGACACTCTGTATAAAAGTCACAGTATGAGGGGGGGCTTGTTCGCCCAGCAGAGGTCTCTTCTGCCGTAACACTTGAGACTTGCTGAGGGGAGTAGTCATTTCTTGAGTTTCCCTTTGGTTGTTTATAGAAAAAGGACTCTGACTTTGGCTTTGACATTTGGCGAGTGCCGCGGGTACTGAGCATTTTGAGGAGACACATGGTGTTGAAGAAACCAAGGCTCTGACTATACCAGGACAAATATGCCTCTACCAACACTTAAGTGGATACTGTCTTTAATGACGAAAGGAGGACTTGTATTGATATAAGAAGAAGAGTATGGCAGGTTTACAGAATGCTGATGTTGACTGGACAGGAGAGTTATATAGAGAATCTCTCACCAGCACATTGAAGAATGCCGGGTTGTCAAGCAAAAAAGCACTAAAACGCTGTTAGCAGCATGCTCAAGACCCGCAAGCCCTTGAGAAGTAGCTCACAAGAACCAGCAAGTACACCACGATGTTTTGATAATGGTTACAAGTGTCTGCGAGAGAGTGATGCAGCAATAACGAACCGGTAGCAGAACAACTTGATGTACTTGTAAGAAGAAAGCAGTAGCCATGATGAGATTTTTCGAAGAGGAAACCGAGGGGTTATTTACGTTCAGTAGATATCAAATTTGAGTTTGGATTTAAAGACATGTACATCTACCGGGGTAGTTACACAATTGTCTTCGAGTCTTCGGGGTTCGATGTGCATACATTGCAAAGTCTTGATTGGACAAATGGGTGGTTTAGGGCTGCTGTGAGAGGATCTTGCTTCAGTACACATGCTTTTAGGATTCTGTCTGAAGTGTGATTCGAGAGTCAGGGGCGAAAGTTTAGGCAGTGGTTCTAGGCTCTTGTGAGCCATCTCTTTTTTTCTGTCCCCGTCTGTGATACTTTCTCTTGTAATGCTAATAATAAAGCTGGTCTCTCAGACACGGATTGCTAAAGTCTTTCCAAGACTGAAGTTTGTCTGTTCACCATGCCAAGTTCGATGGCAGGAAAGATATACTGGGTCAGACTCCAGAGACTCGGCATACTCAGCTCTCTCTTCAAGTTCTTCAACGGGGAGAAAATCAGTGCATCGACCAACAAAGTACTTGGATGCTTCTCAGGCAGTCAATTTGACGGTTTCTAGGTGTGTAATCCTGGGGAGAGGCATTTTGGTGTCTTGGATGTTTATATGCCAGCAGAAGGACCTTTCTTGCCTATTCTTTCTTTTTGAAGTCTCATTTGTAGACTCTTAAAGGCAAGTTAATTCCTTTGGCTCCAATGGTGGCGCGCAGTCTATTTAGACTCTCGAGAAGCGACCATTGCATAGGTACCTTAGTAGGTAGGCGGGCTGGTCTTGGAGATGCAGCCAATCATCTCATTGCAGTAATTGCCAACCAAAACTAAGGGTGATCAGGGGAGCCAAGAACGAGCTGTGAACTGTGGTGTCGATCAATGAGACCAGTCTTCTTATTGACACTATGCGTCGAGCATCGAGCATCGTGTCTGATCTGTGGCTCTAATTACTTACTATGCTTGACCCTGACTCTGGTCTCACATCTTCATCTGAAAATAGCTTGGTACGTTACGCCATGTTCAATCTATACCAAAACTCTATCTACTGCCTGACCTCGCAGCACCACATCCCCAAACTCGACATACAAGCGGTATCAATAACTTCTTCCAGCCTTCAGGGTATTGAAACTCTCATATATCCGGTCATTCTTCATCGTAGCCTCGTCAGACATTATAACCCGCCAGTCTCAACACCAAGCACACGTCACCCCTTCCCACTCCATTACCGGTCACCCAATATCTTCAACTTCCTCCTAATGCTCTTCAACTTCCCATCTCTCAAGAATTTCTGATTCGACGACTCAACCACCTCCACTGGCCTGCTATCCAGCTCGACCGACACAGCAGGCGTTGACCCTGGTAGCTCAGCTAGCTGTAATTCTGACCATGTCTCTCCTGATGGTAACTCGTATCCTGAAGGTGGTACAACACTCGACACTGGGGTCAAGGGCAGCTCTGCTGGCCGCGACGGTATATCTCCAACGAGTTCGACCGGTGACGATGATGATATGGCACTGAGTGCTGCGAAGGATGGTCTTTCTGAGCTGCTGCCTGATGACACGGAAAATCTCTCCTGTCCCCGTCGTCTTGTGAATCTTCGTGTCAAATCTGGAGAAAGCATCTTGTCAATCTCGGCCTCGCTATATCCCCTCGCTTTGAGACTTTTGGGAACAGCGGGTTTGCCCCAGTCATCTTTGTGTTTTGTATCGGCATGGCTATTCACCAACGTTTCCGCGATTCGTCTTCGTTCTTTGCTCAGTCTTCCCTTTCCTTTTAGCTCAGATCGTTCGCATGTAATCATTAATGGGGTCTCGTTGGACCCGGACACCAGATTTACATCGGCGCCTTCGCCTACTAACAAGCTGACCATGCGCTCGTTGCCTTTTTCGCAGGCTTTATGCAGAGCTGTTTCGCCATAACCATCTGTCGAATCTATGTTGACCAGATGGAATCCTTGTTCATTCGGGCTGGAGTGGTGAACGGGCTTTTTGATCTCTTCCAGGAGTAGCCTCAGTGTCTCTTCGTTGTCACATCGATGTAATGGAGTACCGCCTTTGGAGTCCAAAACGTGAACCGACCCGGAGATCCGTAGTAATGCCTGAAGCGCGAGATGGTTGGAGTGTTGTACCGCCACTAGCAAGGGCGTGTCACCGTTCACATCAGGTCTCGCATGGTAGACGATAGGTATCAGCTGATGGATGATCTCCATCCTAACGGACGTGTCAGCGGCGGCATCGTGAAGCGGAGTACTCTCAACAAAGCTCTCCTCTGGCATGTATAGTCTCCCTCCAATCTCAGAAGCTTCGTACCCATGCTGGCGACACCACAGTATTGTGTCAACGAGGGCATTCGGCTCCGAGGCCGGATCGTAGCCCAATTTGTCGAATATGACTTTCTTGAAGGCATCCAAGTTATTCCACTGCCCCATACACTCGTATTGTTCGCAGACAAGCATCGATATTCGTGGTATTCTGTCCTCGTACTCGTCGCGGTTCGATAAATATGCATCCAGCGACATTCTCAAAAACTCAAGCGCTCCCTCTCGGTCCCGCAGTTCAGCACATAAGATACCGACCTTCTCCTGTTCGGTACAAAAGTCGACCTTATTTCCGTGGCCAGTGTGTTTGTGCAAATTAGACTTGAGGTTCTGTAGCCTCTCCCACGCCAGTGCTTCATACGAGTCCACAAACGGACTACAGGCTTTAATAATACGGACATAAGTGATCTCCATGTCAACCAGTTCGGTAACACTGATAGCATTCGGGTCAATCACCTGCATCTCTCCGCCATATTTTATCGCTTCGTCATGCGCCTTCTTCGCCATTATTGGCAGTTTGGCATCGTACATTCTTTTCGCTCGTGATACCGCGGCCTCGAACCGGTATTGCAGTTCTATTGGGCTTACACCCGATGGTCTCCTTGGTGTTTCGCCTTGCTCTGATGCGTGATCGTGAGGGGATGGGTCGGGGAACTCTCGTTGGGCTGCGATGTCGGCGACTTCGTAGAGAGCCTCTCTCCATTTGTGTAAATCGGCTGCTTCATCGGGGTCCAGCTGTTCAGGGTTGTCATCGCTGATGCCTTCGAGAAATTGATGGATTCTGTTCCTGGCTGGGGAGCAATCGGTAGGCGGGTCTAATCTAAGTGCCTTGTGTTAGACATACCTAGTACCTATAGGTAGGTATTTGAAAGAATGGAAGGGTGCACTTACAACGATAAAGCTGAAGCAGATACCTGGAAAACCTGGACGTTGCGAGAAAGTCGCGTGAGCAGTTCCCTATCATCCTGCAACCTCAACTTCAGCTGCACCCAATATCTTGCACCCTTCTTCACTGGTATCATCCTCTCCAATTCTTCAAGATCGTTCAGAAAGTCCCTGATGAATCTATCAATAGCTCTACAGAGGTTCTGTTCTGGTGCTGTCATGTAATTCTGTCGCTGGCGTATTCTCTCCTCCATTTGGCTCAAAGCCTCCTTCAGCACACTCCCACATACTCTCCAATGCTCGACATTTCGAGGAGCATCTCTTATAGCGCTTACAACTGTGTCGACACGGTGCCATGCTGTCAGACTGGAAGCGATGAAGCTTTGAATGGCTGAGGCTGACTCTGCCATCATGGAGAAGTCGATATCATGGCGATGTTTTCTTGGGAGAGGCACCGCCGCGAAGATAAGACTTGCAATGACGAATACGGGATTTACTGCATCACCCCCGCATTGGCAATCAGCCTACAATGGTCCGTATCATTTTGTACTGGTACTGCAATGTACAACCAACACCCGCTGAACCTGTCAGATGATGATCCTTCCCCATTGTATTTTCAAGCATATCCTTGCATCAAAATCGCTCGAGACAGTTGCCACTTAAACGAGTGACAAACATGTCTGATAGGGCTGATATAGGCTTCCCCACGGGACATTCACCAAATGTGGCGGTTTGATCCGCTGATCGACACTCGAGTATCTGCTGTTGGGCCTGGACATTGCGTAGATGGCCTCGTACTGTATGCGGGTGTCGTAGGGTCTGCCTTGCTTGTCATACATGAAATTTGGGGGCCAAAGTTTGGGATTCAGCTTGGCAAGGGAGCTAAGAACCTTGAAAGCAGGGTTGACGGAGGAGGAGGAGGTCAATTGGGGTCCAATCTTCTGTTTCGCCTTTCCTGATCATCTTGTTTCTGTGATCAGTTCAAGACCTGCAATTGACGTCTTGCACTAGATGAACAACACGTCTGTTCACCATCATGACAGAAAGCGATAATCGAGAACCGCAGAAACCGAGTCTCAAGAAGAGATTGGAAGCATGGATTGAGAGACAAATCCACACCCGAGATGAATTCGGGAACTCTCTTGGTATCTGTTGCTCTCTGCTCCTGACACAACCATACTGACTTCTCCAGCCGGCGTATCTGAGCCTGTTCTTCGAAAAGGCATCGACACTCTCTGCAACGACCTCCCTTCTCTCGAACGCGACGAGGTCGAGCGGGCGGCAGAGGTAGCTAAGAATGGAAACTACTACTACCGCCTGTCCAAAGGCTTGATCACTAATCTCTCGCCCGTCGTTGAGCTCACCCAAGACGAGAAAGAAAGCCTCGTAGCAGAGCGCGAGCGCCTCTTCAGCCAGCGCGGAATAGCCATCATCATCTGCACAGTCTCACTGGCAGCTTTCCTCCAGGGTCACGTTCAATCATCCATCAACGCTATGAGTCTCTTTGTTGAGACTGTTGGTATTGACATACAGAGACAGGACGACACACAGAGCAATGGGGCCGATTCAACGGCCCAATGGCAACTTGGAGGTATGAACGCGATTCCCTTCCTCACGGCTGCTTTTCCCGGTGCGCCGCTTTCGCTGCCGGTTAATTACTGCCTTGGAAGGCGTGGTGCTCTCGGGTTTTCGGCTCTACTCATCATTGCGAGCTCAATCGGGTCGGCTTTTGCGGTGACATGGCAGCAGATATTGGGGGCCAGAATTGTTGGAGGAGTAGGTAAGTATCAGGCTATTAAGAGCGGCAAGCATTGTAATACTGATATGAGGGACTAGCCATGGGAATCAAGGCAGTCAGTGCCCCCATTCTCGCCTCTGAGACGGCAGTTGGATATTGGCGAGGGTCAACTATCCTCGCCTGGCAGCTCTGGTAAGTCTCTTGCAAGCACACTACTCCCATTGTTAACATTCTTAGGGTCGCTTGTGGCATCATGATTGGTTTCGTCATCAACTTTGTCATTGCGGCCGCGACTAATACTTTGGATGGTCAACCTAACGCTGATCTCAACGAGCGCGGAGGTCGATATCACGCTTTACAGTGGATTGCTGCTGCACCTGTTGTACCATCTGTCTTACTGTTTATTGCGGTCTGCTTCTGCTACGAGAGTCCCAGGTTCTATATGCGACCGGGTACGCCTAATTACAACCTTGATCGTGCTTTCAGAAACCTCCTTCAAGTTCGACCGACCCGGGTGAGATCAGCTGACTGCACGTATCTCAGACATAGCTAATAGATTTTCTAGCTTCAAGCCACTCGCGATTTGTTCCTGATTTGGTGGTCTACTCGAGACGAGGAGATCCACCAGGACCATCGTGGGGAATACCAGAACGGTACCAATACCAAGAACGAGGACAGAACCAGCCGAACGTTGACTTCTGGGTTGACATACGCATCCCTCATTATACTTGTCACAAGACTCTCCATAGATCAGTTCAAGCCGTTATTCACCAGACGACGGCTTCGAAATGCGCTCTGGAGTAGTTGTGTTGTTGCTCTATCGCAGCAACTTTGTGGAAGTAAGACTCAACGTCACTATGATTGATCCAGTCTAGCTAACGTTTGTATCCAGTCAATGTGTTTGCATTTTACTCAAGTAAGAAATCCGGGCGTCTCACTTGGGGCTTGCTGATATCCTTTAGACGGCATGTTCAGCGACTACGGTGTCAAGACTAGCATGGGCTACAGCTTTGGCTTCGGTATGGATCCTGACTCGGCATGAATAGCAGCAACTGACGACAGCTAGGTGGAGTCAACTTTTTCTTTGGCATACTTGCAATGAGGTACTGTACAACACTCGAGGAATCTCTGCAGTGCTAACAGAGACAGGTCCATTGATATCATCGGCCGACGCAGGTGGCTCTTATCAACACTCCCCTTAATGGGCATGTTTCTCATGGCTGCTACAATATCTTACGCCGTGGCACCTCAGGTTGATTCGGGAGACCAGCCGAAGCCTAAAGCAGATACGGGCGGATCAATCGCTGGAATCATCTTCATCTACCTTTTCGCCGCGGCGTACAGTCCCGGTCTTGGGCCAATCCCATTCACTCTTGCATCGGAGAGTTTCCCACTCAAGAACAGAGAGGCGGTAAGTGCATCTTCTGTCCACAGACTTCACCAACAGAGATATGCTGACTCTTGCAGGGCGCGTCTGTCGCAATTTCCATCAACCTCCTCTTCGCTGGCCTGTTGACGATTCTTCTGCCTCGAATCAACGCCGTATTCGAAATGGCCGGCACTCTCGGTTTCTTCGCAGGTCTCAACATGGTCGCATTCGTGCTCATCTATTTCTTTGTTGAAGAGACAAAGCAACTGACCCTCGAAGAATTAGATACAGTGTTCAACAATCCCAAGAGTAGATTCGCGCATTATCAGCTGACAAAGCGGCTTCCGTTTTTGTCCAAGAGGTATCTGCTTTGGAAAAAGGATGCCGAGAGACCACTAGCTTATGATGAGTGGGCAGTGGAGGATGGGCAGCGAGGGTGATTGGATGTTGTTAGGCGAGGTGGAAGGATTTGGCTGGGCATTACAGTGTTTATGCAACTCTTCCATCCTCATGTGGTGATTCTAGCCACGGTGAAGACAAATCACCAGAGGTTACTGGCATTCAGTGCTCTAAGTTGTATATATCGAGGCTGTTTATGATATTATTATCGTATCTCTGTAATATTCGCACGTCGTATTCAATTAAAGTTTAGTCCCCCCTGGACCCCGCGCTCGCTAATGCCCAGAAAATATCCGAAACATTTGGCGCCTGCAACCTCCACTTTCCGTCCGTCCAACCTCAAAGTGCCAACGTCATGCTCTTCTTCTCCACTGCGCCTCGAACCATCCAAAGCATCCATCTTCAACATCAACACTTGAAGAAATCGCCAGAATGGCTGGTCCTCACGAATACTCGTACGGCAACCAACAGCAGCAACAGTACCCTCCCCAGCAACCATACCCTAATCAACAGCAGTATCCTCCTCCTCCACAATACAATGCGCCGCCTCGGTATGGATACCACCCACCGTATCAAGCCCAACCAGTTCCTTACCGCCCAACTCCACGCCAGAACTTCGCTGTCGTGACTGCGCGGCAGCTGAATATCGCTATTCCTGTTGTCATTATCATCTTGAGTATTTGGTGGTCTCTTAGATCGCAGATCTGTCCGAGCGATGTCCCCATCGGTCATGAATGTTCGTGGATGCTCTGGACGGCTTTGCCTGTTGTACGTATCGCTCCCATTCTGCGTGAAGCATGACCGCTGACTTATCACAGGCCATAGCGTCTTTGCTTTGGGCGGTTGTGATGAATATCTCTGCTCGTCGCGCGAACCACTCCATGTCTCACGTCCCGGCTGTTGTCAACATCATCATGCAGCTCATCCTTGCGCTCGGTGCAACCGCATGCTTCGCTATTCTCATCTATCACATGGAGAACTACCCTGTCTGGAATCGAAGTCTGGAAGGCTCCATGATCGCTCTTCTAGTAATACTAGCGTACGTAAACTCGTGTAACAATCTGTATACGGTTTGCTAACAAGTGCAGAATTATTAACTGGGTTTTATTCGGGTGGTCGATTTATGAGATGAGGTTCTATCGTAAGGAGAGGCAGAGTGCAAACAGCCATATACCCATTTAAGCGACTATCTAAGAGATCTCTATATCGTTTGAGCCGCACCCCTACAGTACCAGGAGTTTGCAATACGCGATTAATATCACTTGCTCATACAGTTGCGCATATTAGTCTGGTTGTGACAAAGCCGACCCTGGCCCTCAAGCGTGTGTTTCTCCATAATCGTTAACAACAACACTCTTCACGTCATAGCAATTCCACAGCACAAGGAACGACAGTATAGTCAACGGTTCTATAGCTTGCGCAATTCTCCTCCTGATACCTTCTCGGTACACCCTTTTCTGACAAAAAGATGAAGGTACAAGATGTGCTATAGCTGTTACAGACTCGCGGAGCCCTATCCGATCATCTTCCGCACTGTCTCATAATTATACATAGATGCTGCCTCAAATCGGCACCACGTCTTCCTCATTACCCTTCTGTAGTAATACAGCCCCTTGTTTCACCGCATCTTCGTGGCCCCAATTGGCTACAGATTTCCAGCAAATCCTCCGTTCGCTGCAAATCGCAGTTGGTAATCTCGAAGATCTGCCCAATGTCGCAATTCCATTTCCTCATCCTGTGATGTCATCTGTGACGGATCCTGTGCATGTATATCGATGCCACCTCCAATGCCAGCGCCCGTCTTTTCAAGCTTGACCAAAATATTGATCAACTGCGACAACGCCTCCTCTGATTTCACCGCAAAAGGTCCCTTGCGCTCAGGAGCGTCGTTCAAAAGTGTGGATGCAACCTGTCGGATCTTATTGATGAGTGATCCGCCATTCGGCTCCATGTTCCGTTGAGAAATCGACCCCAAAACTGTGAGGAGATTTTGCACAATCAGCTCGCGCTCTTCTGACATGAACTCGTAGATCTCCTTCTCATCGGCATCCTGTGCGGCCTTTTCTTCCTCTGAGTGGCCCTCGATAGGGTTGTTTTGCTGTCGTTGTTCTCCCATGTGGACATCCCGTAGATCAAAGTACATTTCGACGAAATAAGAACGTGTAGCGAGTTGTGAGACAAAGATGTTGGCTTTTTGAATCTCATACTGAAGATGTCTGCGTCGAGCGGGTTGGTTTTTTATCACGTTTCGAAGATCGTGGGCAGGCTGGCTGTTGGGCCATGCAGGAGGCACGTATTGCATGCCAGAATCATCAAGACTGGCCATGGTATTTGCTTCGACACCATGGTCTCCGAGCTGCAACTCTGGTGGCAGGTTGTCGGTGATGCTTTTGGCTGCAATAAGACCATCTCGGAGCAAAATGCGCTGGTCCGCCCAAGGAAGCGTGCTCATACCATAAGCCAGCTCAAGACTGACAATACCATTCATCGTAGTATAAATGTCTATAGCAAAACGAAATCCTGTCAATAGAGTAACACTGCCGTCCTGTTGGTGAATAACTTCATTTGCGAGAACACAAATGTCATCAACGTTTTCTGGGTATGCGGGGTATGGCAGACTGGGTGTTGATGGTGCTATCACCATGTCTGCAGAAGATGCACCAAGCTGAGAGAAGGATCTGAGAGATGTCAGTAGAGCCCGGTACGAGAGGAAGTGATACTTACCGGACGCCGAGAAGAAGGCAGTAAAAGATACGCTTGCCAATCTGATCTTTAACATGGTTGAACGGAAGAGGATCCGGAGAACAGTTGTCATTGCCAAATGTCGGCAGATCACCAGGGTGCTTGGGCCGGCTGAATCCCAGCTCGCGGAGGAGTGTCAGTGTCTCGGCCATGAATTGACCAGAAGCGTTCCACTGATGTGTGTATCCCGATGCCAGTCCCAAAAAGTAGCTGGTCGCAGCATCGTCCAGAGTTTTTGGCTGTTTAAGTTGCCACTTGTTCCCACGTGTAATCAAAGCAATCTCACGGCATCTCTCAACCATAACGATAGCTCGAGGAAACAAGTGGGTGCTATGTTGCGCCTTGAGATGTTCTCTCGCACTTCGTGGGAAGGATGCGACAAGAGCACAGATCATGCTCGCCAGCAAACCAAGAAACTCGGGCTTTGTACGGTCTTCGCGGTTGGCAAATGACTGACGGAACGTAGGCTCGTGAGGGAATGGCGCAAGCGGGTGGATGTAGGTAAAGAAGTCGTCGACCAGCAGTTCCAACACTGGCATAGGCGCAATGTATTCAGCATCGACATTATCGGTCGAGATGTTCATCAACGTCTTTGCTGCAGTCTGCGGTGACGGAGACAAAGATCCAATTACAGCAGCTGCCACCGCTGCAGTCGCCGCTGATGGCACATCGACCCGTGAGCGCTTGGCAGCTTTTGCGGCCTCGGCGTGCTTGTTGGGTGGTCCCCGACGCTTCGTCTCGCGGTTGTAGGTGCAGTCTACACCCAGCTCTCGACAGGGTCGGCACGGTATGTTACTGTCGTCGCATTTGACCTTGCGCATACTGCACATGTCACACGCCCGCCGTAGTCGAGTAAGCTTCGGGTTGATGGTCGGATCGCGCATCACAGCTCCATTTCCAGGTATAAGCTGGGTAGGCAACTCGGTCGCATGAGGCATGCCGTCTGGAGGCTCCATAGGCGCGTGTGGTTGTTGGTGGTTCACGACTTCGGCGGCAGCTACAGCGGCATGTTGGAGAGCTTGGGGACTGTTCATGTGGTGAGTGATAGCATGGGCCGCATCGCTGGCGGCCTGGAGCATCTCGAGCCCATTGCTCGCGTACGCGTGAGCCGTCGCATGGGAGTTTGGTGATGGTGGAGGTGGTGAGCCGGACATGGCTGCGAGCTGCCAGGCTTTGCCGGCCTGCAGCGGAGCACGGAGCTCGTTTGGCGGAGCTGGGGTGTTCCGTAAGCGGACCCTTGAGAATGGCGCCGGACTCGACTGGTTTGAATGGTTGCGGCCGTCGCGATGGCTGATTGTCGGAGGATTCCCGGATGTTGGAGGGTGTTGAAGCGAGGTGAGGCCGATGAGCCGAAAGGAAGAATTTGGTGGGCGATGAGGTCACGTGTTTCATGCTTATGTCAGTCTGATGTCTAGCTACCCTGGACAGCTCTCCAGAACCGTATTTTTATGTCTTTAAAACATTCTTAATACTAATTTCTTTATAGACTATTATATATATATGATTCTACCACTGCGGTAAACCCCATCTCGGTCTCTTTGCGATATTCAATGGCTTGGTTTGCTTTCTTGTCAGTCCACTAGGTTTCCTATCACATCATTGTTCCTTTTAACTCAGATGAGGTTGCCACCAAACACCAACCTTCTCATCCAGCCGAAACGCCAGTCAGTAGAAGCATAATTCACAATGCATTCCAATTATTGACATGCCCTTGGTCTTGGGCGAGGGTCTTGTGAATGGCTCATCGTAGGGTATACAGACGTTCATATGACGAAATCTTGTCGGGAAATTCGGGAAATCTGGCCTCGTGTCCCTGCTTGGGGCTGAAGCGCACGGATGAGTCGAGATTTCAGCATGGGCCTTTTCGAACTGAGCGTAGTACAATGGGAATTCTGCATGTAGTTCCGCAGCAGTTCACACAAGCCATGTCAGCATTCAAGAGAAGGGTATTTGTGACTTGATAGGCATGAACAGGGACTTGCGTCACTTGCATCATGACCGACAAGTTTCTAGATTCTGAAACAATGTCATTGTAGATCTCGAACGACTTTCTGGAATATGGGATTGTCTGATCTAGCGCCCATCCTCCATTTTTAGCTGTCGCTATCCGCCGTCTTCAACGGTTATTCCAAGCTTGGAGCTCACACCAATCACATTAAGCTGATTTTCCCTTTCTGAATCAGCCTAACATTCATTGATTATCCCCGCAAGTCGCCGTCGATACCCACTCGAGCTGTCAAGCGTCAACATCAGGCCCCGATATCAGAACCTCACAAGCAATGCCGTCGGTTCACTGTTATGTCTAGGATACCAGCTTTCAGTATTGAATTTATGTAATGTAAAGAATATACAAATCTCTTGATACACGAATTCCATCTCATCTCTCCTCGGGTGCGTCCGGCTGGCACCGATAATCACAGACCCTTGAACAGACCCACTCATCAGCCCACCATCACCATCGTCTGATAATATCGACCTGGCGTGATACGCTCAGCTTAACAAACATCCAACGGAGCAAGGCGAGACTCGGGGGAAGAGCTTTCATGTCATGAGCACGCGTATAATTACTGAAGAAGAAAAAAAAAAGTTGTCATGGACAAGGGACTGAGGGGTAAATTACCAAGAGATAGACAATCCAATAAATACCGACCTCTAGCTTCTGTTCGAGGCATGCGATTCTGTATAATCGACCAGTTGCTTGCGAAGACCAAATTCTTCAAATTAACCCGCGTCACGCGAGCTTTTGCATCAGCTGAGAATTTTGTTGTTAAATATCAACTGTTCGATTGGCCTTTTTGTCTTGTGCCTACAATCTGCGACGCCCCCACCCTCACTTGTACAAGAGTCGATATTCCGAGCTTCGTTTGACGATTCAGCGACAAAGCTACCCATTTCGAATATAACCACCAAAGAAAATACGTATTCAAGATGACTTCACGGCCCATGAAGCATATTGATCGCGAGGATCTCTACACAAACCTCGAAGCCCGTGTGCAGTACCTACACTCATTCCTCGACTTCTCAAGCCGTATGTTACACCCCGCGCAAATATCCAATAGCTCGATTCCAACCTCGCAATTGAAACTTGACTGACAGTCTGCGCTTACAGGTGACATCGAAGCTCTCATCACTGGCGCAAAATACGTCAAAGCTCTCATCCCCGCCGTCGTCAACATCGTCTACAAGAAACTCCTCCAATACGATATCACAGCTCGTGCTTTCACCACCAGAAGTACCTCTTTCGAAGGCCCTCTCGATGAAATCCCCGACGAAAACAGTCCTCAAATCCTGCACAGAAAGATGTTTCTGCGCGCTTACCTTATGAAGCTGTGCTCAGATCCCAGCAAGATGGAGTTTTGGGAGTATCTGGACAAGGTTGGGTGTGTAGTCCCCTTTCAGCAGAACCCGTGAGCAAAGACTGACTTGTTTAGAATGATGCACGTTGGCCTTGGTCGCAAGCACCCTCTTCACATCGAATACGTCCACCTTGGTGTCTGTCTCGGTTTCATCCAGGACATCATGACCGAAGCTATCCTTTCGCATCCTCGTTTACACATTCAGCGCAAGACAGCTCTCGTCAAGGCTCTTAATAAGGTCATCTGGATCCAGAACGACCTCATGGCAAAATGGCATGTCAAGGACGGTGCCGAGTTCGAGACAGGCGACTCTGATATCGAGATTGAGCGCGAGGGCTACCTGCACGGAAAGCGCATCATTGGCGAGGACAGTGGTTCGAGTACTGAAGACGATGCCTCAGAACATCACCAGAATCCCCCGTCGAGGATTCCGCATCCTAGTGGTACGCCCGCTGGTGGCGTGTGTCCATTCTCGGGGATGGGTGCTCCGGCTGAGGATGAGGAGAAGTAAGCGGCTAGATCTCAGATTCTTGAGATGGTTCTTGATTGAAGATGATGGACTTTCAACAATACATATCTGGCGTTTGCGATAATGACCTATTTTGATTTATGATTTGGACATTCGGGGTTCAATGAAATATTTTTGGTGTATTTCTTTAGGATAGAGTATTAGTATGAGAATCAGGGAACGAAGAATACCACGCCTTTTCTCATTTCATCCTCGCCATTTTGGCCTCGAAAACGATGTCTCTTGGGACACAAATTTTGCATGAGAAGCTTGCCTCCTTGCAACTTCATTTTTGCACGCGGCATTTTTTCGAGCCCACAAGATTATGGCCGCCGAAGCTACTTACCAAGGAATACTCTTTCACATGGAAGTCAACAAATGGAGTTTTCATGACTTGCGTCATGGCGCTGGAGCTTTTGGTCATCCTTGGAGCGGCAGCGGGCCCACGATTGCTAGATCACGATTGTTGAGTCTGGACCACTCGTCAATATCAAGGTTCCTGGACGATTCCCAATTAGAGGCTCCATCTGATATTAATATGAGACAAGTGATTGGATCGTGACGGGCTTCCGTAGCGGGAATGACGGGCAGTTGAAGGAGGGTTTTGCCATTGGCGGATCCTTGAAAAGTGCCCCTCGGTGGGGTTCTTTGAGCTTTGAGCTCAAGCTTGAGATGAGATGATATGATGGACTTTACAACGAGAACGAGAGGACAAGAATGCTTGTAGAAAAAGGGGCCCGAGAACAAAACGCTCAATATCGCGGTTTCTTCTGTGTGTGTCACTATCAGGAAGTTCTTGTCACTTGTAACGGGGTTACCGGGCCGGGATGTTGAATCGTTGTTCCATTCTAGAATCCAGACAGTCTCGAATCTCTTGGAAACATAAGTCAACCTCCAATGGTAGCTCGTGGATAAACCACACTGCGGCGAGACAGAGTGAGATGCGCATATCGAACGGGTGAAGCAGAGAAAAGAATGCAGGCAAATAAGACATGCCATGTTCAGAAGTTCTGGTGGTGTTCGGATAATACTGTTGCAACGGAGTCCACGAGGTTTTACCGTGACCCAGCCAACAAGAACAGGTAGAAGCAGCCTGGTTTTCCAAATAGGCAGCGGAAGAAACGAAAGAAGCAATTTTGAAGGTAAACAAGGAGATAATGAGGATAGTACCACTCAAAATGACTCAAATATGCATACTTGACGCAGCCACCACCGAAGATAATCTGCAGGCAGGGAAACAACCAATTATCAGCAACTGACCTCGCAGTGATCGGATATTCTCGCAGAACATAAAAAGCTCGGCAGAAAAGCCCGGATGAGGCGCATCAAATGCCGGGAACGTGCGGCCACGTTTGACGGTGGATGGATCAGAATATGAGAGTTCGATGATGAGGCATGATGAGATTGATGGCCCGGCCCGCCCATGAGCTTTTAGCACTAGGTGCAAAATTGATGGCGGGGTCGTTTTACACAGGGCGGCTCCGGGGGATAAGCCCCGGATGCGGCTCGATGTGAACGGACTTGTACTGGAAGATGGCCGGTCCGCGCCCATTCTCATTGACCGCGATTTGTTAAATACTGCGTCATATCTTGTCGAATAAAAGCTTGGGCTATGTTTGCCTAACTTCACAATCCTGCTGTATATGATAATGGCTTAGAAGGCTCGCAGAGTATCGTGAGCCTTACGCGGTGCGCTGGCATCTCGGGATTTCACCTCCGTCAAATGGGGTCTCACCGTCTTTTGTTTGGTTCAGCTTGGCCTGGGGGCACAGTCGCTGGCGCCAGTGTCGTATTGCTTGTTTATCATGGGTGCATTAACCAGTGGAGACTCTTGAATATCATCTTATCGATTGTGCAAATGGACTTTTGCCGATGATGATGATTAGAATTGGCGATCTAAAAAGACGAGCTTCATGATACTGGATTGAGCGTGGCGGGCTTAAACACAGAACACATGGTCTACTTTTTGACCATGAGGGAGGGTATCGTGAGATCATGAAAAGCTAATCACTTGGTTGACCTTACGACGAAACATACATTGACCGTTAGCATAGGCCAAAATGCTCAGAGGATGGGAAAGCTGGATGAAAGCAGATAAGTACCTAGACATCAACAACTTCAAAAATGCTGAGTCAGTGCTGCCAATGCTTTCTCAGCTTCGTGAATGGTTGAAAGAAGCAATAAATGGTGTTTGTCAGCCGAATTACTTTCATTACCCCTCCCCCGCGATTATCCCCAACTCATGGCACGCACGGTCACATGGAAACAAACGCCATGCGAGGCCCCAGATATCTAATTCTATCACCTTCTATATGATCCAATATAAAAGATGGTCTACAAGCGATACTCAATAAGCGACGGTTTCGATTGAGAAGAAAAGAAACTTGCACGCCGAGAGCAATCACGGCATTCTGGTGCTGTCAAAGGATCGACATTGAAGACAATGCAATGCTGGTCGTCTGTCTACTATACCTACAGCATGCGTGTTGATAGACAAAGCTTGGTTGCCTATTTCAGCCATTGAATGTTCACCTGTACCTGATCGGCAGCCATCTTCTGGGTTCACTCAAAGCTGGCGACTCAAGTCAAGGCATCTTGGCAGCTGTCGGGCCTTTAAGAATTTTGCCTCGGCGCGTGAGCCAGAAGGTGTGCTGAGGGCTCATGATACGGCGACAAAATGGAGAGATTGTGTTTCTGGGGTAGAGGGACCTGGAGAAGTCACTTGAAGTGGGATTGTGAATACCTAGTTTGACGATCAAATTGTCGAGAGACATGTTCAATGGCTTTTGATTTCAGTACCTTACCTAAACTAAGTCATTATGTACTCAGGCTCAGAGCAGTCACCATGTGCCATTTTTACATCCATTAGTGGCATGCCCGCATAAAGCAAGGCGCCTTTACAGTAGAGAAATGCCCCGCCACTCAACTATCAGTCACTGACTACAGCAGTTCCCGCCTGGACCTCATGGGCATCGCAACACACGACGATGAGTCGCCGAAACCGCCCGGCCCGACTTTAAGACTAGACCAGACCGTGCCTTGACTTGACTTATTATGTATGTCCCATCTTCTTGGAGACAGAACAGATACAGCTAACGTCACCGTTGCTGGTATCCCAGGTTACTCTTACCTTATCCAGCCTGTAGAATCCCTTCTTTCCCCTTCGCTTCTCCCTCCTAGTCCCGCTCAACCTTAACTAAACCACCCATCCCTCCTCCCTCCGCCATAACTTGACAACCTTTCTCTTCTTTCATCCTTCATCTTTCAAACGCAATAACTCTTTGCTTCGCGCAACTTGTATAGCCCAGCTATATCGTTCTTCTATTCTATCCCATCGTTTTCCGCTTCATCTTACTTACGGAATACGCGCGCGCATTACTACGTATTCTAACTTCTTCGCGAGAGAGAGACGGCGATCACCTTGCTCTGACAAGACAACCCCAAAGGAGACGCCAGCTGACACCTCTCGTCCACGATTCTCCTCACCTTAATTCTCTCTCCCTCTCCCTCTCCCGAGCCTGAATCTCAGATCACATCTTGACCGGGAAATGGCGACCACTAGCGAAAACACTGGCGCGCCCAACTTGCGCCGCCGCGAGTCCTTGTCCGAGATTCGAGCTGCCAACCCTGATTTGGCTCTGAGCGGTAACATTATCTCGGCTACCTTCAACACACCGCATTCTTTCGTCTATCGAAAAGGCGGTGATTGGGTATGTAACTAACTAATTGTTCACCTCGCTTCGCTTCGCTTCCTCAACATTTCATCTCGTATCACTATCAGTTACTGGGGTTCACTCTCTAGCTTGCATTTCCCCCTCTTCTCCAACCAAAGCCCCAGAGGAGCTTCCTCACTACCAGCTTCAGCTCCCCCTCCCCTCCCCCTCGTCACATGAAAATTGAGCCTCAGCTAAACTTTTGCTTCCCTTCCAGGACTTGAAATCTCGTCGCGGTCAATCTGCTCTCTTTGACTCCTTCGCATACCTCTCCTCCGACGCTACTCCATGGAATCACACCGTTGTCGCGTGGACAGGCGAAATCGACGCTCCAACTGATGACGTCGTTTCTTCGCCCGGCACGCCCGCCCCAAACACTTTTGGTGCGACATCGCTCAACGCCCTCTCCGCACCCGTTCCCATTGACGGCAACGCGCGCCTACCGACTCCGCCTCCAGTAGATGGTCTCTGGGTGCCCCGCGAGGACCAAGACCGCCTCGAGTACCGTCTGTCACACAACAAGACCATCCGCACCTACCCTGTTTGGCTTTCGGATGAATCCGAGGCCACTTCTGAGGGTATTCTTCTCAAGGACCAGGCCCGCTGGCGACGCTATGCTGAACACGACCTCTACACCCTCCTCCACTACAAGCAACATGAGCCGACCGACGGCCGACGCGAGCGTGTTCAATGGGCCGATTACTATAGGATGAACCAGAAATTCGCCAACAAGATCATCGAGATCTATAAACCTGGTGACATCGTAATCATTCATGACTACTTCCTCATGTTACTTCCCAGCATGCTGCGACAGAGAGTACCTAACATGTACATCTCGTTCTTCCTGCATTCTCCCTTCCCTAGTAGCGAGTTTCTCCGCTGTCTTCCCAGACGAAAGGAGGTCCTTGAGGGCGTGTTGGGCTCAAACCTCATTGGCTTCCAATCATACAGTTACTCTCGCCATTTTCTGAGTTGTTGCACACGAATCCTTGGATTCCCCTCCGATACTCTCGGAATCGATGCCTATGGAACTCGCGTCCAAGTCGGCGTCTTCCCCATAGGTATCGACGCTGCCAAGGTTGAAAGCCACGCATGGACCGATGCTGTGACCGCTAAGTACAACGCACTGCGCGAGCTTTACCGCGGAAAGAAGATCATTGTCGGACGTGACCGTCTGGATAGTGTTAGAGGCGTTGCCCAGAAGCTGCAGGCTTTTGAGCGCTTCCTGGAGATGTACCCTGAGTGGCGTGAGAAGGTTGTTCTCATCCAGGTCACCTCGCCCACTAGCGTGGAGGCAGAGAAGGAGGATCTTGAGGACGACACAAAGGTTGCGACCCGTGTTAATGAGCTTGTTATGCGCATCAACGGCATGTATGGAAGTCTTGGCTTTTCTCCCGTCCAACACTACCCGCAGTACCTCAGTCAGAACGAGTACTTTGCCCTTCTGCGTGCCGGTGACATCGGTCTCATCACCTCTGTGCGTGACGGCATGAACACCACAAGTCTAGAATACATCATCTGCCAAAAGGAGGGCAATGCTCCTCTCATTCTCTCAGAGTTCAGTGGTACCGCTGGCAGTCTCAGAAATGCCATCCACATCAATCCCTGGGATCTCAGTGGCGTTGCTGAGAAGATCAATGCCGCTCTCACCATGTCCGAAGACAAGCGAAAAGAGATGCAGTCTCGTCTCTACAGACACGTTACTGAGCACAATGTGCAGTCCTGGATCACGAAGTTTATCCGCAAGGTGTACAATGTTCTTGGCGACAGCAGTTCCGCTAACTCCACTCCTCTACTCGACCGAGCTCTTCTTCTTACTCAATACCGCTCAGCCAACAAACGTCTGTTCATGTTCGACTATGACGGCACCCTGACGCCCATCGTGCGCGAGCCTAGTGCTGCAGTGCCCTCGGAGCGTCTTATTCACACCCTTGACCTGTTGGCTTCAGACCCCAAGAATGCTGTGTGGATCATTTCGGGACGAGACCAGGATTTTTTGAAGCAGCACCTTGGCAACAATAGACGCCTTGGATTCTCAGCCGAGCACGGCAGCTTTATGAAGCACCCCGGCTCAGATGAGTGGGAGAACCTCGCAGAGAAGTTCGATATGGGATGGCAGGCTGAGGTGATGGAGGTCTTCCAGAAATACACCGACAGGGTTCAAGGTTTGTACACTGCCACATGTTTCACTCAACGCACGCTGACGTAAAAAGGTTCTTTTATCGAGAGAAAGAGATGTGCTTTGACCTGGCACTACAGATTGGCCGACCCCGAGCAAGGCATTCATATGTCACGAGAGTGTCATAAGGAGCTCGAATCGACAGTTGGCGCGAAATGGGATGTCGAGGTGATGCCTGGTAAGGCCAATATCGAAGTCCGCCCCACGTTTATCAACAAGGGTGAGATCGCCAAGCGCCTCATTACCATGTACCACACACCTGGTGCCGAGTCTGAAGACAAATCTGGGCATCTCGAGTTTGCCCTATGCATGGGTGATGACTTCACGGATGAGGACATGTTCCGAAGCCTTAATGCCGCTTCGGGCCCTGTGCTGGATGCCAACCACGTCTTCACAGTCACCGTCGGAGCGAGCACAAAGGTCACATTGGCCAAGTCGCATCTCCTGGAACCAGAGGATGTGATCGAGTGCGTAGCTCTCCTTGCTGGTGTCCAGGATGTTGGGGAGCGTCTCGGCGAGGTAAATCTGGGGGCGCTCAGTGCTGTCGAGGGACATATTCCCAATGATGAGCGGTAATGACAGAACAAGTATTGCTTTTTCCGGGCGTTTTTGGACAAGACGAAGACAAGATAGACAGGTGGTGGGCGTATGGAATGGACAGTGACGAAAGACAAAGAAGGGTAGTATACAGAAAATGGGAAGATAGCGTGGAGACGTGCACGAAGGACACAGTTCTTAGCGTTTATGCAATTAGTTGTCACATGCCAATGATAATGAATTGAAAGCCAGGAAAGTCTGGGTTTGCAGTGATAGGTGTTTGACTAATCATAAGTATCGTATGAGCTCACAGATCGATGCTCAGGAAATGGCCCAAGTTCACAACCTGTAAGCACATTGTGCCTCTGGCAAGAGGACGTACAATTTATGAGAATGGAATCAAGCCCAACGTCCATGATATATATAAACTACTAAATTCACCAGTAATGTCAATCAGCCGTTGGTAAGATGGGCATAAACTGAGTTACCCCTGATTTGTATCGATTAACCCAGCAAGGCTTTGATGAAGGAGTATCAGCCCCCCCTCCCCTTGACGATAGCTCGAAACTGCCGAGATGCGTTTAGAAAGCTGTCAAAAGAGTTGAAACGCGACATCTTTCTCTATCTGAGCACTAATGAAGTATTGGACATTGAGAAAATTAGGGCGACTCGGTCGACTTTACCCCTGGATCCTATCGTTCTCGGGCTTGGCCAGAGCGCGGCGTTCCTCGGTACATGGAGAATGACCAAGGGAGGCTCACACCAGCACGCCATGGGAACAGCTACACCACGCTGCGGGCAGACTGTGTCTCTCAAAGGATACTTGAAGCGTCGAAAGTATATTCGAGATATCAGACTCTTGTGGTTGTAAAGTGCATCGCAATATATATGTAGATATGTATCCAACAACAAACATCTACGCGCTGCCGGGACTTGACCGTCTGGTAACGCTAACCTGTCTATCTAAATATGCATACACGCAACTTGTCTATATAAACTAATACAGACCCGTTTCACTGGGAGTCAACGTTGAAAGCAGGCCCGTCATAGTCAACCGACCTTCACTCCCATCCGAATCAGCCTTCTCAACAATAACACTGTGATCCCTCACACTGACCCCCTTCAAATCCCCAACACCCTCTCCAGCACCGTTAGGCATATACTCCCTCGCATATGAAGGCAGATTCACCTTCTTGTTCTTTACAACCGATTCAATAGAGTGTATCACCTCCTGCGCTACAGGGAACGCTTCTCGGAGCTCTGCGAGAGCTCGGCACGCTTTTATGAATGTTTCGAGTTGGATAGGGCTCTCTTCAATGGCGAAAATGACTTTGAAGGCGCAGACGGAACATGCTTGGATAAGCCAGTGTTCGTTGTGGATCGTGTATAGAGCGCGGAAGTGCCATATCGTTGACATGGCGTTTGTTGCATGGGCGTAGGAGGTTAGTCGTGGATGAAAGAGGCCGAAGACGGATTTGGGAATGTGGTCGAAGGGCTGAAGAATGCTGATTACTACAAGATCCGCGCTTAGACTAGATACATGTCTGTTACCAATAATACTCTGCGTCATTCTGTACAACACTTACTGTAGTAGTATAGCAGCGGGCAGAACTGCATGCTCAGCCCTTAGCTCTTCAGGCAAGGAGAACTTCCACTCCATGATTCTAGAGTACAACTCGACGGCACGTCCGGTATTTCGAGACAGTGGAACTCCCTGCTCCAAGGGAATAAGGAACTCGAGAACCTGCTCGGTGATTTCGGTAAAGTTACATTCGGCCTCGAATATCTCACGTTTCATCGACCGCCGGGGTGCTACGGAAGCAGGATATGAGGACCACCAATACTCCGAGCTCTCGGCTCTATTCACTGGTGAGTTTTCTTCTAGCCAGGTCTTAGTTCGCGCAGGCTTCGTGATAGCAAGACGACGACATAGACCGTGCATGGGTTTCCTAAAGAACATATGTCAGTGAGATTGGCTCGGCGCGAGTACGCTACTGACCAGTCCCAGACATAGAAACCCCATTGTATCCAGGACAGCGCATGTGCTTCGGCTCTCTGTCTCGATCCCGCAATAGCAGTATCCGTAGAACGATAAATATCATCAAGTCTCAGCGCCGTGTACCGCGACTGCATAAGATTGTGGAACTGGAGCGCCGTTTCTCCGTTGCCTAGAGCGCCTTCATACACATACATAAGCGCCAGACCCTGTGCCACCGGTAATGAAGGCCTTGTGTCTTCCTTCTTAAGACACTGGATGGCTTCTTGGGCGAATATCTGTCCTCGGGTGCTTAGTTCGTCCGGTATGCTGAATGTGATCGGATTCGTCGTATAAAGCTACATTCGTGGTTTTAGCCCGCAGAGACTCTGAAAGGAGGTGGTGAAGCCTACATACGCAACTGACGGCCAAAACGGCATTGACAAGAAATTGTGAGCAGAATCGCAGTGCTGAGGGTGCACCCGGTGTCGTTGGGTCGAGGTTCTTTAGGTCGTCTTCGAAGATCGTTCGGTCGATAATACGGTTACACGATGTGCCCCACGTCCAGAATAACAGTAGCAAGTGGCTTAGAAACTTGTCATCTTGTATGACGCTTGTCCATCGCGAAAAAGGGAGTATATGCCCCTGGAAATCAATAGATGTAGAATCGCCAGAGACTCTGCGCTGAGGTTCTCGCCTGGCTTTCTCGGGTTGGTCGTGTCTGGGAAATGTCAGACAGGTGTTTTGAGGTTCTCTGGTGTACTCACGAAGCTGTGAGTCTGGCCAGTGTCGTCGAGCTGGCGCTTCCGGACGTTGCAGCGGCTGGATTCCCTCCCTCAAGGTCCTCAGTCACGCCTTTGACATCCTTTCCGGCTCGAATTCTCTGCAGTATCTCATCTGTCTCGTGAGGCTCTCTGGTCTTGAGCGAAGAGTAAAGACGCTCGTGATCAGTCATTCTTTCTTTCAGTTCATTGTGCTTCCGTTTCATTGCGGCAGCCTCGGCTTCGTAGTGGTTGATGGCGTAGTGGCATTCTCTGCCAGCAGTGATGCAGCCAGAGCACCTTGGTCTTTGACCATTGCACTATTGAAATCAGTAAGCTACCCATCTTGATACAGAAGCTCCCACAACCTTGGCCTTGCGTTGTCTGCAAGCCTGGCATGCAGTCTTGACGGATATTCTCTTGGGTATGTCCAGCTTGGGTGGAGGCGTGGATGAGCCTCCTTCTCGAGTTGGGCCTGGCAGAAGAGCCCGAAGTCGGCCTGTAGAAGAAGACCAAGAAGAAGGTGGTTTATCGTCCATACCTATTTATCAGCAGATGAGATTGGAAGCTCGGGGTGATCAAGTCTCGAATGACGCGAGAAATTGGTGCTCTCAGCGATCAACAACAGGCATTTTGGAAGGACTAATCAGACAATTAACGAACGACCTATGGTTGGACAAATCAAGAGGCGAATTATTATAATGATATGAAGAGATTCTGACTAAGGCCCATGGTATTCAAAATTGATGTTCTTTCCATGCTCTGTAAATTCGACGACATTTCGTCCATATATGATGTATATGCTACGTCACATCTGCCCTGTTTTTTTTTTTATTTGTTTTTTTTTTTATTTTCTTTACCCAAGAGTCTTCGACAAGCGAACAAGTGTGAGCTTCATTGAGATCCATTCAAGTCCGTCACTGATCTGGTAGTGATCGACCTTTGAACTCATGTAGCGCTGACGCCGTTTGTGTAGGTGACGTCTATCTATCTACCTTACTTATATCACGGCCGATATTCAGAATCATGGTCACATTAGAAACACTCCAAGATCAAATTTCAACTCAGTCTGCATTACAGCCCAGCTCTACCTACGTCTGAGCAATCTCATCGCTGTATAAAACTATAGATATCATCATAAACGTCAAGAAACACACCAGGCCCCCTCATCATCAACCGGTAAACAGAGCCGTGACTCCATTCCCAGACCAATTGCCTCCCTGATAAAAGAAAAGGTCATGAGAATCCTGAGACACATGTCTAAACCAAGCATCCTGACAAACGCCAGCAGAAACAAGAACTAAGGAGCTGCTCAAATCACGGGGTATCAAATTCAAACCCATCCTCCAACCCCACGACACATCACAAGCGTCAAACTCGGTCAACGCATCGCACTATACCACCTGAGTCTAGCCCCAAGAATTCCAACAACGACGCAGAGGCGTTCGACAAAGCCAACCCTGCGATTATCGGAACGTGTACCAAGAGGTCGGGAATATTCGTATACGGCCAAGTCATGTACTGATGTTGCCTCATGCAAACAAGGTCAGGGTATCACGCCGACGCATGACTTCTTCCTTCGCCGTTACAGATCATGCTCCAGCTTAGGGAGAGGAAGCCAAGACACCCTCAGTAAAAACAATAATAACATAGCTGTGACAGCTAGAAAACACCTGACAAGCTCAGCTTGTCTTGCAAACTCCCAGGGGCCAGTCGTTTCAGATTATTGGAGCGAATGTCGGTTCGTAGAGTCAGATACCAATACCGATGGGGATGTTGTTGAATGCTGCCATTTGAACCCATAGCCAAGTGAATTCAGAGTAGGGGCGTTGTTGTATCAAAAGAGATAAAGAAAATTCCATAGTCGTGTATCATGCATAGGATCATGCCCGCAACGTGCGTCATCTCCGCTGCCAGGTATAGAGGAAAATACAAGCTAATTCAAGGGAATAGGTCATAAGTCGTCAAATCATTGTCGTCTGTGAACGACGGGGTGGATGAGACATAGTCCAGCTCAATACGCTGCAGCAGTAGATCCTTCGCTTGTTGCAACAGCAACTAACGCCTCAAGACGGCCTAAAGAGCCGTTGCTGCCAGGTCGTCCCTGCTGCTGCTGCTGTTGCTGCTGCGTCTGTTGATGCTGTTGTTGTTGCTGCTGCGGGTACTGAGGGTGTTGCTGATTTTGTGGCGGTAGTTGTTGTGGTGATTGCTGATATTGAGCATGTAGTGGTGCTTCTTTGATAGGGAATCCACTAAAGCCAGTAAAGTTCGGATGCACCATCCTGTCCACGTGAGCCATCCGTGGATCTTGCTGCTCCTGAGGAGGTCGGTCGTCTCTATGAACGGAAACGGGCCCATTGTACCATCCACGACGCTTATTTTCTCTCGATGTTGTGATGGAGGGGGCCGAAACTGTGTGTTGATGGAGAGATCTTGGGGCAGAGGTAGGAGGAGGTTTGGGGCCCTGGTATACCGGAGGCCGCTCCTCGAAACGAACAGTAGGAGGATTGAGCCGTACATGCTCGGCTTGAGCCTGAACAGCCTTGTTTGCTTCGGAAGCCCAGCTACCCGCACTATCACGAGGGGGTGTACTGTGGTTGATATCCAGGCGGTTGAGTCCTCTCTGAAGGCTCGCATCGTACAAGTTGAGGTTTCGTCTCTCGTCCTGCATCGGGGTTTCGGGGAGATGGGGTTGATAAGAGGCTCGAATCTGAGGCTCTTGGTCGACCATCATGGGCGAAGGCTGTCTCCTTGGTGGGGTTGCAGGTGGGAGAGGGTCGAACGACTCGATACCCGGCAGGCGGAAGGATGACTGAGAAGTGGAAGGGTTCGCGATCGGTGGCGGTGGGTTCGGACGGACAGATGACTGGTTCACAACGGAGCTTAGCTGACTGGGGTTCCCATTGATATTGCGGCTGTCTGGATGCCACGTTCTTCGACGCCAATCACCCTCTGACACAGACTCCCTTCGCGACCATTGAGAAGTCGATGAAGGAGTGGGGGATGGAGGGATGCCGTTACTGTTTGGCGGGAGAGCACCCACATTCGAAGCATTAGCGGGGCCAGGCCCAAACATCATCGGTCTCCCCCCTGATGCTCCGGGGGATTGAAATGGGTTCCCTGGAACACTCAAACGACGGCCTGGTGTTCGACTTCCAGAGGTATACATGCTGTGCGATCGTGAGTGTGATGTTGCCGGGGAAGAAACACCTGGTCCCCATCTAGGGCTGCTCTGCCCAGTTGAGAAGGTAGATGAAGTTGGTGTTCCAAAATCGCTAGGAGAAGCAGGTCGATAATGAGGGTAAGACCCCTCCATGGCACTCCGGTAAGACTCCAAAGACAATCGTGAGCGAGGGTCTGCCATCACCAATGGAGGCGGTCGCCGTCTGGCATCTTGAACGCTGTAAGCCGAACCGACAGAACTGACACTGGTGATACTCGAGGTAGAGAGCGATTTGGAATGTCCTCTTTGAGGACCGCCGGCGCTACCACCTGTCGATGCTCTGGCTCGATTACCGGCTTGCCGAATTCGATCAGGGCGCATCTGCCGTTGAAACCGGGAACCAGTGGCAGCTAGCGAGTCCATAGGAATGTTCTCATTGACATGAACCGTCTGTGCATGTTGCCTCAAGTTATCGAGTCTTGAAAAGCGGCGAGAGCAATGACACTGGAACGGGCGTTCTCCTGTATGCTTTCTGTTGATACAAGTCAGCATTACGACAAAACAAGTCGGATCGAGGAACAAAGGAAGACCACAAACCTGATATGCCGGGCAAGATGCTCGCTCCGTGTAAAACTCAAATTACAAGGAGGATAGTCTGTACAATAAAAGCGCTGCGACTTCTTCTTCTTGCCTGACCTAGGTCCATCTGCTCCAACACTTTCGTCGTCAGATCCAGCGCCATCCTCAATGGTACCAGTCTCTCCATCGGAATCGTCCATATCTACGTCGCCCGAGTCTCCTGATTTGGTCGAATGCCGTGAGTCGTGACGGAGAGGCATCTTTGGTTTCGGTGGTTGTTCAGGCATCTGGATTCCTTGGGGGAAGGGACTGGATGGCAGTGGCTTCTGGCTAGCCAGGTTGAAAGTTGCCCTTGTTGGGGTCGCGCCATCGTCGGCAGGTATTTGTGAGTGTGTATGAGGGGCTGTGTTGGGTCGAGGAGTTGCGGTCGATGAACCCATGACGTCTTCGCGGGAGACCGTCATGGCCAGCGGGGAATTCACTGGACGAAAAGCGGCCGCCATGGCGACAAAAGTTCGAAATCGATGCTGGGAGCAGTATTATCGATGTTAGTGACGATATTGCCGTTGCGCGGATCCGCCTCTCGGGAAAGGGCGAGAAAGATGCCCGGAGGGTGCAACGTCCTGGTCACACAGGTACGAGAATTCGGTCGGGTAATCGTTATGCACCGCTATATATGTTGTCGGGACTGCAATGTTTTCACTTGGATGCACCGATAATCTCACTGAGACAGAAAACAGCAAGACGGCCAAAGAACTCAGCAGAAATCGCGAGGCGGGTGATGACGGCCACAGGCAACCCCGTAGAAGACGAAAACGTTCCGATGATGGGGGGCTATGGAGATAAGAAGTAATAGTCCGAGGAGTCAGGATGCAACAAGGCACGCACACACAGAAAGGAACATGTACAAGTCGAGGCAGAATGCGGATCCCAACGGGATAGAGGGATAGATGTAAGGGGTCAAGAAGAGACAAAGAAGATGGAGAAACAGGGAGCGTGTGTGAGAGGTTGTAAGAGAATGAGTAGAGGCGTTCTCAGGCTCCTACAGTACCTACGACCTGCTAACTAAGGTCCGCCTTAGAGCGTACGTAGAAATGCCGGCGGGGAGGGAGGCGTGCGTAGTGGTGATGCAAGCCAGCCAAGATCAGGGCCTAGATCCGCAGAGTGACACAGACCAGACTGAGGTGAGTTGATAATTATTTTTTGAGCGACTGCGAAAACGATACAGTCAAACTCATTCGACGGAATAACTCGTCGCTTCCAGGGCTATCCTTTGTGGTTGCAACTTGAATTCATCAAGGGATAACCAATAATAAAGTCAAAATCGAAACTGTATTGTATGTGTGTTGCTTGCATACAAAGACTGCAGTAACAACGTGAACGAAAGCGTGCGTGACGCAGAAGGGGAAAAAAAGGTTGACAGTCGCAAACTCGTGAGTCGAGACAGGGGCACAGAGGGAAAAAGTGGCAGGGCCGCAGGGGCAAGCGTGGCGATGATGTATGTCTATGGTTGCTTTTCCGCCCCAAATCGATTGTCTGTGGAGTCCGGATCCGGGATGGATGCATGGAGGCAGGATGGAGTCGCCCAACTCTCTTGTTTCCCTTGCACTAAGACAGAGTCTTTGTTAGTTACGTTGCCCGACCAATCAATCTAGAGGTCAGCCACCTCACGTCGCCTTGCTCACTGTTGTCATGCTCATTGACCTAGATCACCATAGGTCCCAAAGTCCGACAAGAACCTAATTCTCTAGGGTTCCCCAGCTGGCTGTAAACCGAGCCTGGTACTGGATGGCCGTGGATGTTGAGTTTCGCTGGGCGCGGAGCTCTGGTCTCGGTTCAAACGGCGCCAACACAATTCTCCGCTTTTGCCAGTTTGCGACCGACCACGGGCAACTCGTCTCGTCTCGTGGGAACCCTGACAGTGGAGGGCAAGGCACCGCCGGCTTTGGTGGAGAGCGGGTTACAGTTGCAGCTTGGGAGTATCCGTATTCATTCCTGAGCGGTGACTGTTGAGCACGATAAACCTGTATTCTAGGTGGGAGGGTGGGTGGGATTGTAGCAAGTCAGAATAACTTGATTAACCTAACCGTAGTATCCAGGCCCGCGGTCCAATTCCAAACAGAGGCATCGAGCAGCATGCGGACTGATTGTCGTTTCACAAACACCTTGCTGAATAATTCTATCTCAAGGGCACATTGAACAGCAACTCATGCCAGTCAGAGCCGCCAGGTACAGGTCACCTGCACTGCTGAGCAGGGGGCGGGCCAGGTACATAGCGCCAGGATGTACCTGATGTGACCCATGCGAGGTATAACCCTGCAAGCTCTGCAGTTTGATCAGCCAACGAGCTGCAAGCTAGTGGTAAAGCAAGCTGACAGTTGACCAGCCTGTCCAAGGATGATATGGTCACTGAAAAGCACCCAGCCTCTAGGTGCATTGTGTCTTAACCGCTTCAGGTGTATATCATAGGTAGGTAGTCATATCTTACAAACCTTTCCTGATACCAGGTGAAGCGAATCCTCAACGTAGCGTCAAGCATGCGCAAGCCTGTGGGAGAGCCAGTCCTGCTCATGCTCTGGATCAGGGTACAAAACCATGCAGGATTCGCGATATTGTCAACCCAGAAGGAGCCAGCATGCATGCGAGGGGTTGGGCTCTCAGCCTTGGGTGGATCAAGGGCCCATGTCAATGAGGGTTGGAGACGGCGCTTTGATGACTTCCACCCACAGGCACCGCTGTGCGATGGTAAAAATAAACCTCGCGCCAGTTACATGTTGAACCAAAACCTGTGCTTGCTTGACTCTTGACTCGAAGCGAATCCGTCCCTGGCCGACCAGCCGCAAGGGGCCGTGTCGGGGGCTTGGCGTTGAACGTGCTCCGTGCAAGTCCACAAATTTGTTGCGACGACAACACGATTCCGGCTTTCACCACTGTTCAGATGGAGTTTGCCCAAATCTTATTCTCAGTTGCCATAGACATGCTTGCAGCAGCATACCTAGAAAGCATGATTCCAATACGGATAAGGGAGGTCGAGCAGACTGGGAGGCAATAATGGATTGTTCATCGTCACCCAGTTGGTGCAGATAACCCAGGTCATCTGGATGAAGCCGGCTTACCCATGCGATGTAATCTGATATAGACCCCTCGCCGCGTCTCTAACGTTAACACACAGTCACTTTTTCTCAGCTTTATGATAGGTGAGCAGGGGAATGGACAATGGTGCCTGGATCCCGTAGGCCGGCTTGAGATTCAGGTCGATGATGAACATCGTGCGGGGAGTCAAGCTATATCAAAGCACAATGCAACCCTTTCAGATAAAGCCCATCTCTCCCGATGATGAACATGTCTTTGCTGCGTCGCTATTCGCTTCCAATATCGCGGTCTGATAAATTGGAAGATACCGTCGCTTTGATGGCTCTAGTATGAAAGGTCTACCACTCAACAGGTCCACGAGATCCATCCATCACACTGGCGCCGTTGGGCGCAAGTAATGACGTGAAATGTCGCAAATCAGAATGCGCATGGGTGTATGTATCTCGGTAGCAGGTAACGGTTGTTGTGGAGTTTGAGCTGGCATTTGATAGTTCGCAGCATGAGGTAGAGGCTGGCCACTGATTCCGAAGATGCCGTACAGGTCAGGACAAACTCAATGCTGACGGGCTCGTATGACGCACTGAGGGTCAATTGCCAGCACACTGGTTCTCTCACTGCAAGTCGAACAGCAGGTGCCTCCAAAGTGTTTGCTTGCATGCATCTCACAGCGGTGTATGTTTGCGGGTGGATCTAGCGTGTCTAGGTAGTGGATCGTAGTCAAGGTCAAGCACCAGGTACTTCATTCATCCCATCACCAAGGAACGACCAGTCCAAGCTCTACTAGCCACATGAACCCTTCAAGAGGCTGGAGCACAGCAATGAAGCATCGTATCAATATCGAATTTGGCTCTAATCGACTGTGTAGAAGCCGATGCAGCAGAATCTGTCCGGCGAGCTCGAGTTTTTGTCTCGCACCACAATTCTTCGTATAAAAGAGGCGCACGACACAGAGCAAAGGCGTGCGGAGAGAGTAACATGGCTCACATTTGGGTTTCTGCAAGCTCTGGCTGGACGTTGCGCATGCAGCTTGAAAGGAATGCATTTACAATTCGAGGCTCACAAGCTGCTCACCTGATGTGCGAATGGAAGGATTCTAGTCGACCACCGATGGCCCGGTGATCTGTGATCTTGCAAGCATCTTCTTTTACTCTGCTTGTAGTGACAACACGCTGCTGTGCCATGGAACTTGTATGATCCATGGACCAACGTAATGCCATACGGTCAATGATCGACTTTTTCTCTGTCGCCTCGATCTATTGTGATCTTGAGGCGTGAAAAACGTCGGCGATGGGACGGCTGGTTGAAATTGACTTTTGGCGTCTACCTGGAGAAGGTTTCTAGTAGTTTTTGGTGGTTGGCTGGCGTATCCCTTGAAGGGTCCTTGAGATGGATTCTGTGTGTTTTCCAGCCATGAAGGCTCTCGTTTTCCGAAGCGGCCAGCTCCGTGATTGTTTGGTTCCTTCGTTTCGTTTCACGCCTTTGATGTGCTTCTGATCTGAGTCGTCAATTTTAATCATTACCTGTGACTTACGGAGCGCAGGCTCTCTCCTTGGATGGAGCCGGAGGTACATATAAGGTATCAGGTATTACCTAAAATCTTCAAGAACGTAAAAAGAGAAGCTCAGGGCCTCTGCCTTCCTGTGATGAAAAGACTTACAGGTAAATTCAGGTAATTATATCTTCTAGATCCTAAGACCAGTCAAGTTTGGTAACGTCGAGAAGTCTTCTTACC